>QLNU02014802.1:82488695-82509653 GCA_006491805.2 Dysdera silvatica
ACCATGACAACCATTATAATTTTATCAAATCCATGACTGGATTCCATTCATCCCCCTATTACTGTTACGAATGTGATATGTGTTACCGTAAAGTTCACGAACACCGTTGTATTGTTTTCTGACGGGTTTGTTTTTCACCCTGAATGCCTTTTAACCACCCTTCAACTTTGTTCTTCTTATCATCGTACCCGCAGGTCGGTTGAGTGTTGCGAACGGCAAAGTCCTGTAGATGGAAAATCCCTTAGTTATTGCCAACAATATTATCAGTGTCAATCTTGTCAAAAATTCTTTCATTCCAAATAGCGTCCCTCCCACTTTCATCAATGCGGTGAGTCCTATCGCAAGTTTTGGTAACAAAATTTTCCTCACCGAACAGCATCTCTGTTGTTAACAGGTCCTCAATCCAAAAACCCTTCTGAGAAATTGATGTTTCTCGAGTTTGTGACTGACCAGTCTTCTGGTCAACATGAAGTGAACTTTTGCATGGCCATATATGATAGCGGAGAAGGGTTTATTTTTTCGGGGTATGATGCCTGTGAGAAATTTTGCCAATTTCTTTTCTCCCTCAACACAAGAATTTTACATGTATCGCACAAAATTTAACAGGTTTTGATGGAATTTTTTTCTAGGATACCTTCTAAGGCAGGGCATTCGACCTAAAGTCATTCCCAACGTTTCAAAACTCATGACCATTTCTCTTCCGCCGTTACAGATACGCCTTATAGATTCCTTTAATTTTTTTCCATGTCTCTAGCTTAACTACCCAACATTTTTAGTATCGATGAGTTAGCCAAATGTTTCTTGCCCTACTTATTCAATACCAGAGACAATCAGTCTTATTTAGGTCCCGGAACCGACCCCCCCGAAGCCTATTGCCCGGATTCCATGTCGACGACAGACCACAGTAAGTTCCTGTGATGTTATTATAACCAGAAACATCCGGTTTTCGACTTCGCTGCCGAGATGCTAAAGTATTGTCGGTACGCATGTTTTCAATAGCGTATATTGCAACTTTGTTTTTTTAATCCTCATATACATCAATGTGTAAAACTTTTTTTTTTCCAAATCCGACGTTGGCATGCTACGAAAATGTTGTCTGTGGTTCCGCACGGACTATTTCGCAATTTCAGAGGTGGATCCGTTCCAGCACGTGACCATCGCCTCAGCCTGCATGAGCACATACAGGGCGAAGTTCATATAGGCTGATACGATAGGAATGGTCCCCATCTCTGATTATATCAACAGGATCCGACATAGGCTAGCAGCGGTGCAGTGGTTGGATTGGGTCATCCAAAGGAAAATATAGCTATCCAGCATGCAATGAATGGCCTGGGGGAGAAAGAAAATAGCAGGATTGTCCGTCGATGGGTTTTGCGCTGGTATCGACACCTTTTAACAGTTTCAGGGTGAGTATCTCTCAAATGGGGGATTTTTGGATCCGGAGAGTATTGTGTAGGAAGGGTAGTCTTTTTTTTCTTTCCGATAGGTTGTTTTTATCATGCCCGCGAAACTTGTTATCCGGACCAAAGTCTCAGACATCCCGTGATTGCTTTGTACCTATGGGAGGTTCATAAACGTACGGCTGAAGTAGAAAAGAAGTTGCTTTCTCTGGGGTTTGGCTACGTAGAAATCTGGAGATATGATTTCAATAAGATGAAGAAGAGCGTTAGAGAGTTGAAGGAGTTCCTATCATCGCACAAGGCTGTAGATCTTCTCGTACCCATAAATTCTTTCTACGTAGCCAAACACCAAAGAACGCAGCTTCTTTTCCACTTCAGCCGTACGTTTACGAACCTCCCATAGTTACATGCCGATCACAGGATGTCTGAGACTTTGGTTCGGATAACGTTTCGTAGATATGATAAAAACAACCTATCGGAAAGAAAAAAGACAACAAATTTTCCCGTCCTACGCAATATTTTCCGGACACCGTTTGACGACTGGATATATTGTTTAATATCAGGGCCCTTCATAAGAATCTGAAATATAAAAATATTTTCTTAGGAAGTAAGCAGTTCTAAGCACAGCGGCCTTTTGGATTTGGTGCATTACCATTTTGTCAACTCCTATTGGATCAATGTGGCTTTCAAGATTTGGTGGGATTGCTCCCAATGCTACTATTACTATGGGCATGACAACTGCTCTTTTTTGCAAAACCTTTCAACGCGGATTTGCAGATCTTCGTACTTGGAGATTTTGCCAAAATCTGTCGTTTGAATGCTTGAGTTACTAGTAAAAGCCACGTCTAATATCCAAACTTGCTTCTTTTTCACAATTGTTAGATTAGATATATTATGTGCAAGGTCTTTGTCAATTTGGATAGGAAGTCCCACAGGATCTTGACTTGGCCATTTTCAATAATCTTCTCCACTTTGTGGCCCTACCAGTTTTTGTTGACTGTAGTATTAAATTTTTGGCACAGGTGCCAGCGAATCGATGGAGCAAATTTATTGTGTCTTTCCAAATATTTGGTATGTGCGATCTTTTTGCATATACATATCAAGTGATTCACTGTTTCGTTTGCCTCTTTGTAAAGACGACATTTGCTATCATGCGACGATTTTTTAATTTTTTATTTAATTATATTCTTTCTTAATGCCTGTTCCTACCCAGTCATTAACAATCCTTCCGTTTCTTTCTTCAGTATACTCTTTCGAAGCCACTGCCAAATTTGTTCCTCATTGATATTTCCCATGGTGTTCCTAAAATGTTGTCCGTGGAAGGCTTTATTGTGCCATTGCTGTTGTCGTCTCAAGAAAGTGTCTTTTTTTAAATTTTTCCTTATATCCCTTGAATTTCACCAATTTTGCTTTGGATATTACTATCAACATTTTTTCAGAATTTTGGTTGATACGTTCAGCCATTTCTCTTTTTCTTCTTCTATTGCCTGCTTGAATTGTATCAGACTTCGACTAATTATGTTTCTTGATATATGATGTCTGTCCACGCAACTTCAAGGGCGTAGGGCTCGATTTATTGTCATAAGCTTTCGAGTTTTTCGGCCAATAGTATCTAGTTCTGATTATGCCCATTCCTGCTGTGTACCTGATAACTGGGGTTGCCCAAGTATTATTGGATTTGAGAATATTACCACCATTAAACTTCAATTGCAAAATTTTTCCAACGCGTCGTACGTCCTTGGACCTAGTTTTCTCTTTCATCTGTAAATGTAGACGACTATCCGCTTAAAGCAACCCAATGTATTTGTAGCTTTCTTCATTCGGTTTCCGTCTATCATCATCAAGTTTCCATTCTTTAAGTATGGGTCCGTCAGATGGTGCGATTTTTATTTTTCGACGTTTAAGGTAGCACACTTTTCCAGCCCTAATTTCATCCTGATATCATTACTGAAAATTCTGACTGTGTTAATAAGGGAGTACAATTCCTCTTGAGATTTTCTAAATAGCATAATATACACACTCACATAAACATTATTATTATTATTATCATCATCTTTTTACATTAATGTGTTTTACAGCATATAAGAAATGTCGAATATCTTCTTAGTGTGGGTTTACTAATTCATTTGATGTCCTATTCACAAAGACCTATTAGTAATCATATATAATTATCATTATGATTAATAATACACATATTAATCAGATAGTCTACAATATTCTTAATCATTTAATTTTTTTCGTTATACATTGTTGTATTCAACCACACCATTGTTTATTCCATTGGTGCGATGTATTACACCGCGCCAATGGAATGAGCACAATCCTCTTTATCTGTAATCTTGGTACAGTTCGTCTCACCCAGAGACCTGAGAACTGTCCGTGTATCTTCTTAATATTGTTATAAGTTTCGTTTAATATAATTCCTCTGCATTATGTGTTCATCTTACCTGTTGTTTTGGCCAGGCTCTTTCTGTGAAGTCTAATGGTGAAGAATTATGTATCGGGCAGTTTATGGCCCGCTCTGCAATTAAAGGTATTAATCTTGTTTCATGAAATACAAAGACCTTAATTAACAAATCGTTTATTTGCACATCAACCTATAACTCATAATTAATCGATATAAAATCGACCACCCCCAAACTTGAGTCGGACCTTTACTTCTTTCCTTTTCTGGTAATATTCTTTTCTCGTTTTAACTCTCGTGCATACGTACGTTATCGAGTATATAAATTACGTAGCAGCGATATATGAGGTTTAAACAAGCAATGCAAATAAACAATAAATGTACAGTAAACAACTGGCCATCCAATTTTATAAAAATATGTAGGCGGTGATATTGAGGACGTTTTTTGTAGATCTGCTGAAGTTATGTCGTTAATGATATCTTTAATGAGGATTTCTTTAAATTGGGTGTAATGGGGGCTCTCGTACACCTATTACAATTGGGATGACTGTCACTTCTTGTTTCCAGTGTTTATTAAATTCTTTTGTAGGATCTCAATATTTGGAAATTTTTTCAAATTCCTTCTCTTTAGGCTTATTCGCGCTCGGTATTACTATTTCGATGGATAATTATCTGTTCTTCCTTCATCAGTATTATGTCTGGTGTATCCTGCACTAAATGTCTTCCCAATTGTAGACAATGGTCTTCAAACGGACAATATTTAAGTTTTTTATATACTTGAATAATTTTTATATGTACTTTAATCTTTTACTTTGTATACCTGATTTTTTACATTGTACAATTGAATATTTACCTGTAAACCTATAATTCTTACATTGTATACCTGTAATTCTTACATTGTATACTTGTAATTCTTACATTGTATACAAGAATTATTTCAATGCATAGTATAATATTTATTGCTATACTTACTGCAGTTTACAATAAATTTTCATTTTGACAAACGCCTAATTTGGAATTAATCATACAAAATGTTGGGTTACAAATGAAGAGGTTTGGAAAGTTTAATTTCATTTTTCCTGTCAGATTTCATTTTTCTATTAATGCTATTAAGGAATATTAATTCTATTAAAGAGTATTAATTTTATTAAAGAATATTAATTAATTCTATTAGAAATTATTAATTTTATTAAAGGATATTAATTTTTAAGGATATTAATTTTAGAAATAAAATAAAGGGTACCAGGGAGGTAATTACTTAATATATAGATATTAATTTTGTTAAAGTATATTAATTATATATTAAAGAATAAAATATTTTTAAAGAGTATTAATTTTATTAAAGAATGTTAAATTCTTTTCATGAATACATTACTTTCTACTGAAAAATATTAAAAAAATTAAGTGCAATTGCGAAGAGCAAAATGGTTTTGAAAGTGTTTTTTAAATTTCCAAAACTAATTTAAATATTAATTTCACGCTAACGAAAATAATACGCATTTGGGTTATCTGCGTTTAGAAATAATAAGCGCCCCTTAATTAATATTTTTTTATTAATGTCTTCGCATTATGAAACTTCTTTAATCAATTTTAATCACTTTGACCGTTTTCACAAGCCCGGACGTTGTCATTTCTTTTTGAGTAAAGTTTAATCACTGTCCACAGTTTAACTGACAGCACTAACTCCTGGAAACTTGCAAATATGTCAGTGGGAAAAACTAAATATGTGAAAAAAAAGTAATTTACCCGCGAAGGAAACGTGTTAAAATATTCCTTAAACTAATATAACGTAATTTGAAGTTGAGCAAATGGTGGGTTGTTTTTTTTTATTTTTGGAATACATGTTTAGCGGCTGACATTTTTATATCATATAAAGAGTCTTTAAAGTTTGAAACTATTCTAAAAATATTTATTTTATATAAATCGAACACTACGCAGATTAAATCAAACAACAATGTCAATCAATCAACGTTTATTATGTAGTGTCTATATATATAATATAATAGTCTTTAATAGAATTAATATTCTTTAATAAAATTAATACTCTTTAATAGAATTAATATTCTTTAATAAAATTAATGCTCTTTAATATATAAAACTAACGCTCTTAAACAGGTTTTAAGCTTGAGAATCCTAATTATTAATGAAAATCGTTAACAGAATTTGCGGTTTATTGTTGTTCTTCGTTTGAGTTTTGCGAACTTTGATTTATCTTGGTATGGTAAAACACATATAATATACTACCAATAATAGTACAGTACATATAATATACTATTAATAATAATATAGTACAGTACATATAATATACTATTAATAATAATATAGTACAGTACATATAATATACTATTAATAATAATATAGGTACATATAATATACTACCAATAATAATAATAATACAGTGCATATAATATAATACCACTAATTGCACAGTGCATATAATATATTACTACTAATAGCAAAGTACATATAATATAATACCAATAGTACAATACATATAATATTGTCAATATTAGGATTGTATAATCGAAATCGGTATATTGTTGACTCGTGTTTAACTTTAATGACTGCAGAGGCCTTTATGGGTAAACGCTGTCTCTTCAACGTGACCGTAGGTTTGTACTGCATGGGTTACGATATGCATTGGTTACGATATGGGAAGGCAGGGGGCTAAAGCCCCACCCTTAGCCATTCAAAAATTTTATTTGCCTAATTCTGCTATGCATTTACTTTCAAAAGTTTTACAAGTAGGTTTTAAAATAAGGTACTTTTTAGCTCATTACTAA
The DNA here is from genome assembly GCA_006491805.2 of Dysdera silvatica. NCBI lineage: Eukaryota > Metazoa > Arthropoda > Arachnida > Araneae > Dysderidae > Dysdera > Dysdera silvatica. The sequence continues at coordinate 82,495,283 of QLNU02014802.1, forward strand.
TTGTCAAACGGTATCAATTATTTTTGTAGCATTTTAGTATCTTGTACATTCACTAAAATGTTTGACAGCCTTGAGAAGAAGGTAATAATTTTTCTCAGACCCCCTCCCTCCTAAAATTACTCAAATGGGCGCTCATGCTGTACTGTAGTATCTTTCAGATTCGTTTTACGGAGTCTCAGTATCCCAAAGAGACATGGGTTATAACGGCCACCTTTGGGCCAACTGTGTACTAGGTTCGACATTCAGTAAGCGTGGTTATATGTAAACGTATAATTTTCCGGTGTCGTATTAAGCCGTCGGTATCATCTAAACTGGCCCCTTAAACAGCCGTCAGACATAAAGTATATACATGCAAGGTATCGATCAGAACTGTCACAGAGGAATGTTTTGTTTATCGATATTAGATGCGGCGCTCTAGCACTTATGTGGAAGAATAGCGGATCCGATCTCATTTGGCAGAACTTTTGTTTGTGGTAACTTCGCCAAAACCTTTGCAAGTGAAAGAGAGAGGTATACAGTGTGTTCCACAATTATATGAGAACGTAATTGTTTGAAAAAACAAGAGTTTAACGAAGAAAATAAAAAAGATTTATATTAATGAGATACACTTTATAACAAGCTAAATATCATACATCATCAACGACAGTTGATAACAAATATCGATGAAATAGTATGATGTTTTTGCAAATCCAGTTAAAAGGAACTGCCCAGTAGTTGTATGAAACTAAATACAAAAATGATAATAATAACAATATAAATTTCAAACTCGATTACTGATTAATTGAGTCTCCTGCACATTTAATAACATGAAATGTGCATTTTGGCGCGTTTTTGTCTATAAAACGATGCATTGTCGTAAAGTTAACATTTTTACCAATAGTTTATTACTTCTGCTTTGAATTCTTTGGCGTCTGAAAATTGCTTGTTATTAGCGTAAACATTACGAACTGAAACACCTCAAAGGTGCTCAATGGGATGGAGGTCCGGGATCGCCACGACAATAGTTTCACATTTTTTGGATTTCAACCATGTCCTTGTAGAACTTGTCATCGTAGAACCATGACATCGTAGAACTTGCTTTGTGAATAGACACGTTGTTTTCCTGGAAAATCCACTCAGGACCGTCTATTTTCTCCGTAATAAAAAGCAGACTATCTTCTAAAAGTTTTTGATATGTTAATGAATTTTAATGTCCGGACAAAAGCCAAATATGACCTTGACCACTGAAGCCAAAAAATACCAATAATATAACTCAGCCTTTTCCGTTTCGTCATCTGATTATTTGTCGTTTGTTGCGTTTCAAAACATACCAGTAATGTTCCGCACCGTCCGGACCATCGAGGTTGCATTTTTTTTCTTCTCATCGCTAAATAATGCTTGCAGCCAATCATTCTTCCATAATATATAGAACTTTGTCCACTGTAATTGCTGGTGTTTGTGGTTTGCAGTTAAAGGCGGTTTCTTTAAAGAAGAATTGCATATATCGTATGTGGTATCTATTTTAAACCTCTGTTAATTAATAATCTTCTGTTAATAATCTCTTTTTCTGTCAATAAAATCTCTGTTAATAATCTCTTTTTCTGTCAATAAAATCTCTGTTAATAATCTAGTTTTCGATATTTTCACTTTCTACAAATTAATTGATTTTCATGCAGCCATATGACCACTAATTTTTGGATGAATCGCTCCGTTCGAGGAAAGTGTTATTAATTATTAAGTTAAAATGTTCCAGACTAATGAATAAACTAGTTCACTTCAGCGCTGGGTGTTTTATATTTCCACTTAAAACGTTCTCAACAGAGTTTTGCATCTCTTTAACCATATTGAAATTTCACCTGCTTCCATTTCTTCATCGTGCAACTTTCAAATTTGAATTGTCTCACCGGATTATATCTCCTTTCTACGTGGCATGCGTATTTTGGAAATGCATATTAACTGTTTCAGACTGTGTTTATTTACCTCCTACTTAGAAAGTTCTAATGTCAGATAAATTTACATATTATTGCCCTTCTTTTGCGTTTTTCTGAAATTCTATATAATTCTGGGACACTTTTTTTAAACTTATTTTCTTCAAATACTACTAAAGGTAAAAATTCATCAATTTCTATTCACGAAACTATGATTGAAAAGGCAATTTCTTCCGCTTTTACAACTGTTTTAATAAGTTCAGCAAATTTTAAATTCTGAAAAAATCTATTTTTCTTTTTTACTTGTTTCTATATAATTATGGGGCGCTGTATAACGGTTTTTGTACGCTACAACATATTGTGTGAGTTATGGTCAGAATGGCCCCCTACGATAACTATGGCAAATCAATCTTGCAGTATATAAACTTTGATTGATAAATAGGGTCTTTTGTAGCATAACTGTCAAAATATTTTTGCCTAATATATTTATTTGAATCTTACATTCTTGTACGCACAGCTTACGTACAAGAATGCACAGCTTACGTACATTCTTGTACGTAAGCTGTGCGTCTTTATTCCGAGTCCACATACATCCAGGACTTATTCTAAGCAAATTTTCCAATTGCACACTTTCAATCCAGTTTTGTTTATGGAGCGGGGAGGACTTCAAAAATAAAACTAAATTACTAACTACTTTCCTCAAAGGCAGTTATGACTACTAGATAACTACATTTCTAAAAAAGTAATTTTAACTACAAATTGATTTGCTTTTCCCAAGGGTGTAAACCCCGAAATTTTTGCTTTAATGTATATTTATATTTGATGCATTTTAGAGGAAAAAAAAGTAGTTAACTAATTCGTTTTGGTAGTTTAAGATAATCACGGTAGAGTTAACTACTTCCCTCACCGCATGTATATGCTTACAACTTAAGATGATTAGAGAAATATGAAATTTCGAATTTTTAGCACATTTTTAAGCAAATATGTATGATGGGATTAGAGAGTACATACGGGGGTAGAGCCATAAATTTTTTACCATTTAAAATTCGAATTTTCTTTCGTCGCAATTTTCTTTTTTCTCTGATCCACTACTCCCAGATTTACTCTTCTCATTAAATACTCCAGAGTATCATGGCTGCTGGCTCTGGGCTTGACGTCGTGATTCAATTAAAATGCATTGTTTTAATTGATTAAAGACATTATTTAGTTAAATACACAACACACTTCCCCTAACCCTGGTGCATATTTCAAAATCCCAAATTCACACTTTGTGTCAAAAACACGCTCAGAATAAGGCCTGCATACACCTACATTAAAATGTTACTAACAACATTGAAAAAGAGTCAGTATTCTTAACAACGGTATCAAAAGGTAAATGCGTGTTACGCTTTATAAAATATATTTAATGTTTAAATTCAAATTTTTAAATTTAGAATTGCAAATAAACGGGATTATTATACTGTTATATATTTAGATACAAATTTTGTAAAACACATTTAATATACATATTTCATAGTTTATATATTAATATAAGATGTGTTCAATAATTCAAAGCTGAAAAAAATCATTGTTATCTTGTTTTTACTATCCAGTGAGTCACAAAAGTAGCTAAAAGGCTACAAATATATTTCTATAGCTAGTATTATCTAACTATATTATGGCTGAATAATCGATAAAATATAAGCATTTGTGTGATCAACGGAAAATAGAAATGGCTATTGATTAGCTATTGTATTAAAAATATAGCATTGGGGATGAGGTTACTTATTAGATTTACCCTTCACTTCACTTCACCATCTGGATAGATAACTGCCGGTCACAATATTATTATCTCAAGATCATCTTTGCCGGATTTCATCTCGGGCATCTGAAGAGAAATGATGTATTTGTTAGGAGATTGGTTTATCCAAAAATTATGGCTCTAAGCGCTCAGCGCGAAACTGTAATTTCCATTTTCTGCAATATCCACAAAGGTTGATTGATTGTTTGGCTTTTTTATGGCGCAAGAGCATCTGGGCTATACTGCGCCAAATATCAACAAAGGATCATCATTTCCACTTCTAAGTAAGTAATGTGAATGAGAGCTGACCCCATGCAGAAACCTGTATTTTCCAATATATGGAAATTTACGCGGATTAGTTTTCTTTATCTCAATACTCCCATGTCTTCCTACCCATCTCATCAGTTTCTGATTTTATAAAGGAAGAGATCACATGCGATAATCCTGTAACTCATCCGTCCTTAGTATTTTCATATAACAGAATTACTGTCTTAGTATGATTCGGCGATTTGATTTGTTCCTACTATCGGGGTTTTTAATGATGAAGTTGTAAATATTTTTTCTTTATTATCAGAATACCTGCTGAAATGCCATCATTTTAAGGCAGTCTTTCATGTTTTCTTCATACTTTCTGAGGCATAAGTCACTTTTAAAATGATTTTAGGTGCTATTTATCTTCCTAAAATTTTACAGTATATTTTTATACAATTGCCTTTACTATTATCATCAAAAATTTAGTAGAATACTTTTTTTGCTTCCAAGTAAAAATTATTTTGCTATAATAATCTTATAGCTTTAGTGCGATGATGTGTTTCTTTCCATAAGATAAGACTTAACCATTTCATTCCCTCTTTAATTTTCTCCATTGCTTTCTTCACTGACGAATAATTTTATTCGTTTAAGTCTCCGTTCATGAGTTTCTATGAAGTCGTTTTTACTTTATTTCACGTAAACCCGAACATGAATTTCATTATAAACATGTGCAAAATAGCTTGGGCGGATGCACCAGTTTTTAAGCAGCCAAGAATACACAAAAATATCATTTGACTGTCAATGTTTTAAATAAAAAATTTCAGGTGCCAATATATGTCGAACTTAATTTAAAAAACAACAAAAATTGCACATGTCTATTAATTGTAATTGCAAATGTAAACGAAATTGGAAGTTTTTAAAAATTTCTTTCACTATTTAATAATTGCATTCTCCTGAGCTGCATTTGCTTTCTATTTCATTTCGCCATTAATATTCAATAATAGAAATTACATTACTTTCTCTCTCTCCTTCATTCATGTATTTTCAATTCCATTAGTTGTGTAATTTATGCGTATTTCTCTAAAGGGCGGACCCAGAAAATATTCCCATGGGGGCATAAAGCTTGAAAACCAATTAAAGTCTTATACTGTGCGTAAATTTGTCATTTTCCGGGAGGAGGCTAGTCCTCCCCTCGTCCTAAACCCATCCTTGGTTGTTTTTCATCTACTTAATAGTAAATAGGATTATTTAGATTAGAATTTTGACTATTTTAAGCTTTTGATTCTCATTCACCTTATGCAATCCCTTAACTTCAAGCGACTTTTCTGATACACATTAAGTGCTTTACGCATCACGGATCATTGTTTCAACTACATTAACCAAACACTTACCGCAATACTAGAGCAGGACACATTCCTGGTGTGATGCATGGAGCGGAAGCCGCTAAAGTCTCCATCAACTCCTTTTAACAACAGTGATCGAATACCCGTCTTTAATGGGTAAGCTTCGGGCATTTAATGTCTATCAAGTCAAACATCTGTTGGGAGGTGATTGGTGGATGTACCATTTAATATAACCACCTGGTTTGTTAGTTGGAGTAAATTCTCGGAGTTTGGCGCATTATTTACCTAGCAAACATTTTTTAGATTGAATTTTATATATAAAGATTTATTTGTTGTCCAAACATGAATACATTTAATGTTTAGAATGACAAGATCAATTAAATGTATATAATTTAATCAAAACCGGATTTATTATATTGCACTACAGTATTCTACTATTAGATTATATGCACTGTATTGTATTTCTGTATTGCATTTAACACACTTTACTACTGTATCTACTGTATTGTATGTATATACTGCAAAGGTATTCCGGTTAGAATTATGCATCTAATTACACCTGGATATAGTGGAACAATGTACCGATTTGTACCACATGTAAATTAATTACATGTAGAGCTGTGTGTCGATTTGAACCATGTAATTCAATTACATCTGAATATACTAAACCAGGTGATGTTTACATTTAAACTATATTTATACTACTATATTTACATTAGGTGACTAAATTTTGAACGTGTTTTCACATGAACCACACATTCAAGGAGTCTAGTTGAGGAATATATGTCTAATTAGAATATTAGTATTATGTGTAATGTGATTCATCTACAACTGAAATATCGTTCGGCCAGAATATGCAATGCATGAAGTTAAGCCGGAACCCAAATATTGTTTGTTCAATCAGTTTAATTAATTGCATATTTCGCCTCAAATAAGATCCATAATACCAAATCGGAACTTAATTGTTACACATATGTGTATTTGGTATATTTATATATATATATATATATTAAATGGAACAGCGTTCCGATTCCAATCGATCACAGATTCCATAACGAGTCTGTAATGTTAGTCTCTTGACTATCCATGGAGTTGACGAATTGTGATATTAACACTAACGTTTCTCTTGTGGGTTATAATAAACAGAAAGAAGATCTATAAATAGTACACATATGGGGCCGCAGGTGCCATGATGCCCAATCGATACTTCCAAGCATTCTGTAGGACCGAACTGTCTAATACCAAGGATACACACAGCTATTTCCTGCATTGTTTTTATATACGATAACTGCATGATCACTGACATAACTGAGGGGGGGGTATGTGGCGCTTAGCCCTCTTTAATGAAAATTTAGCCTTCTCTAAAAAATCGCAAATCACAAGTGAATTCCGTATGTGGAGAATTGAGACAGGGCGTATAACCTCTAAACCTCGAGGATAACTATATTATGGGCATAATAAGGAGTTCATGTACAAAAGGCTAAACACTGGTAAAATAGCAAATAAAGAAGATCGGCCGTACTTTCGGACGCGTCATCAATAGCTCTTCATCAGAAGCAATATAAAGGACTGTTGCTGACGCGTCTGAAAGCTTAGGCGATCTTTTTCATTTGCGATTTTACCAGTGTTTAACCTTTTGAATGCAAATTTCTTCCTTGCTATTTGTACCTTATTTTCATAATAAAGAGTCATAACGCTATTTTCTTTATTATCTGAACTATATCAAATGAATATTATTGTGAGGTGTAAATAAAGGGAATTTCTCAAATGAATGAATGAATGAACATAACCCCTCTTCCATTTTTATCGATTATAGCGCTATTAGTAACTAAAAATTACAAATTATAGGTCTAAGTTATGTATTTTTTGTTCTGGATAATCAAAATCTGCAATAAAAAATGGAGGCTTCCATTTAAGATTATAAATGTTTCCCTCCCCCGGGGAAGGGAAGGGAAGTCAATTTTGATATAATTGGATAGCTATTTTTAAACATTCAACATGTATTTTTTTATTACTCAATCTGAAGAGTATTTCTCGAGATATTCCACCGTTCCGAGATTTTTTGGACACCCTGTATATACACATCCTTCTTAACGGACATTCCTCAGATGCGATCACCCCTTTTTTACTGTTAAATAAAATTTCCTTGTCAGAAACTGGATACAATAATGTATTTCAAACCCTTGCTTAGCGGTCACCCTCAGATAGGGATACGGATACAGTTTTCATGATTCATTCCATTAGACTAGAACCCATGTATGGTCAAAATATGTTTAAACGTCGACCTTCACGGCGTTTCTCACAACAGAAATTTTCTGACGATGGTGGACACTTGATTTTCCACCGAAACAATTGTAAAATGTATCTCCAGTTCAAATTAAACTGCGTTTGTGTGTAAATGTTTCGTTTTTTAAATAATATACATTACATTTGTAAATGCAATGGAATCAGGTAAAGTAACCATGTGGTAATTTGACCACCTGAGTAAAGTGACCACTTTTCATAAGAGAGAACTGGTAGGGATTTAGTCTGTCTATACAAAAGTCTGACGTGTATAGTGATTATTGCAGTCCAAGTGCAAAGGTGGTCATTTTAGGCAGGTTCTATTGTATTAATAATTATCATATATTTGGGTGAAGACGTGATGCTTATTAACATAGTCCTGTCCCATCATAAGCCTACTGATACACACGAAAGATTCTATAATTGGATTGATCTGCAATTTGTGGAATGTTATTTTCTGAAATATAGTGAAAAGGTTGCATGGGAAAAAATGGGTAAAAACCATGGGGTCACAGCGGCTGAATTTACGCGGTCCCTTGGAAATCATTATAAGCGATTTCCACTGTACAGCGCACTCTCATGTCTACAGCAATATCTATTGAATTCTAGTATGACATCTACTACAATGTTTGCTCATGCTTATTCACATTTACTTTGTCTATGCATAGGGCTCGATACATTCGCTCACTCGGTTAGCATTTTTGCACAAAAATATCCTTTTCTTACAGGATTCCTTCCTTCCTTCATTCCTCTCTCTCTCTCTCATTTCTTTGAAGGTGAGAAAATGCCGTTCTTGTCTAGCGGGTACAGTTCCTGTGTCCAGGCCTCGTCTATCCATCTCTATTACACTACCCATGTATTTTTTCTACCACGATATCTATGTTTATAATATTAATCATCTATATATATATATATATATATGTTTATAATAGTATTGCATTTTCTTTGACCTTGTGGATTAAAGACAATCTCAAGAAGCTTTGATTAAATGTAAGAATAGAAATTTAAAAATATTCCTCTTTCGCATGGTAATTATTTGAAAGTATGTATATAGTATTAAAAGCAAATTCTACACATATAAAAATTTTAATTAAATAATATTAAATTAATAAGTGAAGCGATATACTGTTTTGCATTTGAGCATCCAACAATTTAGGAAGTCATCTTGTATGCTTTATTACGTTTACAATGTCTAATCATGTACACTCTGTTACTCATATTTACTAAGTCTATGCATATACACTATGTTACTCATGCCTACTGTAACATCCACTCAAGTTTACTGCATAATATCTACTCATGTCTGCTACAGAATAGCTATCCACGTCTATTACATAATACCCATTAATGTTTACAACATAATATCTATTCTTGTCTATTACATAATTATCTACCCATGTATTACTATATATTCATTTTCATATCTACTATATCATGTAATTTTATATCTACTATAATATATATTTTCATACCTACTGTGACATACATTTCATATCTACTAAAATATATATTTTCATATCCACTATGATACCTTTTCGTACACGATAATACGCATCTTATAATAGGCACTCTCAATATCATCTATTATATCTAAATATCTAAATAAATATCTAATCTATTACAGTGTCAACGACTGTCTTCTATAAAGTCTACTCACATCTAATATATTCTTTATTCATAATTGATATAATATCTACTCACATCTAATATAATCTTTATACGTGTTTGATATAATATCCACTTACATCTATCTTCCCCTATGGAGTTGTTTACAAGGATTTCTTCCGTCTTCAAAAACGAAAATGTCTTACGTAGAAATTCAAGAGTCAAAAAGAAATATATTTAGAAATTGAACGGTCTTCATGACAGCGATCATCCAACTTTAAAAGTAAATGACCCGACTGGGAGAATGGGCGTAGTCAGCTTAGATGTACACGGAATATTCAGTTGTCAAAGAAATCAATTAGAGAGATAAATAGAGAGTAATAATTGCTAGCTTGCTAAACTTTGGAAACAAGACAATGCGTAAGTGATTTATAGACAAGGGACTACCGACAGAAAAATTCGAGCAATGTCGTTTTCTCATTTATATTGACGAGTCTTTGTTTATATCTGATAATGCAGGAATTCGTAACATATATGAAATGACATTTTTGTGGTAAGACACCATGAAGATGGAGGACGAAGATTAAGAAACTGCAGCTGTAATTAAATTAATTTAAATGAACAAACATTACGTCATCCACCGTGTACAATTTTTCATTTGTCACTTTGGTAAAGCAATAAAGAAAAAATAGCATCGGTTAATTAGGTTATAACCTTATTATAAAGGGTGTTAGGTTAAAGATACAACGTCAAGTGGGCAATAAGTGATAGTGGACTTCTTCTTAATATGTGTTTACGAGTATTCGCAAATCAATCATAATAATATGCGAAGTATGGAGTATTCATAATACAAGAATGAGGAGCAAGGGATATTTAAATTTAAATCCGAGAGGATATGTACATATTTTAAATATGTTATTATTGTATTGTGAGTGTTTTGCCATTGTTACAACGTCTCGAGATGGGCGGAACTGAGACTTCAAGTATTTTTTCTGTGCAACTAATTAATTAGGATGTCATGTCTAGGACAGCAGTTTCCAACCTTTTTCAAGCCGCGACCCGCTTTTATAGTAGAAAGTAATTCGCGACCACCTTCTATAGTAACCAAAACCACTGAGACCCCACTTCTGTCCGCCACCGCCACATTTGCATAATAAAAGCATTTTTAACAGAGTAAAGGAAGAACATTAAATATAAAATTATACACACACACATATATATATATATATTGTAGATATAATGTTAACAACCATTAGTAGAATAATGCAATGTGTGTATCCATGTTGAAATATAAAAGCGTTGACAACGTTTGGTATAAAATTCTTTATAAAAATAATTGCAACCAAAAATAGTTGCGGCGACCCACAGAAACCTGTTCGCGATCCCCAGGTTGGGAACAAATGGTCCCAACCTGGGACCATTTGTTCCCAGGTTGGGAACAAATGGTCTAGGAAAACACACTTGCTGAGAATTTTGCATTTAATACGAGTATATTTGGAAGATGACGTATAAAAGCACTCTATGCGGTACACGAAGAATATGAGAGAGAGATATAAAAAAGAAGAAAAGGAAATACATTGAGAAAAATAAAGAAAGCAAATGAAATATATAGAGAAACAGAAAGAAAACGAAAGGATAAAAAGAGAGGAAGAGAAAAGGTATATGTATATTTTATTTCCATGTTTTTCATTTGAGCCAAAAAATAAATATTTTCATGGACAACATATTCACTTTAAAATCTATAATAACTAAATATCCGAAGAGCGATAAAAATATTCATAGGGCTTTACGTCGTAGGTTTTACCGATATTTTCCGAAAATTCACGGTTCTATACTTTATTCTGCAAGTAATGTAGGACAATTAGTTCACGATCGTAAATATTTCCATGCGAAAATTCGTATTTGAAATACTCATCAAATTCAACTTTTAGAGCAGAATACCAGAAAAACCTTTCATATAGTTTTAGCGATTTGAGATAATTTAGTAAATATTTCTTTTTATGATATTTTTTTTGTAATAGGAGTTCTAAATAAAAGTGCAAATAAATGGAAAGAACTTTGCCAAATACGACAAAATTATATAAATAACAAGATAATATATTAAATTGAAAACCATGTGCATTTGATAGCGGTTTTTTCGTAAACCCCTACTAAATTTAGAGAAGCAGGATTATTCTAAAGTGTCTGCATAAGAAGCACCATATAGTATATTAGGACAAGGTTAAAAATCTTTGATGTATGAGCATTGTGTTGTTTTCATTTTTTATTATTCATTATCCATTCATGAATCATTTATCATTTATTATATGTTACTTATTTTCTATTTCTATTATTATTATCATTAACACATTGATGACAGGTGTCATTTCAGATCAAGTTGTCATTTGTACGCACCCTGTTATAGAAGTGATGAGTTCATCCTTCAACATGCGGTGTAAATATAATACAAATCAATCAATCAATCAATCTACAAAATGTAATACAAAACGTAATACAAATGAATACAAATACGATACAAAACGTAATACAAAATGTAATACAAATGAACACAAAATGTAATACAAATGAATACAAAATATAATACAAAACGTAATACAAATGAATACAAAATGTAGTGCAAAATGTAATGCAAATGTAATATAAATGTAAATATAATGAAGATGTATTAGTTTACAAGAAAAGTTCTGTCACTGTTTCACATGAAAATTAAAAATGTTATATATTTAAAAAATGAGTTCATGCCCGACGCCATACGATTCTATAATCTTTCCCAATGAAATATAAGATCACTTCTACCGTTTCTGTAAAATGACTTGTTTTGAAAATCACAACAGTTGAATACTCCCGCGATTTTGTCTTTGTTTTATTTCTGAACTCTCCTTTTGCATTTGCCTGCCCAGAGCAAGAAAAAAGGTGATAATTACTTCGGTAAAATACCAAACGAAAAAGACGAATGCTGTAGTAGCATCCGTTCTAAAATTCTAATCATATTATGGGTGAGTGTCCTTGGATGTGGTTTGGCATTATTTTGCAAGAACTTCTGTTCTTTTATGTTGTTCATCAGTGCTGGCTGTTTCTGAATTAATTCATCCTATGTACATTTGAATTCACTAGTGCAGACAGCATTCATCATTGTTTGGCTTTTAAAAAGAAACTCACAGTGCGCAACATCGGCGGAAGTTCACCAAACAGGAGCTTCTTGGGATGAAAAGAAATCTTTTGAAGAATGGCAAAATTGGAAATTTTGGTGACAACCATGTTATGCTTGCTTGCTGATGGAGAAATATGATCTACCTTCCGTCACACGCAGCAACAGGAACTCCGAAAATGGCTTCTTTTCATGGCGAGGTACAAGTGAAAATCAAAGGACTAGCCATTGAAGCATATTGCTCACCGGTAAATACTATGGGAAAATCATGCTTAGGCTCATCTTCCCAACTTGATGCTGATGAAAATGAATGGTTTCATTAGTTATATGAAACATTTTTGTAATTCTCTGAAACATCGAGGCGGAATCATGTTCAACAGCATTTTCCAAATCTTCATCATTAATAAGAGATGCTTCTCCAGAGCTCGGTGTATTTTTAGCGATTCTTCACCAGAAATAAATTTTTTGTACCACCCTTTTTGCGGTACGATTCGTTACAGCATCGCTTCCAAATGCAACACACCTTTTAGGATATACCTCTTCAACATTCGTACGTAGTTTAAATTCACAAAGTAAGTACGATCGAATAACACTAGGTTTAGAAGGCATTTCGAACGTTTTATCATTCAACGAAAACCAAATCAAACTCTATGAAGATTTTCTGCATTAAAGGCACATACCAAAAATTTGCGATGCATACAAAAACTTGAATTGCGAAAGCTCATTTGCCATAAAATAAGCTAATGTAGAAATTTCTATCGAAAAGTGAAAGAAATTTTTTCGGTTATTTGATGGATACAGTAAAAACATAATACGAAATAAATATAGTAAACTATAGTGCAGAAATGGCCTGCAAAAGGGTTGCTGGTATCTAACTGGAAGGAGACCCACACGCTGAACGTATGTGACGATGTGTGGAACCGGCCAGGCCAGTAACCTAGTGTCCTACCCCGCCTTCAAGTGGTGCAGGCTGAGCTTTCTATTTATGTGGCAAATTAATATTTGCTACACGGATAGAAAGGCGGAAGGGGAGGGCTAATTCACCAACCCGTCTAGCCAGCGTGGTGAAATTATGGCTAATTCCTCCATTATGTTGACACACCAGAAACCATGGCCCCTAGTCTCCAGGTGCTGGAGTGCTCCTGATCAAGGCAGCGGTCAGTGTGGCATGAAAGCAGGGGGTGCTAAGAATCACTGGAATGGCCCAGGCTGCCGTTTGTTATTGACCTTGGCTACGTTTAATGGACGATCCCTTGCTTCTGAAGCAAAACTTCAGGAATTGGAAGAGGAACTAGACAAGATCAAATGGGACATTGTAGGACTCAGTGAAGTTAGAAGAAAAGGTGAAGAGTTGGTGGAACTGAAAAGCGGACATTTGTTTTATTATAGAGGAACGGAAACTGGAAGAACAAGTGGTGTTGGCTTCTTAATCAACAAAAGAATTAAAGACTACCTTCTTGAAGTCGAAAGCACGTCAGATCGAGCAGCGAGGCTCGTTGTTCAACTAACCCAGCGATACCAACTTCAGATAGTACAGGTATATGCACCAACATCAAGCCATACCGACGAAGAGGTTGAGGAATCAATTATTGAAGATTGCAGCATACTGAACAGATTTAATACTGGAAGTGATCATCGAATGGTGAGATGTAAAATGCACTTAAATACTAAACTAGAAAGGCAGAAGCTCATTAGGAAACAAGTATGTAAGAGGGTGGATTTAAAGAAATTAAAAGAAAATACCGAGGCATTCAAGTTGGAATTAAAAAATCGCTTTTCTGCACTGGAAGGACTTATTGAAGAAGTTGACATCTCAGAAGCAAATGAAAACATTGTTAAGACAATAATTGAAACTGCTGGGGAAATTGGTGGTGTAATATGTAAAAAGCAGAATAGCAAATTATCTGAGAAGACGAAACAACTCATGAAAAGGCGAAGACTTATGAAGGTGGACAATCAAAATACCAGTTGCAGGATCGAGTATGTAGAACTTTGCAAAACTTTGCGCAAAAACATGAAAGAAGATACAATAAAATTCAATTGTGAGTTAGTA
>QLNU02014802.1:82509753-82525636 GCA_006491805.2 Dysdera silvatica
TTCCTCATATTATTTTTACTGTAATTAGTACCATATTCGATTATTATATCTTCTCACTTCTCACAGAAGCGGAGAATCATTCAGTTTGTAATGTTGTGACACGTGTCTGAATAAAATGTTTATTTATTATTGTTTTATAAATTATTTTGTTCCATGCACCATTAATAAACACTAAGAGCATCTGGTATTAATTTTTTCATCCCGATGTAGGCGTTTTGAATGAAGAATACTTATTCATCTACTTGAATGGCGCGTATAGAAATCTCATCGTTAGCATCGAATTTTTACTTGCTCCTGACGAACACATTTTCAATATGATATTTCGTTACTTTACTTCTAAAATTTACTTTGTGGAACGCTTGATTGCCACTTTGAGAAACATTGATTTAGAAATTACATTTATTCCAATAAGGGGTGAAACTTCATAGTTCGTCACACTCCTTCTTTCTCTCTCCCTCCTGATTTTTTTGTAATGTTGCCAAAACCGATTGGCAATGGGCGAAGTCACTTTCCGCCATGTTGGAAATGATGCTGGTAGTGTTTTTTCAGGCATTTGTTTTTTGGATGATTATTTACTTTTTACAAAATACACACCTGAAAACAAATTACTCTTACTTGTATTAAAAAAGGGTTAATAGGGGGAGATCTCCCCTCTCTTCGAGGTAAATCCCTTGCTGTCCGTTTGGATAGACTTCGAGTTATGCCTGAATAGTTGAAATGCTGAATCAATACATGCCTGTAAATTTTAACATCGCTCTAGGCCACACTCCCATTGATCAGGTTGAAAGCAACCAATCAGAGCATGGAATATTTCTCTCCCCAAACACAATCCAAAACACAACGTACAGAAACGCAAAACGGGTACAGATAGTGTTGCAAGCATACGAGAGACGTCTGAGTATGACGTCAGCAAGAGTATGACGTCACAATCCCGACTTCTGCTCTTTCTGAAAGAGAGAGAGAGAACGCGTGTGACGAACTATTCCGTTAAATACAGATTATAAATAAGGCTTATGAAATATCCAAATACAGATTATAAATAAGGCTTATGAAATATCCAAATACAGATTATAAATAAGGCTTATGAAATATTCAAATACAGACAATAATAAGGCTTAAAAATATTCAAATATTGATTATAAATAAGACATGAAAATATGACACGACCTTTATTCCATGCCAACGTCTAACGTTTTGTTCCGAACTATTGGGTCTTTTATTGTTAACCAAATAATCTGATTATTAATGATCCTCTTCATAGTGCTGAAAGGTAAATTCGAATTATCATAAAATTGGTGAATCATTACATATTCTGTATGCCTTAAACATCCGATTTCTATACTTTTGAATATATATATATATATACTTATCCTTCTTTAAATGTTGGTCGCCGATAACGAAATGCAAACTGCAATTTGCATCCCAACACATATGTACAAAAGCTGAACTTCGAACCCATTTGGAAGCTGAACAAGTGGAAATAAAGTGTTATTAACAATAGCTTAACTGCAAGGGAATTTTTAAGTGAGCCTTTTACGAAACTAAGACTTCAGAAGAAGTTTGTGAATGCGAAACATCCCTAGGATTATTTCAGGGATTTATAGGGACATCTCTAGAATGCGCCCAAGATGAATCATTCTCAATGGCAACCAAATTAAGCTGCTTGTGATTCGCAGTCACGTACATCAGCAAAGAGAGAGAGAGAGAGAGAGTTTTATAACAATAAGAAGACACCACAACTAGGCTTCCTATCTTCTAGCCTCGTTTTTCAATCGGGATTAGAAAAGACAAGAGCAGGGACTAATGAGTCTCCGAAAAGAATGGAAGAGATTATAGATTCAGTTCGTCCCAAATGATGAATAGCCATGTCGTAAAAGAGAAAGGGTTATGTCGTTTCCCAAAATCTTTATGCATCTTAAAAGTACACCCGTCTTCTCTACACTTTCATACGTCCGTATATTAATCTTTCAAACACTGTTTTATATAACTGATATTAGCAATTCTGTATTGGCACGTTGTTTACTGGACAACTTGTGCTGGAACAGTTGCCAGCAGCTGATTATTTTTCATTAAAGTCTACACTAAAATCCTACCTTTGACTGAGTCAATATCCAAAACTTCATCTGCGTGCCTACTATATTTACATGAAACGGTGGCTAATGAACTACGTTTGCTGTACTTTTGTGCTGTACTTCTCTATGCAGTCTAATCTCGATTTAACGATTTATATGGGACTAGTGAAAATAATCGTTAAAGCGGAGGAACTCATTTATGGTAGCCAATGGCGCACACACGGGGTGGGTCTGACTCCCGGGCCTTTCCTTGGGTTGAAAATTTACATGTAAAATACATTAAAGGTAATAACTATTACAATTTTTTTCCCATCTTCGCCCCTCCCCCCACCCCACGAACAAAAATCCTGGGTGCTGAAATAAGAAATGATTGAAAAGGAAAATAAAAAAAATGCTCACCAGCGTTCTGAAGAATACGTGTTAATATAAATGCGTACGTAATTACTACTTCGAAAAGAAGTCTTTGATTGAAGTTTATTTTTATTTTCGTTAGGGGTTCGCATTTAACATTGCTTTTTCAATTTTTCAAATGCATCAGAAATATATCCTCTTTGACTTGAAAACGCTGTAAATACTTCTTTACACACCGTAAACCAGCATTCGTTTCAATTAAGTGAACTCAATTGAAGTTGATTTTCTGACCTGATGATAACTGATTTTCTAACTGAAATTCTACTTGCAGCTACAGGCTAATAACGAGGGAAATATAATACTGACCTCAATGTTACTCCATCCAGACCAATAAAAAAGTCATTAAACCGAGAAAATCATTACATCAGGTATCGTTAAATCGAAGTTAAAGTATATTTACTTTTGTACTATATATAGGTTTGTATGGTTTTAATTATATTTATACTTTTGCACTATCATCATCATCATCATATTCAACCATTATCTATCCACTGCTGGATGAAGGTCTCTCCAAATGCTTTCCACACAAGTCTATCCTGAGCAATTCGCTTCCACGTCACCCCAACCTGTTTTCTTATTTCATCCACCCATCTAGTTTGAGGACGTTTTCTAGGTCTTCGGTGGTCTCTTGGAATCCAGTTCAGAATTTCTGTTGTCCATCGTTGATCAGTTCTTCTTGCAATATGCCCAGCCCATCGCCATTTCAGCCCTTTTACTTTAACAATGATGTCCTCTACTCTAGTTTGCTCTCTCACCCAAGTGTTTCTTTTTCGATCTCTCCTAGTTATTCCAAGCATGCACCTCTCCATGCTCCTTTGCGTTGTCTGTAACTTTCGTATTGCTCCAACTGTTAGACTCCATGTCTCTGATCCATAAGAGAGGACTGGCAATACACACTGGTTGAAGACCTTTCTTTTTAGACACAAAGGCAATTTCCCCTTCAGGATAAAACTGTTTCTTCCAAATGCACTCCAGCCAAGTTTAATACGTCTGTTGAGTTCTTTCATAATGTTGCCATCCATTGAAATCAGCTGGCCAAGGTAAATATATGAATCAGCAATTTCTAGCTCAATGTTGTCAACTTGTATTTTTGTTTCCTCTACAAAATTATTGAACATGATCTTAGTTTTTTGTAGGTTCATCTTGAGTCCAACTTCTTCACTTCTAGTTGAGAGCTCTTGTACCATGTCTTGGAGTTCTAATGGGTCCGTTGAAAAAATAACAATGTCATCAGCAAACCGCAGATGATTTAAATATTCACCATTTATTTTTATTCCCTTGTTATTCCAATTTATCAGCTGAAAAATCATCTGTAAAGCAGAAGTAAAAAGTTTTGGAGAAATGGTATCTCCCTGCCTCACCCCTTTGCCAAGTTTGATAGTTTTGGTATCTTTATGTAACCGAAATTTTGCACTTGCATTTTTATACACACGTTTCACCATGTCAATGTACACATCCTCAATGTCTGTTGATCTTAAAGAGTTGATGACTGCTGATGTTTTTATAGAGTCAAAGGCCTTCTCATAGTCAATAAATGCAACACACAATGGAAGTTCATATTCATGTGTTCTTTCAATTAATTCTCTTAATACTTGAATATGGTCCACTGTACTGAATCCACTTCGAAATCCAGCTTGTTCTCTTGGTTGAGCTGCATCTAATTTTTTCTGCAGGCGATGTGTTAGAACTTTTGTGAAGATTTTATAAATAGCAGGTAACAAGCTAATTGGTCGGTAATTTTTCAAATCCTCTTTATCACCTTTTTTATGCAAAAGAATTACTGTTGCAGAATCCCATTGGTTTGGTATGTTACCGCTGTTAAGACATTTGGTAAAGAATTTTGCAAGTATGTCTTCTACATATTCTCCAGCTTCTTTTAGGATATCTAATGTAATGCCATCATCACCAGGGGCTCTTCCTTTCTTCATACTTTTTATTGCAAATGAAACTTCTTCTTTTAAGATTTTAGGAGCTGTTCCTTCGACTATCTCAGAGTCTTCGTTTAATCCACTGTTACTTTCATATAGTTTTTTGTAGAATTCTTCAACTCTTCTAAGTATTTCTTCCCTATTTCTTGTTACAGTGCCATCCTCTCCTTTTAATGCAATGATGTGTTTCTTCCCAATAGACAAACTCCCTTTAACAACCCTAAGGCTCTTGTTGCTTTCAATGGCCTTCCTTACTAACTCACAATTGAATTTTCTTATATCTTCTTTCATGTTTTTGCGCAAAGTTTTGCAAAGTTCTATGTACTCAATCCTGGAACTGGTATTTTGATTGTCCACCTTCATATCTCTTCGCCTTTTCATGAGCTGTTTCGTCTTCTCAGATAATTTGCTATTGTGCTTTTTACAGGTTACACCACCAATTTCCCCAGCAGTTTCAACTATTGTCTTAACAATGTTTTCATTTGCTTCTGAGATATCAATTTCTTCAATAAGTCCTTCCAGTGCAGAAAAGCGATTTTTTAATTCCAACTTGAATGCCTCGGTATTTGCTTTCAGTTTCATTAAATCCACCCTCTTACTTACTTGTTTCCTAATGAGCTTCTGTCTTTCTAATTTAGTATTTAAGTGCACTTTACATCTCACCATTCGATGATCACTTCCAGTATTAAATCTGTTCAGTACGCTGCAATCTTCAATAATTGATTTCTTGTTTGCCAGGATATAGTCAATTTCGCTGGTTCCTCCATTGGGGTGTTTCCATGTCCATTTTCTTTGCGGTTTCTTCTTAAAAAATGAATTCATGATGCTAAGATTTTCAGCTTCTGCAAATTCGATGAGTTGATCGCCACGTTCATTCCTTTCCCCATATCCGTATTTACCAACCGATGTCTCTCCTTGTTCCTGTTGTCCAATTCTTGCATTGAAATCCCCCATGATGAGCTTGATATGTTGTTTCCCTTTGGTGTGTAACTCTTTGATTTCTTCATAAAATTCTTCAACCTCTTCGTCGGTATGGCTTGATGTTGGTGCATATACCTGTACTATTTGAAGTTGGTATCGCTGGGTTAGTTGAACAACAAGCCTCGCTGCTCGATCTGACGCCGGACTTCGCCTGTAAGCATAGCGTCTTTAATTCTTTGTTGATTGCTAGCCAACACCACTTGTTCTTCCAGTTTCCGTTCCTCTATAATAAAACAAATGTCCACTTTTAAGTTCCACCAACTCTTCACCTTTTCTTCTAACTTCACTGAGTCCTACAATGTCCCATTTGATCTTGTCAAGTTCTTCTTCCAATTCTTGAAGTTTTGCTTCAGAAGCAAGGGATCGTCCATTATACGTTGCCAAGGTCAATAACAAACGGCAGCCTGGGCCATTCCAGTGATTCTTAGCACCCCCTGCTTTCATGCCACGCTGACCGCTGCCTTGATCAGGAGCACTCCAGCACCTGGAGACTAGGGGCCATGGTTTCTTGTGTGTCAACATAATGGAGGAATTAGCCATCAGTTCACCACGCTGGCAAGAAGGTTGGTGAATTAGCCCTCCCTTTCCGTCTTTCTATCCGTGCAGCAAATATTAATTTGCTTCATCGATAGAAAGCATGGCCCGCACCACTTGAAGGCGGAGTAGGACACTAGGTTACTGGCTTGGCCGGTTCCACACATAGTCATATACGTTCAGCGTGTGGGTTTACTTCCAGTTAGATACCAGCAACCCTTTTGCAGGCCATATATATATATTGAGATATTTTTAATTTGTGTATATTTTCTATATTAAGTAGTTGATATTCTTCTCTAAATTGAACAAACAGAGTTTCACCAGGAGATTCCATAACAAACAGTTATTTTGACACTGGCGTAAGGTTTAAAAACACGACGTTTCGGGAGCCAACTGCTCCCTTTGTCAAGTGAAGGCAGAATGAAGAGTTCGTGAAAGTCCTAAGCTTATATACCCGCATGTTGGGAATCCCCATCTGACGTCATCTGGTGCGGAGCAGTTCCAGCTGGGGAAACCCTCGCCGGGAAAGCCCCCACACCCGACGACGTCAGATGAACACCCCCAACTCGAGGTTTTGCAAAAATCCTGTAAGGTTCTGGTAGAGGTTTTGCGATGTTTATTGCACGACTCCTCAAACCGTAGGTTTCCCATGATTCCAGAAAAAGTCTACTCCCCAGATTCGTCACATTCTGATGTAATATTTTCATCGAATGCCAATCTGGTTCGTGACCCTCCCTGAAGACATGTTCAGCCAACTGGTTTGAATCGTCTCCCCTAGCTACCGCACGCATATGCTCCTTCCCTCGTAGACGTATCGATCTTCCCGTCTGTCCAACATACACCTTGTCACAGTCTCCACACGGTATTTGGTAAATAGCACCAGATTTTTCCTCCTCAGGGACGCGATCCTTAACTTTAAGTAATAGATCACGCAGGGTGTAGACAGGTTTGTAGTAGGTCTTAACATTCACACAACTGAGAATTCGAGACAGCTTTTCTGAGACACCCGCCACATATGGCAAAACCACTGATGTCTTCCTAGTCTCATCCTCTACATTCCTGTTTCCACCACTAACACCACATTGGTTACGAGCGATAAATTTAGTCGGGTAACCGTTCTTTTTCAACACGCTTTTGTTGCGTCGTAATTCAACATTGCGAAGGTCATCATTACAACAATGTGTAAAGGCTCGTCGGTGCAAGGCTCTAATGACAGATGCTTTGTGTGATGCCGGGTGATGAGAACGAAAGTCAAGATACCTATCAGTATGTGTTGGTTTCCTAAACACCGTAGTCAACAGTCGCCCATCCACATCTCTATTTATCCGAACATCTAAGAAGGGTAATGAACCTCTATCTTCTTCCTCTAACGTAAATTGAATATGAGGGTTCAAGCTGTTCAAATAGAGATGAAAATCAGCAACTGAAGACCTTGGTAGGATAACAAACGTATCATCGACGTATTGCTTCCACACCTTGACACAGTAAATTCACTCATCTAAAGCACTGTTTTCAAATGCCTCCATACACAAATTTGCCACCACACTCGAAGCAGGTGACCCCATCGCCGTACACCTCTTCTGTCGGTAAAATCTACCCTTGAAGCCGAAAACCGTGGAATTCAAGCAGAACTCGAACAGGCAATATATCTCTTCCGGACTAAGGCTAGTTCTTTCTTCCAGGCTTCCATCATGCCTCAGTCGCTCCAACGCTGCTGATACCGCCAAATTTGTTGGAATACAGGTGAAAAGTGAAACAACACTAAAAGGCACCATAGCATCATCGGGAGCGATTTTTACGTTTCTGATAGAAGAAATAAACTCCTCAGAGGTAGACACCGACTGTCCAGAGGGTCCAACAAGAGGAGATAGTATACCTGCAAGATATTTAGAAAGTGCATATGTTGGCGAACTACAAAAACTCACAATAGGTCTAAGAGGAATATCGTGTTTATGGACTTTTGGGAGTCCATAGAACAGCGGTATTCTTCCAGACGAACAACGGAGTCGCGAGTAAAGTTTCTCATCCAGTTTCGACTCTTTGTGAAGTTTTAGCAGGCAACCATTCATCTGCCTCTCAATACAACCAGTAGGGTCTTTATCTACAACGGAATAGGTATCGCCATCATTTAAAAGTGACATTACTTTATCATCGTAAACCGACCTATCCATCACAACAGTAGTACGACCCTTATCTGCCGGTAAGACCACAACCTTTTTACTGTCTCTGAGGGCTTTCCGCTTAGGAACAGAAAGATTGTCCACAAGTGCCTTACGTTCAAATAACACTCTCGAAACCTCCATGCGCACTTCAGCACACCTATCCTCCGCCATGTTCCACAAGGCCGGTTCAATAGCCGAAAGGATTTTTGAAACCGGAATCGACGAGGGTGTAGGTGCAAAATTCAAACCACGGGATAGCACAGAAGTTTCACAATCACTTAGGCGTCGCTTAGAAAGATTAAGAACCCAACGGGAGTCCATTCGACCACTGTTCCTGCAGTAGTTTCGTTTGTACTCCGTTCTCAATCTCTCAAGCTTTTCCTTTTGAACACCACGAACTCTAGAACGAGTAGTTGCTTCTTCTCTTTCAGCTTCAACCAAAACACGGGAGAAGGTTTCAGAGTCGAGAGCAGTTTCCAGACTAGGTTCAAAAGATACCAACATCAGGCGCGTACGATTAATCATGTTATGACAATGACCAATCCGTGCAGACAAAAACTTGAAACTTGCGTTCTTTGCAATGTTACGCCCTTCAGTCGTAAAGACAAGGGGTTTCACACGCAAAGCCTTAGGCACCAATTTCTCCGATTTACAACAGTGATTGAAAGTCAGATGTTCTTTAAAGCGGACAATTCTACATCTCTTTAATGTATTTCCTAACACGGCTCAACATAGCCTGCCCGTAAGAATTTCTAACGAAACAATACAGAGTTTCACCAGGAGATTCCATAACAAACAGTTATTTCGACACTGGCGTAAGGTTTAAAAACACGACGTTTCGGGAGCCAACTGCTCCCTTTGTCAAGTGAAGGCAGAATGAAGAGTTCGTGAAAGTCCTAAGCTTATATACCCGCATGTTGGGAATTCCCATCTGGGGAGTAGACTTTTTCTGGAATCATGGGAAACCTACGGTTTGAAGAGTCGTGCAATAAACATCGCAAAACCTCTACCAGAACCTTACAGGATTTTTGCAAAACCTCGAGTTGGGGGTGTTCATCTGACATCGTCGGGTGCGGGGGCTTTCCCGGCGAGGGTTTCCCCGATTGGGGTTTCCCCAGCTGGAAATGCTCCGCACCAAATGGCGTCAGATGGGGATTCCCAACATGCGGGTATATAAGCTTAGAACTTTCACTAACT
This sequence comes from Dysdera silvatica, assembly GCA_006491805.2. Lineage (NCBI taxonomy): Eukaryota > Metazoa > Arthropoda > Arachnida > Araneae > Dysderidae > Dysdera > Dysdera silvatica. Next base: position 82,519,039 of record QLNU02014802.1, read on the forward strand.
CTCCATTTTGCCTTCACTTGACAAAGGGAGCAGTTGGCTCCCGAAACGTCGTGTTTTTAAACCTTACGCCAGTGTCGAAATAACTGTTTGTTATTCTTCTCTAAATTGAACAATTGATTGATATGGTGATTTTTATTTTGTTTATTGTGTCATTTAATAAATTATTTATTTTTATTAAGTTTTTCTTGTTTAGTCCACCCCATGTTGGTTTTCAGTACAGTAGTATACTGTAAATTATTGAATAATAAATATCAATTTTTGCATTTAAAGTTAGTTTATTATTTAATCTGGCTAATAGTTCATTTATTCTTCTAATTTTTTTTTATGTATATCATCTATTTGTTCATTCCATAAATGTCTTTCGTGTAATTTAATACATAGAAATTTCATTGATTTAACTCTTTCTAGTGTTTTTCCATTAAATTTTATATGATTTTCTATGTTATTTATTTTTCTGTTACTAGCATGGAACATTATATATTTAGTTTTTTACTATTAGATCGTTATCATAGAACCATTGTTGAATCAAATTTAGTTTAATTTTTATTATGTTTGGCAGTAATTCAGTATTTGATCCACTTATGGACCAATTTACATCATCAGCAACTAATAGTATATTATCATCTAAATACATCAAATCATTTATTGCCAATAAAAATAATAATGGTCCTAGTACAGTTCCTTGTGTTACACCTCTTAAATTAATCATTTTCTCTGATGATTTATTCTCTATTTTAACAATTTGGTATCGACCTTTAAAATAATTTTCTATAAGTTTAAACATTTTACCTCTTATTCCTAAATTAAGTAGTTTATCTTTTGGAATATCTCTGTTTATTAAGTCAAAAGCTTTACTGAGGTCTAGAAAAAAGCCAAATATTAATTCCTTGTCTTCAATTTTTTGTTGTATTTATTTTATATAAATCGAACACTACGCAGATTAAATCAAACAACAATATCAATCAACGTTTATTGGCGTAGTGATACCAACGCCGATGGTATGGCGTGATTAGATGGTGAAACGTTCGAAAGAAAATAATATTTCGCCGGTGAGTTTCCTGAACTGGATATTGCGACATTGAGAGTGGTCTTTCATTAACGTGATATATTGTTGCCAGCCATATGCTGCAACGTGCATTTCGATCAATTTAATACCAGTCTCTTTGCAATTTGGTTTAAATAGTAGTCCATGTACTACACCATTCTGCGAAATAACTGGCAACAATATATATACGTTCGTAAAGAGATTATATATTGTCCTTCGTAGCTCAGTGGGTAGAGCCTCCGCCCGGCAAGTGGAAGGTCGTGGGTTCAGGTCCCACCGAAGGCAGAAATATTTATTTTCTTTCGAACGTTTCACCATCTAATCACGCCATACCATCGGCGTTGGTATCACTACGCCAATAAACGTTGATTGATTGACATTGTTGTTTGATTTAATCTGCGTAGTGTTCGATTTATATAAAATAAATACATATGCTGCAACGGGCTTTTCGATCAATTTAATACCAGTCTCTTTGCAATTTGGTTTAAATAGTAGTCTATGTACTACACCATTCTGCGAAATAACTGGCAACAATATATATACGTTCGTAAAGAGATTATATATTGTCCTTCGTAGCTCAGTGGGTAGAGCCTCCGCCCGGCAAGTGGAAGGTCGTGGGTTCAGGTCCCACCGAAGGCAGAAATATTTATTTTCTTTCGAACGTTTCACCATCTAATCACGCCATAACATCGGCGCTGGTATCACTACGCCAATAAACGTTGATTGATTGGCATTTTTGTTGTATGTTGTTTAATATTTTTTAATAACAAATCTTCCTTTGACTTATTTTTTTTGGAATCCATATTGGTTAATGTGAATTAATTTATAGTTATTTAAAAAATCAATTAATCTTTTATGAGTTACTTTTTCTAATATTTTTGAAAATACACTCATTTGGTCTGTAATTTTCAATAATTGTCTTTTTTCCTTTTTTAAAAATAGATTTAATTATAGCAAGCTTTAGTTCTTTAGGGATTATAATCGTTTCAAAGATATCATTTATAACTATCTTTAATGGTTCTTTTAAATATTGAGTACTCTGTTTAATAATCCTTCATTTTGGATTTATTTTATTTAAAAAAAAAATTTCCAATTTCAATTTCAGTAACGTCATGTAAAAAAATACTATTTGTTAAGCTAGGCTGAAGATATTTTTTAAAATTACTGTTTAGTGAACCAGATAAATTAAAATTTTCTGATATGTTAATATAGAATTTATTAAATTCAATAGCTATTTTTATTAGGTCATCAATTATTTCATGGCTTTTGTGTAATTTTATGTATGTTTCTTGCTTAATTTTTTTCTTCCTAATGATTGATTTATTGTTTTCCATTTCTGTTTTATTTCATTTTTTGATAATATATTATGATAGTATTTTTTGCTTTATTTATAAATTTGTTTGATAAATTCCTCATTTTAGTAAATTCATTCCAATGTTCTTTTTTTTTATTGTTTGTATAAATGTTTTATATGATTTATTTTTTGTTTTTATTAGCTTTTTAGTTTCATTTGTAAACCATCCTGATTAATCTTTTTATTTTTTTATTATTTTCATTGGGAAATTTTTATCATATATTTCTTTCAATTTATTCATAAATAAATCGTATCATGTTTCCGATTTTGGTAAATTTTCTTTTTTTAATAATTCTTGCCAATTAATTTTTTGTAATTCGTTATGAAAAATATTTATATTTTCATTTTTAAAGATTCGCGTTTTATTGTTTTTTATATTGAATTTTTTACTTATATCAATAAGTATCAATCTGTGATCACTGATATGTAAGTCCGGGTGTATTGTTTCAGTATTTATTATACTAGTGAAGACGACATCAATTTTACTTGCACTATTTTTAGTAATTCTAGTTTGTTTATTTACTATGTTTAAGACCATTTGATTCCATTAAATTTAGCGGTTTTATTGAACTAGAAGACTAATTGTAAAATTAGTGGAGAGCTTAAAATATTGACGTGGATAAAAAATTGAAATCATTGTTTTCCAACACTATATTTTTTTAATTAACCTATAAGTTCTGAAAATTTTATTTGCCATTGAAATCAATTTCTTTTTTTTATTTCACAGGGATGAAATAAAAATGTCTGCCTCAAACTTATCAGAGGAACCGACTTTAATAACATATTATCTGAAAGAAATTGGGAGTCTGAAGAAAAAGGATATAAACCCTAATCAAAGTAATGAGGTTCAGACTTATTCAGGTAAAGAAAATGAAATTTGATTTCGCATTTAACATGAGTATTCACGATTTATCTCCAGGGCTATACAACAAGAAACTAAAATAAAATCAGATTTTTTTGGGGGACTGTTTAAAATAAATGAATGTTTTCTGTGCGGTTTTCCATTTCCCTTAATCGTTTTTTAAGGGTGGTGTTTTCGTTGCCCTTTCTTCTTATATGAAAATAAAAAAGATATATATATGCTTACATGTTCATGTATTCAACTACCGAAAGTTGAAATACACATAACAGATTATTTATTAAGTAAAGTTTTACAAGAAACAGTTTCGTTTTTATATGATTTAGCTAACAACCAAGGATGGAATTGTAACGGGACATTTTAATTTTAGTAACAGGCTCTTTACTTTTATCGTATAATTTGTTAATCACTAAACGACACTGCCATACTTAGTGCTGCCAGTGAAAAACAGACCTTTTTAATTCCATTCTTTTAAATCCAAATGACAAGCCATCGTTTGATTTGCCCACTCAGCCTCTTTCAGTCCGATAGCATGGTTTCCTTTAGTTTGTGACATATTCTCATAATGAGCCCGAACCTGCCGAAAAGGCGTTGCTAAATTCGAGATAGATAATTGCAATCAAACCTAATGGAAGGTTGGACCTCGATATCGAGTTTCGCTCATTACACAGACTTTCAGGATTCTCATTTTCGATGCACTGGAACTCCAGTTATTCATTTATTAGGCGATAAATTTTGATCGTTTACATGTTAGGTCAAAAGGTATTTGCTTATGATAATTTATTACAATTGGACAATTTTGTCTGATTTTTATATCCTTAGAATGTGTGTGTGTATATATATATATATATATATTATTTTGACAATATTCAACTTTGTCTTTAGTGGATGCTTTGGTTGGAGATATTTCAGCGTTGTTTCTAGGCGGTGTTGATACTGTAAGAGTGTCGCTCCACTGGATGATGCTATTACTTGCAGCACACCCGGACGTACAACAAAAAATACACGCTGAAATTGATGCTGTTGCCGGAGGAGAACATAGAATACATTGGGATGAGCGAAATCTTTTCCCATATACTATGGCGACTATGTACGAAACGGAAAGATGGGTTGCAGTAACGCCATTTTATGCACCGAGACAGTAAGGCAAATTTCCATAAATACTATTTGTTTTACAAACTATCTAAAGTTTCTAAAGTTATAAAAAAATTTCAGAATAGTATAAAAATGTATATTAATACGAGGCATATATACATATATCGTCATCATATTTAACCATTATCTATCCACTGCTAGATGAAGGTCTCTCCAACTGCTTTCCACACAAGTCGATCTTAAACACTTCGCTTCCACGTCACCCCAACCTGTTTTCGTCTCTCATCCACCATATAGTTTGAGGACGTTTTCTAGCTCTTCGGTGGTCTCTTGGAATCTAGTTGAGAATTTCAGTTGCCCATCGTTGATCGGTTTTTCTTGTGATAAGTCCGGCCCACCGCCATTTCAGCCTTTTTTCTGTAACAATGATGTCCTCTACTCTAGTTTACTCTCTCACCAAAGTGTTTCTTTTTCGATCTCTCCTAGTTATTCCAAGCATGCACCTCTCCATGCTATTTTGCGCTGTTTGTAACTTTCGTATTGCTCCAACTGTTGGACTCTATGTCTCTGATCCATACATACTGGCCAATACACACTGGTTGAAGATCTTTCTTTTTAGACACAAACGCAATATTCCCCTCATGATAAAACTGTTTCTGCCAAATGCACTCCAGCCAAGATTAATACGTCTGTTGAGTTCCTTCATAATCTTGTAATCCATCAACATCAGCTGGCCAAGGTAAATATATGAATCAGCAATTTCTAGCTCAATGTTGTTAACTTGTATATTTGTTTTCTCCACGAAATTATTGAACATGATTTTAGTTTTTTGTAGGTTCATCTTGAGTCCAACTTCTTTACTTCTAGTTGAGAGCTCCTGTACCATGTCTTGGAGTTCTGATGGGTTCGTTGAAAAAATAACAATGTCATCAGCAAACCGCAAATGATTTAAATATTCACCATTTATTTTTATTCCCTTGTTATTCCAATTTATCTGCTGAAAAATCATCTGTAAAGCTGAAGTAAAAAGTTTTGGAGAAATGGTATCTCCCTGCCTCACACCTTTGCCAAGTTTGATAGTTTTGGTATCTTTATGTAACCGAAATTTTGCACTTGCATTTTTATACACACGTTTCAATATGTCAATGTACACATCCTCAACGTCTGTTGATCTTAAAGAGTTGATGATTGCTGATGTTTTAATAGAGTCAGAGGCCTTCTCATAGTCAATAAATGCCATACACAATGGAAGTGTACATATATTACACAGTATACATATTAGGGTGGTCCACTACACAATGTATAAATTTTTTTTTTAAAAATATGCTCCACAAATCTGCCCTTGTTACAATACCCAATAGGAGTTCACATACTGGGAATTGGACTGTTATCAGGATATTTAGGGGTCGCAACAATTTATCAGTTGCGGTACTATTTTAAATTTTTCCTCTCACAGCTATGTATGCATTGTTGCGCAGCCGTAGTAGAAAAAGGAATTCCCTTTTTTAATGCTAACATAGTGCTCCACGGACCTTTTAAATATATATCAAGCAAGAATGCGCTACAGGTTATGAAAAATGAAGATGATAAGACATTTCTCTTAATGCAACGACAAGACCCATTCAGTTGCTGCATGGCAAGGGTAGACAAGTGCCAATCTGAGAAAGAAACTCGAGAACAAAAGAGATAAAGCGATGTTGAGGCTAGGCGTCAACGTTATATTCACAATGAACCCGTTCTGTCCACTTCCGTAATAATGGATAGTGAGAGCAGCAGCTCGTCTTCGTCAACATCCGATGAAGCATATGAAACTACTATTAGCCCCAAGTCTACACGCAATATGGACCGATAGAGAAAGAGGATTAAAAATATGCTAAACGAAGATGTAGTTGCACTTGTAGACCGCATAAATCTTTCTGATCGCCATGCAATGTTTGCCATTGGAGCAGTAGCTCATAGTATAGGCACGCCGGTAGAAGCATTTCATTGTCACGCAGCTCTAAGCGTCGAGCACGGAATAAAATGAGTGAAAATTTGACTGAAAGAGACAAGGCTTCCTTCTCCCCAAAGAACCCATTACTTCTGCACTGGGATAGTAAGTTGCTACCTGATATTGCTGGTGGCAAGAATAAGGTGGATCGAGTGGCAGTCCTTGTTAGCGGAGATGGCATTAAAAACTTCTAGCAGTTCCAAAATTTGTAAAGGCACGGGTGAAGAACAGGCCAACGCTTGTGTGTCTATCCTC
>QLNU02014802.1:82525736-82545961 GCA_006491805.2 Dysdera silvatica
GTATCGCGTAGGGGCCATACTTTCCGTGCATTCATGACTATATAGAGGAGAAATAATCCGTAAGGGCGACCTTAATTTTTTTTTCTAGGGAAAGTTGAATGATTTCTCTAAAAAAAAAAGGAAGCACAATAATGATGTGGAATTGTAGAAGCCAACACCAAGCTAAAAGCTTTCTTATGACAAAGCAAAGTCGACATCAGACCATATGTTATGTACCTGGTAGTGAACGGCAAAACATCACACCAAACTTGTTGTGCCTAGTAGTGTACGGAAAAACGACATCACACCATACGTAGTATGCCTAGTAGTGAAGGGGTTAACGCCCTTAGAAAATGAAATAAATTATTTAAAAACTGCGTAGTCGGTATAGGCGCACTTGAAACCTACCTAAAATACTATTGCTGAAAATATAATAGGCGTGAAGAAAAGAGGTGCAATGACAAATTACGTTAGACAGAAAAGAAGCTATAAATACAAGGGTAAACATAAATTTCCTGTACATTAAGCAAATGGAAATTTTCTGTCTACAGGTCTGTTATCTGTCTTAGCGCCAGCACTGCATTGAAGTTATATTTACCGTGAAACGCATTTTAAAAAATAGTTCTCAAACGACATGCGACATTGGTTTTTTACTGCTTTTTTGGAAAGAAAATGTTAAGTTTTCTTTTAAATAAACCGCAGGAAACTACCCCAAATGTCATAAATTAATAGTTGGGAACATTTAACCAGTGGCGGCTCGTGGCTAAAATTAGTGGGGGTGCTGCTCCAGAAAACTTTTAATTAATATATTATATTAATATATATATATATTAAAATACACAAAATCAAACATTTTCTACTTACTTTACCCTAAATCGCTACAGTTTAAGCTTGATCTATTCATTTAAAAATGAAATCCATTCTTCTTGTTTTAATTTGTGCGAAAAATCAATAATTTTCTTCTTGATCTCTGGATAATGACTCAAGAAATTTTTCTCCGTTGAAAGCACTGCAAGCGCATTTAGTCGTTCCGAATTCATAGTGCTTCTTAGAAAAGTTTTTATTCTTTTCAATATTAAAAAGCAGCGTTCTGCCTCTGATGCAGTCATGAGGAAACTGTCAAGAGGATTATTTCAACATGAGGCATAATCTGATGAAAAAGCTTTAACCAAAACTTGGAATTATCATCATTCCGGTACTTTAAAATTCCTGTTGCTTTTGCAATGGTTTGATCTGCATTTTATATTGACTGAATTTCAGTAAGGCAGTTTTTTAAAGGTTGCAAATTTTCATGAACTCTGTTTATAGTCTGTATGTTGATATTCCACCTTCTAGAGAATGGACGTGGAATGCTGACTTCCATATGCTTCTTGAGAATGGACACATGTTGCGGTGATCTTGATAAGAATGTTGCAATAGATAATGTTGGAGAAAAATATTCTTGCGTTTCGTGTAATACTTGCTGTATTTCTCATTATTAAATTAAGTTGGTGTGGATAACGGTGAACGAAATATGCATTACTATAAACTACTTTTATTTTTGCTTGAACTCCTGTTTTTTTCCCTTTCATGACATTTGCACCATGAAATGCCTGAACTATCAGTTTTTGTCCATTTCCTTGAAAGATTATGTCCAATTGTTCTAAAATACGTTTTGATATGCCATCTGCAGTTTGATTTTCTGGAATAAAGAATCCCCAAAAACGCCCAAGTTTTTCTCAATTGAAAACGCACCGTAGAACAAGGACCATTTGAGTGGGTTTCGAAACATCTGTTGTGTCATCAGCCATGACAGCTACAAAGGAAGCTTTTCTAATTTCCGTCCTTATCTTCTTATGGTATATTTGTAGCAGGCAGTCAAGTATCTCATTCTGAATGGTCTTTGAAACACCTTTGAAGACTGCACTGGTTTTTTAAGTGATTCTTCAAATCTGAATCTAATTTGGATGCAAAATTTACTATTCCTGTAAATACCCCTGGATTTACTAAATCGTCTTTTTCATCATATCCACGTAAGGGAGTTTCAAAGTTTCCACAAAAGAAAATGCAGTCTGTTATTTTGGACAAAATTTCACGGTTCTTTTTCAGCTTCATATTATGCTCATTGCTTGAAGTCTGTATACTCCATAATATCAGAAAGAAAATGTCATTTAAAAACGATTATTCTACGCCTGAAACGCTTTAAAAATAAGTGTCAATTATTTGGTAGGTTAACCACTGCGCTTATGGACTCATCTTCTTCTTTGAAACGTGCTAGTACTACTAACTCTGCATGGGTGAAATATAACGAGTAATTAATGTAAAAAATATATATATTTTAAACAATTAAAAATAAAATTTTAATGCTGCATCGGTTAAATTTTACGTGTATCAGAACTTTTATAGTCAATAAATATTTAATTTCATGTTACGAAGATTAAAATTGGAAAGTGAACGATAATTTTTATTTATAAAAGAGCCTTTCCTGAAATGCAATCAACTTTTAAAAAATTGTGTGTTACTAAAAAAGAGAATTTGCAATAAATGAATTCAGACCATGAGAAATGGGCAATGCGACATTACAACTTTTTACAAACAAAGTTGAATTTTTCCAGAGAGCATGGCGATCTTTCATAATAATTGACAGTAGAATAAATGTATGCTGGCAAAACACTTTTTATGAGAAAAAAAAAGGTATATGCAAATTTGTGCAAAAAGCACTTCATGTAAAAAATCGCAGATTTCTGAAAAAAATGGTGAATATGGCCACCCACTTACAACGCCTTTTCTTGAAAATTCACCGTAAATCTCAAATGTAGAAAGCTAAAGTATAATGTGGCAGATTTTTGCAAACACTTCCTTGACACGCAATTCTTTGAAAAGTTTTAGAAGGAAAGGAAAATGTTCCGGTTTCTCCAATGGCTATTTCGTCGGTGATTCTGCACCGAACAAGTAAGGAATAATGGTGGCTGTTTGAGGTCCTGAAATTCGTTGTAAATCTATTTCTTTTCGCTCAGTTATTTATTCCTAAAAAGATAAAACCAATAGTAAATCAACAATATGTGATTCGGCTAGAATTCAAACTCCGTGTTGCAACTATAACTCAAAATAATCATTCAAGCATCATCATTCACGCATAGGCTACATCATTCTCCTATGGCAAAAGTACAAAGGTGTGTTATTATTGGATACAATATTGTTTATCTCTTGATGAAGGCCAGCGCCTGACTGGTCGAAATACCATTAAGTGGTTTGTTATTGTTATACGCAATAAATACGTTGTATAGTGTATTTTTATATTTAATTAGCGTTAGTAAATTATATTTTATAAGTATATTTATATGTAGAATGCATAAGGATATTCAATATTATTATTAATATTTCTGGTCTAAACTAGATTTTTTTATCCATATACAGTGAAGTCTTTTTAATCTAAACTAATTGGGATCAAGACCTGTTCGGTTTAACAATTTTTTGGATTAACTGAAACATTTACTATAGAATTTACTGCAACCTATAATTGTTTACTGTGTGCGTGTTGCGATGCGCATGAGTAGCAAACGATAGGCGAGAAATAGAAAATTTCCCATTCCTTTTTGCAAAATTTCACTTACCGTACGCACCCTTGTATAAACCCACTTTTTTGGACGAAAATTGGACCCAAAAGTGGGGAAGTGGGCTTATACACGGATCAAGAAATATTAAAATTTGATCTGACGAAATTTCAATGTTCGTGGCAACACTAATTTGACTTTATGATAAAAAAATATAAAGATCTAACAAACTGTTTGTATTTAAAAGGCAAAATATTACCAGGAAGTAAAATATTTACCACAAGGACAAACTTATTCCAAATAATCGAGATTCAATTCGTCATTGGAGCATCGGAAAAGTTCTTGAGATTCACTTATTAGAGTCTCGATTTCGTCATTATATACGTCAGCAATACCACCATCGACGTCTTCTTCTTCTTCCATGGACTAGGATGATTCAGAACACTCCATTAATGTGTGGGAGGTGGTCTTATAGATGCGTATATGCGGCAGTTGGCAAAGCAGACTACTCTGTTTTTGTCTTTTCAGTCAGTCGCCGTCTCAGGCATATGAAAAATTATTCGAATTAACCGGATTTTCGGATTAGCGGGATTCGGATTAACGAGAGATCCTACTGTATTGTAAAGTTGGATTTTATTGCCCTTGCCAGTACCATCCCGATTACCCAAAAGCCATCGGCACCTAATCATGAATGGTTATAATATTTAGGGGACAACGTGTAGCAAGCGGCGGAAAGAAGAGTAATTCAGCTCGTGCTAATCTCAATCCTGCGAACATTGGGTTAATACTCAAACGTTACGCCAACTGAACTACTGACTAGTGAGATTAAGCTGATGTAGTTTCGACGTCGTATGCCTGTTTGGTTCGAATCCAAGTCAGGTCGACGTCATTTTTTTTGATTTACAAAAAAAAAAAGCTCCTGCTTGAGGGTATGTACATGGATGTCAAAAATTATTAGCTAGCTTAGATTCCCTACGATAACTTACAAAAACATGTCTCTGTGGCTGCATGTGGTGATCAGTTATCAGTCGCCTTAAACCCCGAGAAGGGTAATAGTATCCAACGAACGAGAAACTGACTTTACGAAAAAAAATTATTAGATGCTGTTTATTCCTAAAACGTGTTAAAACGCAGTGAATACTCGTCAAGAAGTCCTTGATATCTGTATTCAATTTGTTCAGTAGCGGATTTCTCTACTGTTGTTTTTTAATTTAGTTGCTTTTTAATATAAGGTCGAATCTTAATATAATTTTCAATAAACGTAGTTTTTAATTGGATGAAAATTGTTTGTTGTTTGTGAAATTGTGAGTTTCTAGTGTTGTTTCGTTTACTTATCTCTAAAGCTACACCATTCTTGGAATAGTTTAAAAGAATTAAAATGTTGTTTCAATCCCCATGCAGCTAGAACTCTGTCAAAATTGTTCGTTGACAGAACTCAGCGAGCTGCAAGTTAAACACCCTAAAGCTAGGTCCTAAAACATCTTACAGATTTTAACCTTGCTCTATGATCTCTAATGATCGTTCATAATGAATCGTTCATTGACCATTATTCATCTCTCCATAACCAGTCGATGGATCGTTCACTCTCTATGATCAGTCGATGAATTGTTCACTCGATGGTCAGTCGATAAGGCGTTTACTCTCTATTACTAGTCGATGAATCGTTTGCTCTCTCTATGACCAATTAATGAATCTTTCACTCTCTATGACCAGGCGATGAATCGTTTACTTTCTATGACCAGTCGATGAATCGTTCACTCTCTTGGAGCAGTTGATGAATCGTTTACTCTGTATGACCACACATACAGGAGAAAAGAAGGGAGCGATTAACCAAGTACTATCTTTTCTTTCCTTCCAAAAAGTTTTTTTAATAGCGTTCCTTCAGTTTTCTTTTAATGTTATGGTTTCTTTTTCGGAGATTGTCGAATTATGATAAAACTGTTATTGAATTGTAATGACAACAAGTACAACGAGTCAACAGTCTTTGCCTTTCAATAATTAAATATGATTGCGATTAATAACAACTCTTATTTAATCATCTAATATTTTAACTAATAATTCTATTTAACTGAAATTACCTTATACCCGACTTCTCAAGAACAACTCTTGGTTAGGTAAGTGTAAGCTGTTTTATTCCTCGAGTATGGAATCTTCTTCCCCACACACTAAAAACCTTAAATTCGCTTCCCCTTTTTAAACACTCTCTTCCCAAATATTTAATGGAATGTTAACTTCTTGGACTATTTTTTTCATTAAATCTTCTCTAATTACTATTTAATATTCAATTTTCTGTTATTTATCTTTTCAGATCATATTTTTTTCTCAAATATGGTCTCCTTACTTTGGGCAGCATGGGCTCCATCAGACCACGTGGTCTTTTCCCATTGTTGCCCTGGTAGGGAATTCGTAATAAGTTTTGTAAATATATCATATTTCTACCTGAATTAAGTTATTGTATTGTAATTCGAACAAACATCATCATAGTCAATGGTTGTATTAGTTAATCAGATACCCTTCAAGCAATAAAAATATATTCCGAAGGCTGGTGAGAACCAAATCTACATTTTCTTAATTGCCGGTCAAGTGCTCTACCAATTAAGCTACAGTCGACGACCATTTCCTCTCCCTCCAAGCGTATATAAAGCTTTAAATGCGGACAAGTTCGCGAAGAACGGTGCAATGTTTAAACTGCTGCTTAATGAGTTCACCTGCAATCAGAAAGGTGTGAATTTGGCTCCCACCTGGCACAGAAGAATCATTGTTTTCGTTGCGAATATTTCATCATCTGATTATTCTGTATAGTAACTGATAATTTACTTTTGTGCTCACAGTTGCCACCCCTCGACATTTTTCCTTATCTGTCTTCTCGGAAAGCTACCACTCGTTGAAATCAATATTCAGATCAATTTGCTTTGCTTTTATATCGATTTCAAAATTTTTGAGATCAATTTCTTTTTCTTTTCTTTTCTTTTTTTTTATTTATTTATTTAAGGGGGAAAATAGTAATATCTGCTATAAGGTGAATAAGACACGTGAAATCGTATTCCAGTGCTTTTTGATTTTTGCGTCTCTTCTTTCAATGATTTTTAAATGCGGTATAAAATTGGAAATTAGAATTTTCTGGTTCCATTTCAATAAAATTTAAATTTTAAAATGGAAAGTCGTATGCGTTTTTCTTTTATTCTTGAAATTTCGGCCAAAGGGAAGAGAAAAAGAAAGAGAGAGAGAGAGAGATGGAGAGCGGAGAACGTAAGCACTTAAGATAACAAATCATAAGATACGTTATATGCAACGGCACGAAGAAAATCAAATAAAAGAGAGAGGCTATGATGGAAAGTGCTTTTTTTACACCCCAAGATTGTTTCCGTTGATAAAAAGCGATTGCGAAAGTGATTTGTTGTTGCCAGCGACCTCATCAAAGAGATGGATCTCACGTTGTTTACATTATTTTGAAAAACGCTCTTATTTTTATTGCCTTACTTTTGCTGTTTATTGAAATATTGGTTCAAATTGAAAGCATTTTTCCAAGATTGCCATATGTAGAAAAGCGGCTCTGCTGCAACCGATACTCCTATACAAGAAATTTACATCGTTCTAAATCGGCTTTCCAGAATTTTGAACGTTTGGATGGAACAGTGTAACCTGTAATAGGTTGTCTTCGCTTTTTATTTTTCCTTTCGTCTCTTTCATCTGTCAGTTTACTAGTCGTTCGTTATCCCAATTTCCCATCCACAGAGCATATTTTAACTGACAAATTCTATGATGTCAGGTGGTAACCTGCTATGACATGAAATTCAATGGCAATATCAATGATTGCCAAATTCAATTACAGATTTTGAGTGGTTCTCCAATTCATTTTTCATAAGCAATTGCTGATGATTGATTCCAGGAATTAATTCGCAGTGATGATACATAAGAGAAAATTGATACAGTAAAATACCAATAACCCGGACCGTGCAGTTAACCGGACCTCGATCTCTTATCGACAAGGTCACGTGATCCTTGTAGTAAGCGAGGTGCCGACTACTTCGCTCGTTAGCATTATATTCATCCAAGTGTCCATATTCCGGATCATTCAAAACTGGCTTATATTTAGTAATTCCGGATAATGGAAATATTATTGATTAGGAAATACGTCGTTTAAAATCAAGCAATTTCATATATAAAAAATGCCAAGAACTTGTTGTGAAAATTCGTCGAGGCTTGGCAAAATAAATTGTGTCCTGAAATTATACAGAAACAATAACTCTTTCCATATTGCACAAAACAGAATGAGTGAGAATTGAACTCAGAATACGGATATTTATTTATAAAAATGTCGATTATCTTCCTTCTTGGTGGGACTTTTCTACTTTATTAGAAAAAATCCTGCAAATGTTAAGACTATTTTGCCAGGGAAAAGATTGGACCAACATTTTTTTTTCCTTTTATCCAGAAGTGATTTTCTCAGTGGACGTCCCGAGCGTCCATTAAGAACAGCCTTCGCCCCGTTTGGTGTCACTGCTTACAAATCTTGCCAAGCTCAGTGCTTTGCAGTAACTTCTGTACACGCTATGGCAAACTAGAATCATAGCGTGCTTGTTGTGGCATGCAATGTAGCACATAATGCTTGATATATGCAATTTTCAGTTGGCAACCTAATGTCTTTTCTCATAATCTTTCTACCTTTCTATCATATACAGTTTTCTTCTCTTATCTTCTCATCCTCATCTCATTATTTCTTCTTTTTATTGTTGTTATTTCTTCCCTGCCTCTCTCTTCTCCTTTTTTTCGGTATCCACTTTATGATTATGGTGGCCGAAGGTGAATCTAATATTCTTTAGTGGGGGCGGGGGGTAGTACGCAGTTATGCGGGGATTCTTCAGTTCATGGATATACGGTTACCGAAAAATTAATCACTAGAGTTGGTCTCCTGAGTATTACGGGTTCCTCGGAAAAGTATAGGCCTCGGATCAACATGATCTTTGGAACCCTTCGCCGTATTTTAGTTCATGAATGTAAACCACATATATATAGACAGGGGCGGTTTATAAGCAGGGCGAACCTAGGCCCCCAGATGGCGCCAAACTGAAATCAAGTTAAAAAAATTTTTAATTGACACAACAGTAGAAAATCTGTCTAAAAAGAGACTTAGAGAAATTTTTAGAGACATCTTTAGAGAAATTCTTTCAGAGACTTTTGGCCAGTTTTCTAAGTTATATGGCTTAATGTTCAACTGTGAAAATCTCCTGTTTTCTTCGGAGAAGGGGGTGCCAAAAAGCAATCCGCGCCAGGCTGCTTGGGTTCAAAATCAACCTCGAGCCGCCCCTGTATATAGAAATGGAGGAATCTTCTCTTTATTGTTGTACTTTCTTCCCCTCCGCCCCTATTCTCTTTTTCTTTCGGTCTTCACTTTATGGTTATGGTAGCTGAAGGAAATTCTAATACTCTTTTGTGGGGGGAGGTAGGATAATACGTAGTTATGAAGAGTTTTTTAGTTCATGGATATACCGTTACCCAAAAATTAATTACTGGAATCCGAGGAGTTGGTCTTCTAAGCCTGACGGGGTTCCGCGAAAAAGTGTAGGCCTCGGCTCAACATGGCCTTTGGAACCATTCGCCGTATTTTATTTCATGAACGTAAACCGTATATATATATATACGGACTTTCGCAACGATAATATATAATATTATATTTGCAGCATTGATGTCATCTGTAATCAGAATACGCATGTGGACATTTCAGCAAGGTAATACTCACTCTCACACGATACGATGTTTTTCTATATTACGAATGGATGCTTTTCCAATGAATACTCAAATTAAATTACTTTGATTGACAAGATACTTTGGGGGGAAAATTAAAAGTCATAAATAATTGGTTTCGCAGGACCAAAACGTGATTTTCAGATCTGATTAATGATTTAAAAAACTACGTTCCAAAATAGTCTATGACACCTCTTTCCGCCACTGACGTCATTTGAATCATTTCATAACTACCATTAAATTAAAACTGGCCATTAATGTTACGTTTCTGGAACTAAAAATAAAAATAGTCGTATACGAGTATATGTATATAATCATATTCACACAAACCTCTATTTGACGAGCATTTATTTTGGGAACTTTCCTGCTTTGCGAATTCATTTTTGGGAAGCTGAACTATTCACAAATTTCGCTCCAAAAATATATCCAAATAACGAAGTCCGTTTTTTATTTTTAACTTACTTTTTTAACTATTTTATTATAGCATATAATCCATCATGCATGTATATATACACAAATTGTACACAAATGTATGAGAATAAATTCATTTGTATTTTATTCTATTGCATATTTTTCTTATGTATTTTATAATCCAAGATTAATATCATTACTTGTAATAAAAATATTTTTAATTCTCACATTACACGCTTTACTAAAACTGCGCCATTGTGCATGATATTTACAGAGAATTTTTCTATGTTTCTTGTATGTTTCCCTTATATTGCTACGCTTATTAAATATTATTATTTATAATGTTATTATTTAAACGGAGGAGAGAAAGAAAGTAAGGAAAGACATAGTTATATATACTAAAGTTACTTACTCAGCTAATTATCTTATAAACCTGTTTACAAAATGTTAATACTTTCACGGGTTCTCCAAATTTTTGCTTTAATCCGTATAATTCAACTATTATATGAGGTTACTAATAAATTTGGCACCCACATATTATTCGCTCAACCTTTAGCTTTTTTTTTATTTAGAAGAAAAAGAGACGCTGTCCTGGATTCGAACCAAAGTCCCTACATTTAGCCCGGAGTGTCTTGAACCCTATACGAACGAAAACATGGAACAACGCTCTCTTTCTCCGCATATAAAGTTGTAAAATATTATTACTCTTCTCAGGGATAACACAATTGCCAAATAATGGTCAACACACAAAGCCAAAAGCTTTGTGTGTTGACCATTATTTGGCAATTGTGTTATCCCTGTGAAGGGTAATAATATCTTACATTATATGAAGGATTCAGAAGCCAAAGGATATACATTACGAACCTATTTTTAATAAAATACTCACAGTTCATATCATTTAAAGAATCTTAATATTATTTTAGGAAAACTAGCAATGAATTTAGCATTTCAAAACTTTATTTTACCTGAATTATACGTATGATAGAAGTATGTGAATTTTTTATCAAGTTTAAAAGTAATTATCACAAAAACAACTTTTTGTCACTTACACCTTTTTGCTCCTGACCCGCCTCATGTAAGTAATGAAATACAATGATACTATCTAATGGGTAAAATAGTTCTACAGAATATATTTCTAGATACTTTTCTATATTTAGAGTATTCGTTGAAAGAAATATATACCAAGTATAATTAGCTCTTGTATTGGAAATAGAAGTGGAAATGTTGTCATCTGGCAAATAGGCGAGCCGTCCATCCTTTCCATTACCCCAGAAATATGTTTCTTTTTCGGACCGTGTTGTGAGTGTTCGCTTTCTCCATTGTTTCTCAGTATTGTAAACAATAGTGGTATTTACTTTTCTCTTCAAATGATACAAAAGCACAGAAACAGTGAAAAGTAGAAACTTCCAATATATAGTCTTTTTCTTGTTCGTTACCTCCTCAATTTTTCGATACTGGGACGAAGTTCTAATTTTCTTTCTACAGTATTTGCTGTTACTTATTGGAAATACGAAACCGAAAGTTTTTTCTTAAAACGAAAAAATCTCTTCTTTTTTTTAACAACGCTTACTGTGGATATCTTTTTTTTTTTGGTAAAAAATGTGTTCATAATATTACTCCCGAAAAGCGATCCTTTATTGAATTTACATATTTCCTATAAGTTTCTTATTTTCTCTACAATGTATAATACTGTATTTCACAGTGTTAAAGCTCTACCAAATTCTACAATATTACAAATACAATTCTACAGTGAAATTTGTCTATATCAATATTTAAAGAATCGGGAAATGTTATCATTATCGATGAGGTTAAACATTATATCACTGTATCATTCGGGATCATCTGGGGGAAAATATCATCATAGACCAGGGGTTCTCATCTTTTTTGCACCACGGAGCACTTTCAAGGGAACATTTTTTTGCGTAGCACTATCTTCTCTCTTATATCAAAGGCACGTATATGCATTTTTGATTGATTTTACCTAACTATATTTTTCAAGTTGTCAGTTTACATTTTATTATATAATGGTAAAAGTACGAATTTGTTTCCAATTTTAAATTTCTTAAATTTGAATCTGAACTTAATTTTCTCAATTAAAGTCATTAGAAACTGGAACTTTAAATATCGTTTTCTGAAAACATCAATTATACACATACTTTCTTGTATGATGTAATTTATTTTTTAATACTTTTCTTTTCTCATAAGGGCAACGATATTTTCACCAACATAGGTACTAAACCCAATGACGGCAGTATTAACGATGGAAGGTATTTTTGAAGCATTTGGCACATATTTAAGCATGTAAAACGTCGTTTTATTTTATTCGAAATGTTATATTCCTCATAAATTTTAAAGAAATGAGGAACTTACTTCACTACGTAAACATAAATGAAAAACAAGAACAAGAAACCTTCTTTAGCTGGAAATTTTTGATTCAGCGACCAGAGGAAATATTTCATAAATCTGGCTTGTTTGTTTTCAACTTTTTTAGCAGGAAATCCAGCAATTTTTTGTGAATTTCGGGTACTAAAATATATGGAGCATAGATTGAGAACCCCTGATATAGGCATATCGTTGTTGTAGATATTATTGTTTTAGACATATTTATTATTTATTCTACAGCATCAAACTGTAATACAGTTAAATATCTATTAATGGACATCCCTCAAATATGGTCACCTCATTTTTGTGTTCAGATGAAAATTCATCGGCAAATACCATTTTTAAAATAATACCTCTTTTTTTTACGATCACCACTGTTTTATGAACAAACTTTTCTGTCCGGTGGGCGTCAGATAGAATGGTTTCGTTGAATTACGAATAGAACATTAAAAAAAGAAATACTCCATTTATTTTACATTATGAAACTATAAGGATACCTTCTGAAATATTAAAATTTATTACTGTAATGTCATGACTAAGTAAGAATATTGTTTTAAATTAAAAATTTTCCCCTAAAGAGCATAATTAATGTAAAAAAGTACTGTAAAATTAAACATGCACAAAATAACACTATATGCAGCGTGAGTTAAAACAATACACTAAAACATATGTGAAATAATCATATCTATCAAACATTAATAAATATTTCATAATCATAAAGGGTGAAAAAATAGCTTTTATATGATGACGATAACACATCGCATTAAGCCTCCAATCTGAACTCAAATATGGCGTTGTAAGACTGTCACATGGTCTCGAAGCGTAAAGATTTAAAGACATCTTCTCTTTCAAATGTTCCATTTACACGTATTGTAAGAATATAAGGTTTTAAAAAAAGATTCTGAATTGTAAGAAACAAAAACAACCAAAAAGAATGACAGGAAAGTCCATCTTGATTCTCGTATGTTGGTCATCTGAAAACTTTGAAAATTGCAGAGGCGGACCCAAAGAAAGTGGGAAAGAGAGTTTTGGGAAGATTATCCTTGAATTTAGCTAGCAATTGAAAAAAAATAAAATAGGAAATCAAACTTTTTGTAAAAATTCCGTCGTTATATGCGGTTGGTCGTTATAATCGGCGCTCGTTATAATCATTTTCTCCGTATTTTCATGAATTTTGGAAAAGTAAATTTCCCTATTCCAACCCCCGTATATCCGCATCTGTAAGTGCAGTACTTGCTAGAAATTTTAACTGAAATTTGTTTATTGAATTTCTTCACGTGATTTGCTTATAAACTAACCGAATAAAGCTAGTGGATTAAATTTTCAAAATTCTTCAGCATAAAAAAGAATTTTTATTCAAAGAACTCATTTAATTATACTTCAAATGAAAAAGAAAACATGTTTACAACGGCGAAAAAGGAAAAAAATCAATCTCTTAATTTAATGAGACAAAAAAAAAATCCTTTTTTAATTTGTGCTATCCTAAACCTTCATTTAAAAAAGTTTGTCCTTCGTTACGAGTTGTTTTCTTTTTTCTTTTTTTTTTTTTGAAGGCGCTCTCAGAAAATACACCGACAAAATAAATCTTTATGATAAGAAATTCAATAAAAACAAACTGAATAAAGTTCCAGGTAACAAAAACTTCGCAACTCCTATGACCCTTCAAGCCACACACTTGAGGCATCTGAACAAAAGATCGCATTGAGAATACACTTCAATTGCTTTTTGGTATAAAATAAGACACACTGACATATCCTCAAGTGATTCCAAGACCGCTTTGGATATCATGGATTTTCTCTATGTTAGTTGCTTATATTGTTTGTTTGTTTGGATTTTTTATGGCGCAAGAGCATCTGAGCTATACTGCGCCAAGTTTTTTTATATTATATTATATATTATGTATTATATTATATATTTTCTCTGTATTTATTGTTTACAAATATACTTCTGATAAAGCTTAATTGATAACCTTCGAAAAATGAAACTTTACGAATGTTAAATTGTAATAAAATACATTGTGTGCATAATTATACAATGCAATGATTTTATTCTGGTAGAAACATAAATCTATTTACAAAGTTTGTTACAATTTGTCTATCTGGGCAACAGTGGGAAAAGACCAAGTGATTGGACGGAGCCTCTTAGACATATATGACAGATTCTTAATTAGCAAAATTGTTCACTCATACTTCATAATTAGCAACATTATTCACTCATAGTCATAGGACAGACTTGAAAAATCATTGGGTGTTCCAAAAATTTTAAATCGAATAACCGGCACACATTTCAAAGGATTCAAGTATAATTTAAATTTCATTATCAGATTATCTGGTACAATAAGACACCTGAAATGTTAAAATGAAGCAAATTATAGTTAATTATAGAAAAATATTTTTCCCCAAGATAATTATTTATTTAATTTATTTTGTAGACTCAACATTATTATACACAACATACGGATACGGTTTTTGCTAAACCAATAAATAAAACGCAAAATTTATTTTTTATTTGCTGTTGCCATTTTAAAAATGCCATAATTTTTTCCTTCAAATTATTTCTGAATTACAATTTTGTTTTCAGTACTTTAAAGACTTTTGGGAGTGGCTTGTGGCAATGATGACAAAATTCCTTAAACGTCCTGTAAACCTTTTCTACAATTGGGAAGAGAGAAGGTTCCCCCTAAATGTATACACCCCCTATAGTTTTACAATTGCTGCCAAAACACTCATTGTCAAACGTGTTCAGCCACCCCCTTCGTCTCCCTTTAAAAAGAACTTGGCTAAAATAAAAGCTAAATTTCCCAGGTGCTTTAAGGGTGTTTGAGAGGCAGAACAAAGTAAAAAGTATGTATTAAAATGTATAAAAGTATAAAAGGTATAAAGTATAAAAGGGTGTAGTCCCAGCCGTCGAAAGATAGGGTGGGTCAACTTACTGTTCAAAATATTTTCACCTTTATCACTATGGCCGCTAAAGATTCTCGTCTCTGTGTGTAGAGCTACAGACTGACTTTTATATTTTCTATGAACCCAGACAAAATGAAGAATTTTCTTTAATGAAAGGTTCAGGGAACAGGATATAAATAATGAAGACCTTGAGGACTTGATGACGAAAAACTTTGTGCATGTATTTCCGTACGTGTATTTTCCCCACGAGCAAAAATATTATGGGTTCGAGGAACCCACAACAAAATTATTGAGGGTTCAAAAAATGTCTCGAACCCGCATAGTCGACTCCATTGCTCATAGTTCTTAATTAGTTCATGATTAGCTGTGATATTCATAGTTCATGATTAGTAATGATATTTGTTGCTCATGATTAGTAATGATATTTGTTGTTCATGATTAGTAATGATATTTGTTGTTCATGATTAGTAATGATATTTGTTGTTCATGATTAGTAATGATATTTGTTGTTCATGATTAGTAATCATATTTGTTGTTCATGATTAGTAATCATATTTGTTGTTCATGATTAGTAATGATATTTGTTGTTCATGATTAGTAATGATATCCATAATTCATGATTAGAAGTAATGTTCATAGTTCATTGTTAGAAATGGTATTCATAATTCATGATTAGAAGTAATGTTCATAGTTCATTGTTAGAAATGGTATTCATAATTCATGATTTTCACTGATGTTCATAGTTCATGATTAGTTTATGTTATTCAGCAAAACAAATAATCGCGTATTTCTCGATATTAAGGATACCTCAACATTCTGTTTCACTCATTTAAAACATATTTAACTATTTTTAATAGATGAATCTCTAACAAGTTATTTGGCGAGTGCTGCCTAGTACATGCATAAGTTCAGTCCTATGTTAAATGAAAACTAATTTTTTATTAGTGAATGGATAGTGATAACTTGCAACTTGTTTTCAACGGCTTTGTAACCGTTAAAAGGCTTTTAATAGTCAACGTATTTGATAATTGTAAAAACGTCATTATTTTGAGTCAAGTAGCCTAAAAAAAAGGACTCCTTTTTTTTGCGAAGTCTTCGTTATTCTTGGACGTCCAAGATTTTTTGACAACTATCGGCTTAACGCAATCAACTATTTGATAGATATTGGTTTAGCTTATCAGCTTAACATTTTTGAACTTTCTTAACAATCATTGCCCTGACTTACAAATTGTGAACTTCGCTTAACAGCCGCTCACCTAAAACCTATTGGATTTTTCAGTACTGTTAGATTCGTTTAAGAACTATTGGATTTTTTTAGCAACTATTGGATGTTCATAACAACCATCAATTTTTCGTAACAACTATTAAATTTTCATAATAACCACAGTAGAACCTGCTTAGAGTGACCACCTTTAAGATTAATTTGTTTAAAAGTTATCCCTTTATTCAAGTTGTATTATTTATCAAGTTGGTCATTTTACCAGCTTCCACTTTATTAAGTTTTCATAATAACTATTAGGTTTTCATAATAACTATTAGGTTTCCGTAATAAAAATTAAGTTTTCTTAATAATTATTAATTTTAATAACCATTCTTGAAATTACTTAAAAGTTTGGTAATCTCTTACAGCTGTCAAATAGTTCTATAAATATTGAATGTTTTAAGTCAATTGTAGTTTTGTACTTCAATCATCATCATCATATTCAACCATTATCTATCCACTGCTGGATGAAGGTCTCTCCAAATGCTTTCCACACAAGTCTATCCTGGGCCATTCGTTTCCACGTCACCCCAACCTGTTTTCTTATTTCATCCACCCATCTAGTTTGAGGACGTTTTCTAGGTCTTCGGTGGTCTCTTGGAATCCAGTTCAGAATTTCTGTTGTCCATCGTTGATCAGTTCTTCTTGCAATATGCCCAGCCCATCGCCATTTCAGCCCTTTTACTTTAACAATGATGTCCTCTACTCTAGTTTGCTCTCTCACCCAAGTGTTTCTTTTTCGATCTCTCCTAGTTATTCCAAGCATGCACCTCTCCATGCTCCTTTGCGTTGTCTGTAACTTTCGTATTGCTCCAACTGTTAGACTCCATGTCTCTGATCCATAAGAGAGGACTGGCAATACACACTGGTTGAAGACCTTTCTTTTTAGACACAAAGGCAATTTCCCCTTCAGGATAAAACTGTTTCTTCCAAATGCACTCCAGCCAAGTTTAATACGTCTGTTGAGTTCTTTCATAATGTTGCCATCCATTGAAATCAGCTGGCCAAGGTAAATATATGAATCAGCAATTTCTAGCTCAATGTTGTCAACTTGTATTTTTGTTTCCTCTACAAAATTATTGAACATGATCTTAGTTTTTTGTAGGTTCATCTTGAGTCCAACTTCTTTACTTCTAGTTGAGAGCTCCTGTACCATGTCTTGGAGTTCTGATGGGTTCGTTGAAAAAATAACAATGTCATCAGCAAACCGCAGATGATTTAAATATTCACCATTTATTTTTATTCCCTTGTTATTCCAATTTATCAGCTGAAAAATCATCTGTAAAGCTGAAGTAAAAAGTTTTGGAGAAATGGTATCTCCCTGCCTCACCCCTTTGCCAAGTTTGATAGTTTTGGTATCTTTATGTAACCGAAATTTTGCACTTGCATTTTTATACACACGTTTCACCATGTCAATGTACACATCCTCAATGTCTGTTGATCTTAAAGAGTTGATGACTGCTGATGTTTTAATAGAGTCAAAGGCCTTCTCATAGTCAATAAATGCAACACACAATGGAAGTTCATATTCATGTGTTCTTTCAATTAATTCTCTTAATACTTGAATATGGTCCACTGTACTGAATCCACTTCGAAATCCAGCTTGTTCTCTTGGTTGAGCTGCATCTAATTTTTTCTGCAGGCGATGTGTTAGCACTTTTGTGAAGATTTTATAAATAGCAGGTAACAAGCTAATTGGTCGGTAATTTTTCAAATCCTCTTTATCACCTTTTTTATGCAAAAGAATTACTGTTGCAGAATCCCATTGGTTTGGTATGTTACCGCTGTTAAGACATTTGATATTTTGATGTGCTATGAAACTTCTTTGGTTAACTTGCAGCCGTTCTTCAATCTATTTCGCCTCGCCTTAATCCACTGTTACTTTCGTATAGATTTTTGTAGAATTCTTCAACTCTTCTAAGTATTTCTTCCCTATTTCTTGTTACGGTGCCATCCTCTCCTTTTAATGCAATGATGTGTTTCTTCCCAACAGATAAACTTCCTTTAACAACCCTAAGGCTCTTGTTATTTTCAATGGCTTTCCTTACTAGCTCACAGTTGAATTTTCTTATGTCTTCTTTCATGCTTTTGCGCAGAGTTTTACAAAGTTCTATGTACTCAATCCTGGAACTGGTATTTCGATTGTCCACCTTCATATCTCTTCGCCTTTTCATGAGCTGTTTCGTCTTCTCAGATAATTTGCTATTGTGCTTTTTACAGGTTACACCACCAATTTCCCCAGCAGTTTCAACTATTGTCTTAACAATGTTTTCATTTGCTTCTGAGATATCACTTTCATCAATAAGTCCTTCCAGTGCAGAAAAGCGATTTTTTAATTCCAACTTGAATGCCTCGGTATTTTCTTTTAATTTCTTTAAATCCACCCTCTTACTTACTTGTTTCCTAATGAGCTTCTGTCGTTCTAATTTAGTATTTAAGTGCACTTTACATCTCACCATTCGATGATCACTTCCAGTATTAAATCTGTTCAGTACACTGCAATCTTCAATAATTGATTTCTTGTTTGCCAGGATATAGTCAATTTCACTAGTTCCCCCATTTGGGTGTTTCCATGTCCATTTTCTTTGCGGTTTCTTCTTAAAAAATGAATTCATGATGCTAAGGTTTTCAGCTTCTGCAAATTCGATGAGTTGATCGCCACGTTCATTCCTTTCCCCATATCCGTATTTACCAACCGATGTCTCTCCTTGTTCCTGTTGTCCAATTCTTGCATTGAAATCCCCCATGATGAGCTTGATATGTTGTTTCCCTTTGGTGTGTAACTCTTTGATTTCTTCATAAAATTCTTCAACCTCTTCGTCGGTATGGCTTGATGTTGGTGCATATACCTGTACTATTTGAAGTTGGTATCGCTGGGTTAGTTGAACAACAAGCCTCGCTGCTCGATCTGATGTACTTTCAACTTCCAGAAGACAGTCTTTAATTCTTTTGTTGATTAAGAAGCCAACACCACTTGTTCTTCCAGTTTCCGTTCCTCTATAATAAAACAAATGTCCGCTTTTCAGTTCCACCAACTCTTCACCTTTTCTTCTAACTTCACTGAGTCCTACAATGTCCCATTTGATCTTGTCAAGTTCTTCTTCTAATTCTTGAAGTTTTGCTTCAGAAGCAAGGGATCGTCCATTATACGTTGCCAAGGTCAATAACAAACGGCAGCCTGGGCCATTCCAGTGATTCTTAGCACCCCCTGCTTTCATGCCACACTGACCGCTGCCTTGATCAGGAGCACTCCAGCACCTGGAGACTAGGGGCCATGGTTTCTGGTGTGTCAACATAATGGAGGAATTAGCCATAATTTCACCACGCTGGCTAAACGGGTTGGTGAATTAGCCCTCCCCTTCCGCCTTTCTATCCGTGTAGCAAATATTAATTTGCCACATAAATAGAAAGCTCAGCCTGCACCACTTGAAGGCGGGGTAGGACACTAGGTTACTGGCCTGGCCGGTTCCACACATCGTCACATACGTTCAGCGTGTGGGTCTCCTTCCAGTTAGATACCAGCAACCCTTTTGCAGGCCATATATATATATATAAGAAATATTTTATAATTCTCTATCAAATTGGATTTTTGGCAAATTAAATTTGAAACAGAAAAAAGGACAAAGTTCTAAACGTTGTTTAAAAAAATCTAATAATAATTGTAGTAGTTAAGGTTTAAGGTCAAAAAACAGTCCAAGAAAGCATTTACATGCACGTGAAAAAATGGAGCATTCCAAATTTTATTAACCTGCACAGTGTTTTGTAAAACTTTTGTTCCATGTTTGGAACATTGGCAGGTTAAGTATATTTTTGTTTAAAAGGAGCAAAGAAAAAGGCATTTCAAATAACAGATTGAGGATCCTTAAAGACTTCGTGAAGAAAATTGAAACTTGGATGTAACAGAATGTGCCTAGCAGACTGGCTTATTGCTAAAGAGATTATTGACAAGAGGATAAGATTGTCGTGATTACAAGCAAAGCGTTTCCTAACACATTTCTGAAATTTCTCAAG
>QLNU02014802.1:82549357-82568793 GCA_006491805.2 Dysdera silvatica
AGTTCGATATCAGGTATGGTGGTCTGTTAATGTGTGGTGCGGTATTTTGAACAACAGACTCATTGGACCTATGTACTACGAGGGCACATTAACGGGACGTCGATATTTGCAGCTGCTACATGGCGTACTATCGGATATTTTGCATGATGTTCCATTGAGTGAGCGGAGAACCATGTGGTTCCAACATGACGGCGTTCCTCCTCCTCCTCACCATCCAACAGAAGTACAATTATTATTATCCCAAACCTTCCGCCAACAGGTCATTGGCTAGGGTGGTAGTGTGAGCTGACCTGCACGGTCACCGGACCTTACCCCATTGGACTTCTTACTTTAGGGCTATCTCAAAAGACAGGTCTATCACACCTAACCGACGACTGTGGACAATGTCGGCAGTCGCATTACCAATGCCTGTACAAGCGTCACGTCTGCAATGCTACTGAATGTGCGAGAATAAATGCTCTATAGGATACAAACGCGTATTGTGGCCGACGGTGGCCACACGTAATGAGCACACATAATGACACACAGTAATACGCTGTTCACATTTGCCGAACCAAATACTCACATATTAGCGTTTGACGTGTTCTATTCCCGCAATTCATGTACCATTTTGTACTGCATCAGTGATGCTGGACAACTTTGGAATTAACTTTTTTTTTTCCGTTTCTTGAATAGTTTTCGAGATAGCAGATCTACGTTCTGAATTTTTCCGCTAGGTATGTAATTTCAACTGATGATGTTAGAATGGAAAATATAAATGTAAAAATGGCATGAAAATAAAATTTGTATTTGTACGCTGCACGCAGTCTCACCTTGTAGCGCATAGTCACTTCACTACGTATACAGCACGTACCTACATATCATATTCATGCATCTATCTCTCGCAGTGTGACAGTTATCAGCGTGTATAATGACTTTACTAAACCACATTAAAAACCGTGTGTGTGCAATGAAAGAATCGCCCCTACCCAAAGCTTCCCCTCTATGCATAGCTGTACGAAGGGAAAGCTGTCACGCAAGGGCGTCCTGTACTTCTTTAACTTCCTAAATCACGATTTTTGCCCTATTAAGGTGATGGAAAAAAAGTCGTTTCGTACTAACTAGCTGGTGCTTAACAACTTTGCAATTGACTTTTCCCCGTATCTTGAATAGTTTTCGAGATAGCAGCTCTAAGTTCTGAATTTTTCCGCTAGGGACGCTGTACGCAGTCTCATCTTGTAGCCCATAGTCACTTTACTATACCTATACATCACGTTCATACATATAGCTCTCTCTGTTCGACAGTTATCTGCGTGTATAAGGACTTTACTAACCACCCTGTATAATGCACGTTCGCATGAACATGTGATATGTAAACGCAGTTTAGATAGACATATGCAGTAAGTTCTTTCAATAACGCCGTTCTAATCAAACACTATTTCTGTTTAACGGCGTTATTTTCCTGTTCTAAAATGCGTTGTAAAATTTCACATATTCCGATTAACGAACATTTCTGTTTAACGACGGTAGTTTACGGTCCTAGAAAATGTGTTGTAGGATTTCACACACTCCGATAAACGACTATTTCTGTTTAAAATCGGTATTGTGTGGTCCTGGAAAATGCGTTGTGATATCTTACTTATTCCGAATAACGACCATTTCTGTTTAACGATGATAATTTTCGGTTCTGGAAAACGCCTTATAGGACCCCACACATTCCGATAAACATATTTTTTTTATATAACGACGGTATTTTTCGGTCTTGGAAAATGCGTTGTAGAATTTCGCATACTCCGATTAATGACTATTACTTTTTAACGACGGTAGCTTGCTGTTCTAGAAAACGCGTTGTGGGATCCCACACATTCCGATAACATATTTTTCTATATAATGACAGTATTTTGATGTCGTGGAAAATACTTGATAGAATTTCACACATTTCGATTAACGTATTTTTCTGTTTAAAGACTTCTTCTTCATCCCTTGAAGATCGTTAATTGAAGAGATTACAGCAATATGAAAACGCGTTATATGTAAACACCTATATAACCATTGGCGTGCGCAGAAAGTTCATAAGGAGGTGGGGGATTAAAAGCACAATAGGTGGTAACAGTACTACAACTCCATCCATCTATATGTCTATATACACAATTTTATCGCAATGGGGGGGGTTACAACCAGAGGCGTAATCAAGGGGAGGTTTTGGAAGTTGTAAACCCCCCATCGCAATGAAATTTTGTATATTTAACATAAGAAGAAAACATAGTACATATTAACATAGTAGTTAAAGCTCTGTAACCCCTCCCATTAAGCCTATAACCCTCCCCTTATGAACTTTTTGCCCACGTCACTGATTACAACCGTCATGAACATGCCCCCTGTGTACGCCAGTATATGTAGTTCTAAGCAAGGTGATTCAGAATAGACTTTAACTTAATTATCACTTTGACCTTTATTCGTAGAAAAAAAAAATCTTCAGTGGGAGGGGGGGGGTGGAGTGCTCAACTTATGTAACGATGTTGAAATCGCTGAGAAGGGTAATAATATCTTACATCCTTATATACGAAGAAAGAGAGCGTTGTTCCTCTCCTCGTTGGTCTAGCGGTCAAGGCACTCGGGGCAAAACGGAGGGACCTTGTTTCGAATCCAGGCTGGGGACGGCATTTCTTTTTCCCCTAAACGAAGAAGCTCTAGATGGAGCTTCTTATACCTGGGTGTCGAAAATTATTAAGTATATAAATTCCCCCACGAAAACTCACAAAAAACTCGCCCTGGTGGCTTTGTGTGTTGACCATTATTTGGCAATTGTGTTATCCCTGAGAAGGGTAATAATCAGTGGCGGCTCGGGTATAGGCACTGTGGAACTGCAGCACCCCCTATTTCCACTTGATATTATCGATAACATTTAATATAATGAGTCCTTTTTCCTTTAAGTCTTTCTTTATACTTGTACAATATATAATCCTTAAGCTTAATGTCAGTAGTCATCCCCCAGTTTATGAAAAGGATACAAAAATCTTTGTATGGAACTGTGCACTTCACGGCTCTAGCGGCGTGGTGTTTGACTGTTGTGCGTATGCGCACATAGAAAGCTGCACGCGAGGCTGCGAGGGAGAGAGAGCACTGTCGCTCCCGCAGTGCCGACCCTGGCGTGCTGGTGGAAGGCATTTTTTTTTTACTCCGCGTATGTTGTGCTTAAAAACCGTGTACCATATTCTTCAATGTGTTAAAGTGTAGAATTAGATTATTATCCTGTTTCCAGCTATTCTATTTTATTCTTCTTTTTTTTTCGGTTTTTTCATTTAACAAAAAATTCTAACCATGGCCTTGCATCCCCAAGAAATAAGTTCTGTAACTGTAAGTGAACTTCAACAGCTTAAGCTTTCACAGCTCTCTCACTCTCTCTCTCTCTCTCTCTCTCTCTCTCCATGATAAGGTTACAGTTAAGAAGAGAGGTCGTTCAACACCTGATATTCTAATATCTCAGCCAGGCATAAGCAACAACAAGAAATATATTCGTTGCTTTAATTCTGAATGGTACCAACGGAAAAGTTGGTTTTGCAGCTGTGAAGTAAAAAAAAAATGCACTGTTTTGCTTCCCGTGTTTGCTGTTTGGAGGTGATATAAGGTGGACAGAAGATGGTTTTAGAAATATAAACAAAATGAAAGATAAAACTGAAAAGAATGAGAAGTCAAAGAAGCACGTTGATAATGTAGTTTCACTGTCAATTTTAGGAACCGTGAATATTAAGGAGAAACTTAGTGAGGCATACAGACTTTCAATCAATGAGCATAATATAAAGGATAAAAAGAACCGTGAAATTTTGTCCAAAATAATAGACTGTATTTTCTTTTGTGGAAACTTTGAAACTCCCTTACGTGCACATGATGGAAAAGACGATTCAGTAAATCCAGGGGTATTTAGAGGATTAGTAAATTTTGCATCGAAATTAGATTCAGACTTGAAGAATCACTTAGGAACCAGTGCAGTTTTCAAAGGTGTTTCTAAGACCATTCAGAATAAGATACTTGACTGCCTGCTACAAATATGCCATGAGGAGATAAGGATGGAAATTAGAAAAGCTTCCTTTGTAGCTGTCATGGCTGATGACACAACAGATGTTTCGGAACACACTCAAATGGTACTTGTTCCACGGTACGTATTGAATGGAGAAATATTTGAGCATTTTTGGGGATTCTTTATTCCAGAAAATCAAACTGCAGATGACATGTCGAAACCTATTTTAGAACAATTGGACATAATCCTTCAAGGAAATGGACAAAAACTGATAGCTCAGACATTTGATGGTTCAAATGTCATGAAAGGAAAACAGCAGGAGTTCAAGCAAAAATAAAAGCAGTTTATAGTAATGCACATTTCATTCACTGTTATGAACATCAATTTAATTTAATAATGAGAAATGCAGCAAGTATTATACGAAACGCAAGAATATTTTTCTCTAACATTCTGACTATTCCAACGTTCTACTCAAGATCACCGCAACGTATGTCCATTCTCAAGAAGCATATGGAAGTCAGCATTCCACGTCCATCCTCTACAAGGTGGAACTTCGACATACGGACCATAAACAGAGTTCCTGAAAATTTGCAACCTTTAAAAAACTGCCTTACTGAAATTCAGTCAACATCAAATGCAGATCAAATCATTGCAGAAGCAACAGGAATTTTAAAATACCTGAATGATGATAATTTCAAGTTTTGGTTAAAGCCTTTTCATCAGATTATGCCTCATGGTGAAATAATTTACAACCAAATGCAATCTCGCGGAATTAGTGTGCTTAAAGTTAATGAATATATAACAAATTTCAAAACTGCTATTTTAGAATTGAGAAACTCAAAGTACTGTGAGAATCCTTCAAAGACACTCATGGCAGAAGCTAAGGAAGTGTGTGACCGTATACGTGTTGATATAATGGACAGATATTCTTCCACTAAACACTTAGTAGCTGCTAAATTGTTCAACAAGAAATGCTTCACTAGTTTTAAGAATGAACATCCCACAGAAGAGATAGTACTGACCACTGAAGCATATCCCATGATTGACAAAGAAAAGCTTGAAACTGAACTAAAAGCATTCCATTGTAGGTCTGATATTCATGAATATTGCAAATTAACTGAGCTGCTGAATTGTATCATGGAAATAATCTAGATGATGTTTTTAGTGAAATTATGAAACTGATAAAAATCCTCTTGACAGTTCCCACGACTGCATTAGAGGCAGAACGCTGCTTTTCAACATTGAAAAGAATAAAAACTTTTCTAAGAAGCACTATGAATTCGGAACGACTAAATGCGCTTGCAGTGCTTTCAACGGAGAAAAATTTCTTGAGTCATTATCCAGAGATCAAGAAGAAAATTATTGATTTTTCGCACAAATTAAAACAAGAAGAATGGATTTCATTTTTAAATGAATAGATCAAGCTTAAACTGTAGCGATTTAGGGTAAAGTAAGTAGAAAATGTTTGATTTTGTGTATTTTAATATATATATATATTAATATAATATATTAATTAAAAGTTTTCTGGAGCAGCACCCCCACTAATTTTAGCTACGAGCCGCTACTGGTTAAATGTTCCAACTATTAATTTATGACATTTGGGGTAGTTTCCTGCGATTTATTTAAAAGAAAACTTAACATTTTCTTTCCAAAAAAGCAGTAAAAAACTAATGTCGCATGTCGTTTGAGAACTATTTTTTAAAATGTGTTTTACGGTAAATATAACTTCAATGCAGTGCGGGCGCTAGAACAGATAACAGACCTGTAGACAGAAAATTTCCATTTGCTTAATGTACAGGAAATTTAGGTTTACCCTTGTATTTATAGCTTCTTTTCTGTCTAACGTAATTTGTCATTGCACCTCTTTTCTTCACGCCTATTATATTTTCAGCAATAGTATTTTAGGTAGGTTTTCAAGTGCGCCTATACTGACTACGCAGTTTTTAAATAATTTATTTCATTTTCTAAGGGCGTTAACCCCCTTCACTACCAGGCATATTACGTATGGTTTGATGTCGTTTATCCGTACACTACTAGGCACAACAAGTTTGGTGTGATGTCGTTTTTCCGTACACTACTAGGCACAACAAGTTTGGTGTGATGTTTTGCCGTTCACTACCAGGTACATAACATATGGTCTGATGTCGACTTTGCTTTGCTATGAGAAAGCTTTTAGCTTAGTGTTGGCTCCTATAGTTCCACATCAGTATTGTGTTTCCTTTTTTTTTTAGAGAAATCATTCAACTTTCCCTAGAAAAAAAAAGTTAAGGTCGCCCTTATGGATTATTTCTCCTGTATATAGTCATGTATGCACGGGAAGTATGGCCCCTACGCGATACTTCCTCTCTCTCTCTCTCTATATATATATATACGGAGGAAGTTATCGCGCAGGGAAGATCCTCCCTTGAATGTATAACTGTATACAGGAGAAGTAGCCAACATATGTGTATGAGTCCACATTTGTGACTGTAAAAAATAAATATACTAAAGATATTGTAGGCGCTTAATGAGAATTTCTAAAATAGTGGACTGTAATATATTTTAATTGAAGTTGTACAAACCTTGGATTTGGTGGTTTTTAAATCCATACGTAAGGTGAAAAAAGAATACCAACGAGCTTGAATATCCAATATAGAAAAAAGAACACTAGGTTTGAAATAGCACTTGTGACCACAAATGAGATTTAATTTCCAGGAATAAGATTCACAACAATGATGCACATATCCAAAAAGAATTTTGATTCATTGGAGTCCACAGACTTCGAATATAAATAACCATTGAGGTTACTGAATTAACATAATAAGACTTTCAGCTTTAGATTTTAGACCAGTAGCCAACACTGATTCCCAAACTACAACTGAAGAGTGTTTGAAACTACAGAAAAAACAAAAATAAAATAGCCCAGTTATGGCACCATCTATTGTTCTAAGAATATACTAAATCAGTTCAAGACTGAACAGATATAATAAAAATATAATTTCTGGAAAAAGCTCAAAAACCTGGTATTGTACGGTATATGCCTAATTTACGGCTGGTAGTGAAGTGGTTAAGATAGAAAAGGATAGAAATGAAATAGAAAAGATTCTTTGATGACAATTTCTGACACCTACGTTTAAGCTCAAACTAGAGTTTTAAGTATAGAAGAAAAAGAGATATAGTCCTGACCTAGAGTCGAACTTGGGACACGACATATGATCTGTTGTACCTTTACCAGGTAGGCCAACAGGGCAGGGATGACACTCCCTTTCTCTGTGCATAAGGTTTTTGTGTAAGATACTATAACCCTCCACCGGCTTAGCATAACTGCCAATTTATGGTCAACGCACAAAGCCACCGGGGAGCATTTTTTGTAATCTTTTCGTGTGGAGTTCTTGCATTACATTCTTTAGGGCCTTAGTTTATTCCTGTCAAAATTTAAGCTTATTAAAATCTTAGTTCAGCACTGGATATCAACCATTTGAATTAGATTTTCCTTTAAATTCACGGAAAATAAATATGAGCTATGGACGAGAAAATATTTGTAAGTCCTTTTGCCGAAAATACCAAATTTGTGTCTACTTAAACGAATTGGTAAAAATAATATCAATAAAAAATAACAATTAGATCAGGCTATTTCGGTTAAGCGAAGTTAAAAAAATCGAGGTTTTAATATATAGACTATATTAAAGAAATACTTTATTATTAGGCTCTATTCCTCTAATAATTTTGAAAACTCTAAGCACAAGGGGTTTGATGGCTGACGCGATTGCTTTTTGAAATGTACGATTGGTTTAATAGCTCAATAAAATGAACGATTAATGGGATAAAAACTGGAATGCACGATGAATGTGATGAAGGAGTGCAGTGCACGAATAATATATAAATGCAAGGAATTCTGGGAACATAAATGCAATTTCTTTCATCATTTTGTGATCACGTGCTCTTATAAACAATCCCTAATTGAGAAAAATCTCCCCCTTTCATATACATTTACATTTTTAAAATACAAGGTTTATTAATATCGCTTACAGTAATAACTTTCAAGAGAGAAAAGTTTTTCTCTCCAATTACCATGGGCTAAAAATAGATCCTAGAATGGATCATGAAATTCGGAGCACCAAGCTTAATTATAACAATTAAAGACTAATTAATCAACAGACCTATTTTAACTATATTTTTTATCTCTATTTTTATCTCTGCTTTATCTCCATTTGTTTCTGTTTATATATATTTTTTATCTCTGTTTTTTATCTTTATTTTTTTATTCCAATGTCTACGTGATCCACTGCTAATTAACTACAATATTGAAAGTTGAAAATGTCTATCTTCACATAATTTAAAGTTTCAAGCGATATATAGCTTGTTTAACTTATTTAAAGTATACTCCTGAATTTTGAACCTATACTTAACAAACATTTCTCTAGTTCTTAGCCCAATGCTTGTTATATCCCAACCCGACCAAATAGCTCATGGCTCAACAGTGCGGAAAAATTTGCGTCACGAGGTGCCCGCTATTCAGAAGTTCTACTCTGATAATATGAAGTTGCATTGAAACACACAGACAGAAGCAGGAGGAGTTCAAGACATAGTATTTTATGTAGAGTCCCTGATCCGTGACGCATGACCACCCTTGGCGCTTACCCAGCGATTTGGTTTCCGTTTACGAGATTGCTAATTGCTTTTTTGCAATCTGAGATATACAGTGAAACCTGGTAAATTGACTACCTTGTTAAACTGACCACCTGACTAAAGTGACCACCTTTTTTAAGAGAGATCTGGTAGGGATTTAATCATGACCATACCAAAGTCTGTTGGGTACAGTGACCACTTGTCTATGGTGACCATTGCCGCCCAGTCTCAAAGATGGTCACTTTAGGCAGGTTCTACTGTACTTTCAAAACAATTACATTTAATTATATTTCATTCAACGTATACCCTGAATTATGCACAGTTCTGTGAATCTTCTTTAATTTTGCAGCACTAGTGTACCTTCTGTCAAAAAAATACCGGAAATCGTTTAATAAAACACAGAATATTGGCATAATCATCCAAATTTATTTTGTTGCCTTCAAAATAGGCCCTACTTGATGCGACATACTTATGCCAATAAATATTCCATTTGATTATTACTTCCTATAGGCACTTTCCTGTATTGCCTATAGGTCTTTCTGCGAATTTTGTTTTATGGCTACAATGGACTCAAAACGTTTTTAACAGAGTGATAATTTGAGCTTTGGAAACAAAAAAAAAAAGTCATATGGGGCCATGTCTGGCGAATATGGTGATTAGCCGATGACATTCGTTGAGTTATTGGTCAAAATTTCGCGCACAAAAATAGATGTACATTATCATGCTACAAAATTCAAGGATTGCCCTTCCATAAATCTGGTCTCTTCCGGCGAACATTCTCTTTCAAACACCTCACCTCATAATGCCCAGATAATATTGCTTGTTGATTGTTTGCCCCCCGCCCCCCCCACCAAAAAGAAAATGGAATTCCGAGTGGACAACACTATGATAATCAAAGAAAATAGTTAACATGACTTCAATTTTTGAGCGACTTTGACGTGTTGTTTTCGGTTTCGGTTCATCACCCAGGCACCACTTCAAATCTGGTTGGGCGGTTTGAAAGTCAAACTCATATACCCACATATTGCCATCCGTTATTTTGAGTTTCATGAATGCGAGATTCGAATTGATTTGTTTAAGTATGTCTTCAGTAACTTGTTCGCTGTACTTATTTGAAGAAAATCCAGCTCCTTCAGAACAAGCCATGAAGCGACGTGTCTCATGTCCAAAACATCAACTAAAATGGTACGCCCTGGTTTGTGGGACATGGCCAGATCCTGAGCCATCTCTCTCTTAAGCTTGAATGACAATTTTCTATCACTATTACCTTCATCGTGTCGATGTTTCCATCCGTCGAGGACGTTGAAGGTCGACCGAAACGAGGCAAGTCTTCAATTCAGGCCTGTTGTCAGGACAAAGGAGAAACTAGGGCAAGGCAAAGGACATATGGGGCAGAGGGCAACCGAAAATTTTTCTATATATATATATAAACAGTTCTATGAGGCAACAATCATGGGGTAACTGGGGTTAACCCCCTGCTGGCCCTAGAGCTATAGGCTTGCTTCCACCACTTCTCTCGGCCTTCTTTGAATTCTTTTTACCACTTATCGATTGCACAATGATTGCTTTGGTTTTACGGCTCAAAGACTACAGTGGTCATGCTGCGCCGGGACCTACTGTTTTCCGAGGAATCCGAACCTCTTAAGGCCTAGGGAACCAAACCCCGGACTACAGTGAGCAGTGCGATCTTTATGAGATCTCTGAGTAAGCGTTCTTTTTGCACTGCTGGGAGTCGAACCCGGATTAGCCGCGCAATAGGAGAACGCGTTACCACACTGCGCCACCGCAGGGCCCCATTTACCACTTATCAGCTGGTGTTTTCGATAAAGATGACTCACTGTACGCCTTCTCCCACGTTTTAAGACATTTAGCACAAGAAAATTCACTGCCAACACAAAATTTGGGGCAAACACTTTTTTCGATATTTTTATCCATTTTAGAAATCGTAGGGTACAACCCTTGATCGACTAATCTAACCAACAGCTGTAAGCAAACTGGTCAACAAATCGCGCCAAATTCTACGTAGCAATTAGGCGGATTCGTACCATACTGCAAAAACATTTTTATCATAACTTTTACATGAGCGTTTTAAATGAACGATTCGTGACATTTATTTAACGGAAGGTATATCGATTTTCAATACTTCTATCGATAATGGGCTAATATCGCTTAATTTTCTGTTTATAAGGCTTTCCATTTTTCAAAAATAGATTTTGTTTTTCTCCAAACTTGTAAAAATTGAAACGAGACAGAACGAAGTTAGTAGAATTTACAATAAAATCAATTTCAAGAGGTGTTAAGCAATTTTATGCGCAGAATCTTCTTCGTCATGACAGGAAACAAATTCATTCATTATCATCATCAAAGGATCAAATCATCATCAAAGGATGATAAACATATATATAAATATAAAGACAAACGACGCTGTTCAGAACACTTTGATGTTTTCAATATATCGCAAGTTAACTTGAAATTTTCCAAAGAATTTGAAAGATGTTTGAAATTGCTTTGATATTGAAAAACTGACAAGACCTGTCAATGAGAAAAGAAATTCCGAATAGCGTTCAACAAATCTGCGAAATTACATTTTATGATCGTTCGGCTGCTAAACTGAATATAAGCGAGAATACTAGTTAAATACATTGAACGTAAGTTATTATTTTTGATAAACACGAATAGGATGTAAGTTGATAGGTTTATAGAAGTAAAATACAGGGTACTAGATTACATAAGAACATCAAGAATAGCAATGAAAAGATCAGTCAGGCTGATGATAGTGAAATATCGAGTAATGATGATGTTAGCTTTTATTTATACTTGAAATTTATACTGATGAAGGGTTTTCCAGAAATTTCAAGTATAAAAAAGAGACAGAAACATAACATCGTCATTACTCCTGATGAAGGACTGCTGCTGATGCGTCCGAAAGCTTGAGTGATCTTTTTCATTGCTATTTTACCAGTGTTTAACCTTTTTATGTAATTAATAGGTTTAACAAACATGGATAGAATGCAAGTAGATAGGTTTAAATAAACATGGATAGAATGTGAGTTGATGGGTTTAAATAAGCATGGATAGAATGTAATTCGACAGGTTTGAATAAACATGGATAGAATGTAAGTTGATAGGTTTAAATAAACATGGATGGAGCGTAAGTAGATAGGTTTAAATAAATATGAATAAAATGTAAGTTGATAGGTTTAAATATACATGGCTAGCATGTGAGTCGATAGGTTTGAATAAACATGTATAGAATGTAAGTTGATACGTCTTAATAAACATGGATAGAATGTAAATTGAAACGTTTAAATAAATATGGATATAATATATGTTGATGGGTTTAAATAAGCATGTATACAATATAAGTAGCTAGGTTTAAATAAATGTGAGTAGAATATAAGTTGATGGGTTTAAGTAAACACGGATAGAATGTAAATTGATGGGTTTAAGTAAACACGGATAGAATGTAAATTGATAGTTTTAAATGAACATGGATAGAACGTAAGTTGATAGGTCTAAATAAATATGGATAAAATGTAAGTTGATAGGTTTAAATATACATGGATAGCATGTGAGTTGATAGATTTAAATAAAAATGGACAGAGAACGTAAGTTACTATTTTTGAAAACACATTGATAGAAAACGGAAGGAAATCAATTAAATCGAGGCACAAGACAAAAACAAAATTTTTTCTAGAAATTGATTTCCTCCACATCTTTATTTTTAAATGAAATAAAAATTGCTCTCTAACCTAATGTTTTTCAAGGTGTGGTCCGCATATAATATATAACATACCCCCAATATATATTTTAATTTCCTCCCCTGGCGATTTGCAGTAACTAAAGGATTGCTTAAAGCGTCGTAACGTGAATATCCGAAGTTTGGAAGAAACATCGCTTTAACCTCTGAAGTAGATTGGTTTGCTCGTTTTAGGAAGTCGATTCGTTTATCCGAAAAGTAGATTAGTTCCATGTCTTAGTATATAAGCCTGAGCACTAAGTGGATAGGTCTAATCTTAGGGTACGTTTATCTAATCTCCTGGGTGATAGGTCGATCGGTTAAATGGAGTTGCAGGCCCTTATGGCCTTGCGTTATTCATGATGACAATAAGCGCCAATTGTGGCTCCTTGGCAATGTTTTTGGCGCCCTCTTTTCTTCCATGACAAGGAGATAAAATTTATGACACCAGAAATATATGAAAGTATGAAACAACGAAAGATAATCATATACAATAAATAGAACAGATAAAATAAAATATAGAGCAGAATCACATGTTTGAGATTGATATTCAAGCGATAACAATAATGGGTAAATGAAAATAATACGTATAATTACAGACCTATACGTATATGAAATATGTATAAATATAGGCGTATACGAATACGTATATGAACATACGTATAAATATAGACTTATACGAATACGTGTAAGCAAATACGTATAAATACAGACGTATACGAAGACGTATAAATACAGACGTATACGAATACGTATAAATACAGACGTATACGAATACGTGTAAGCAAATACGTATAAATACAGACGTATACGAATACGTGTAAGCAAATACGTATAAATACAGACGTATACGAATACGTGTAAGCAAATACGTATAAATACAGACGTATACGAATACGCATAAATACAGACGTATACGAATACGTATAAATACAGACGTATACGAATACGTATAAATACAGACGTATACGAATACGTGTAAGCAAATACGTATAAATACAGACGTATACGAATACGTATAAATACAGACGTATACGAATACCTATAAATACAGACGTATACGAATACCTATAAATACAGACGTATACGAATACGTATAAGTACAGACATATACAAATACATATATGAAAATATGTATAAATTCAAACGTATACGTTTATAAAAATATGTATAAATACAGACGTATATGAATATGTATAAATAAAGGCCTATACGAATACCTATAAATACAGACGTATACGAATACGTATAAATACAGACGTATACTAATACGTACATGAAATAATACCTATAAATTAAAAAAGAAAATGAAGTTTCAATAAAAAAAAAATAACATTTTAATTTCAAGCACATCGTTTATACCTGTCCAACGGCAATTCATACGGCATTGTAGGACAAAATATGAATTTTACATGTCTGTTTTTGTTTCGCGACACAAGGGGAGCGAAGGCCATACTACAGTAGGTCCTAGAGTTTTTCAAGGAATCCGCACCACGTAAGCTCCATGAAACAAAACTCTGGACTACAATATGGCCAGTTAGTAAATAAGTGCCTTTTTTGGTGCCGTCAGGACTCGGAACCAGCCAGTCGCCACGGTAAATGAATGCGCCACCAGTGTAACAAAAACGGGGTATAATCTTAAATATCAGGACAAATAATATGTGAACAACTGAAACAACTACAAAAGTTTTTCTTCTCATAGATTTAAGCCAGCTCGGAAACTCATTCATCAATTTTGGAAAAAGCGTGAGTAACACCTTTTATTGACTCACGTCAACATGCTGGAAGGTTTAGTAAAATTAGAGATTTAATATATATACGAATCAGTCTATGGGAGAACGCAGGGTACAATAGTGTAGTCATAGTCTTGGAATAACACCCTTCATTTATCATGAAAGTTGGAATTTTTTACAGTGAAAAAATATATATTTGGGGGTCATGACCCCTGTGACCACCCTCCTGTGTCCACCCTTGGCTCAAATACTATGTATTCTCTAGTTTTAAACTAAACATACTTTTCTACCAAGTTTCAGATGTTCTTGGAATCCTGTTGCAGGTGCATCATGTAAGATGGCAGTGTTTGTCTTCAGCGTCTTTCCGATTTATGAAGCGTTTTTTGCGATTTTCTGTTGCTTTGCAGAGGATGAAGTTGCTGATTTATTTGCTGTTTTCTTTCATTTCATAGAAGAGAAAGTTGCTGAGTAATTTTCAGCTTTCTTTCGTTTTATAGAGGAAGATATGACAGAAGAATATGCTTCCAGAAATAGCGGCAAGTATGTAATTTTTGGAAAGACTCCTAACGACATTTCTATAATTATATATGTATAAAATAATTTTATATGCAGAAAATTTGGATGCATATTTTTTTCTATGTTGGCGTCACGTTGCAAAGTATTATAGATAATTTTATACCAAAAATTGTATTTTATTTTCAAATTATTTATTTATATTATTTTATTATTGAAGTTAAGTTTTGATATTCAAGTTATCCTTCAATTGTATTAAAATATTCTCTTTTCCTTTTTTCAGAAATTGATAGATTTGACTTGATCAAGCTGCAACTGATAACGCTTGAATCCGAATTTAAAGAACAAAAGTAATTTACATATATTTGTTTATTCAACGAAATCCTCTTATCGTAATAACCAGCCTCATCAAGACAAAATGTTTTTGTTTTCAACAACTCAAAAAAAGTTCATGGTGGATATAAAGAACAGTTAATGAATTTCGGGGAATAATGTGAATACATTACATCTTTCTAAAAAATATTCTAATTATTTCATTCGATGATTCTTCTTTTTATGTTTTTAACAATGGCAGAATATTTAAACATCAGAAAGAACCGTCATCGAACAGATGTAAAAAAATTCTTTGTGAAATTGTTTTATGTTTTGGAGCAAAAATAAACAATATTAACCAAATTAAATTTCCTCAAATAATTATGATTTATGCGCCTTAATTGTTAGAAGTTCTGTGAATATTTAAAAATACACGTTTTTCTTCTTTCATTTGCATAAAACTGTAGTTTGAAAATAAGCGGAGGGGTATTTGGTACCTATTGCAATTATAATACTTTCCTTAGTTTAGAATAATAATTATTAAATTATTCAGTTAATAATTAATAAATTAATTATTAAATTATTCATTTAATAATTTAAATAATAATTAGTAAATAAACGACAAAGGGAAGTGTTATATGTACGAATATGTATAAATACTTCTTTGAAAATATCAATTGCTTTTATAAAGTTGCTGTATCATCAGGGGTATAATAATTAAAATATTTTGGGGGCTAAAGTAGCCTTAAAAAAGATTACCTGATGTGGTTTTATAGAAAAACACATACCTTGGTATTAAATGGAAGGGCTTTGAGCCCCTGATTCCCCCCCCCCTCCCGGTTGCAGTAAATATGAA
Source organism: Dysdera silvatica (assembly GCA_006491805.2). Lineage (NCBI taxonomy): Eukaryota > Metazoa > Arthropoda > Arachnida > Araneae > Dysderidae > Dysdera > Dysdera silvatica. Next base: position 82,565,116 of record QLNU02014802.1, read on the forward strand.
AAGAGCGCTCTGATCCTCCTATGATTAATTACTACGCAAATCTGTATTATTATTATATGCTTTGATTCAGAAATAAATTAGGTTTCAGTATCTAACAGTTACGGAGACGGATTTAAGGGGAGCGGGCGCGACCGGTTCCGTCGCAAAAGGCGCCAAGCCGAACTCTGGCGCCGAATGAGTAAATGATTTCGAACTGTGGACAAATCCAATCTCATTCTCGAATCGCTTATTATTAAATAAATTTAAATATAAATCAAATTAATGTTCCATTAGTCTTTAGAATGTAATCGAGATGTTAAAGATATATTTACGATCAAAATTAGTAGATTAGCAATTATCTGATACAGCTATTCTCTTTTTAAAAAATACTATCTCTCATAAGTTGAATACAACATAAATCAAGCGCGGAACAGGGGAGGGGACAAAGGGGTCATGACCCCCAAAATATATTTTTTTCACTGTAAAAAATTCCAACTTTCATGATAAATGAAGGGTTTTATTCCAAGACCATGGCAAATTCTCCCTTTAACCCCACAAAATGAAGGTCTGTTCCCGCCCCTGACACACATGACATACAAGCTTACGGATATAGAAGCCTGACCAAGCATCGTGCGTTTCGAAAGTTTAACATATTCTGCATCTTTCACTGTTAGTATCCATTTTCCACTGCTTTTACAAATATTGTAACTTACCCTTAAGGAAGCAAACCTTGATAATAAATATCAAATTGGGTAAAAAGTAAATTTTTAAATATACTTTTAACACCATCCCTTTATAAATTATATTTTATTACTTGTGTTTAATCAAGTTATTTTCTATGTGGATGCAATAAGGCTTTTTCCAACTAAATCTACTACAAAACTGTGAAAATGAAATTTAAAAAGTGAAAACTACACCAAAATGAAACCAAACAACAATATAAATCAATGTTTATTGGCGTAGTGATACCAGCGCCGATGTTATGACGTGGTTAGATGCTGAAACGTTTCTTTTCTTTCGAACGTTACGCCAATAAACGTTGATGTATGTTGTTTGATTTAATCTGTGTAGTGTTCGATTTATATAAATACATCAAAATGGATAAACTTGTTTAATTGTATCGATACCTACTTATAAATTCAAGATTATGGTAATTCCTTAATTTTCATGTCAAAGTAATTTAAGTTTTGCCTTCTCAAAGAAAGTACATGTAGGCTGGACGCATAGAGTGAAATTATTCCGAAAATTATATTTAGGCAGAGGCGCCATATTTTAACTTCGGGCGCTATTCACTGTAAGTCCGTGTCTACCAATTACATTGCAATCTTTAAGGAATAGAAATGGACTAGATTATTATTGTAATATAATACATTTAAAATTAATAATAATAATTAATAATATATTTACCATAATATTGTAAATATATTATTGTAATAAAAATGACTCACCATCATAGACTTAAAAGGAAACTATCCCAAGTGTATCGCCTCCGGTTTTTATGAAATTTGGTGTATTTATAGAGGAGGCCAAATTATTGAATACGGATTTTTTATCGACTAAAAAATATTTTTAGGGGGTGAACCTACTCTACAAAAATCGGCCATATTTTTGTTTTTCGGTTATAATTTCTGAACAAATCATGATAGTGTAATTTCGTAAATGTACAAAATTTTGCAGCCTATCCACCTGTGTAAAAAAATTGTATAAAAGATATAATGAGTTATAAAATTAAAATTTCTTTTTTTTTTGTTTTTTGTTGTTTTTTTTCCGCAGGGGAAAGAGCTTACAAGGAAAGCAACCTGTGTGTTCCCCTTGGATTTTAATGAAATTTGGTTGATTTGTAGAAGGGGCCAAAACATTAGATAAGTATTTCTTTCTATCCTCAAAAAATATTTTTAGGGGGTGAACCCGCCCTTCGAAAATCGACCATATTTTAGTTTTTCGGCTATAACTTCTGAACAAATCATGATAGCGTAATTTCGTAAATGTACAAAATTTCACAGCCTATCCACTGGTGTAAAAAAAATCGTTTAAGAAATATGATGAATTATAAAATTCAATTTTCATATTTTTCCACAGGGGAAGTTGCGCATAGGGGCGACACTTCTTCTGCATGCATGCATAGCCATACGCAAGGGCGACACTTCTTCTGCATGCATGCATAGCCATATGCAGGGGCGACACTTCTTCTGCATGCATGCATAGCCATACGCAGGGACGACACTTCTTCTGCATGCATGCATAGCCATACGCAGGGTAAGAAATGTCTAGGGGCGACTTCAGGTATATAACTAGGAGAAAATGGGGGAAACCCATTTCAAAGACGAAAAACAAATGATATGATTATATATACAAAAAAATCCCTTCAGTGACTCTAGTTAACACCTAAATATGAGATTATTAAGCCAACTTCTTTTGGAGATATAAATATTTACTTTCTGAGAGATTGCTGTGGGTCACCCTACATCATGCACGATGTAGGGTGCATGATGTAGGGTGACCCAACATCATGCACGATAATTCACCGTATATATATATATAATATGTATGTATAGTATGTATCTTGAATTACGAAATTGTAAAATACTCACAAATAGGAAGAAAAAGGAAATTGAAACAGATGCAGAGTAATTAAAAGTTAATACGCAATGACCTGTTAGAGAAACACATTTACCAGATCTACAGGTTTTTTAAGTTTTACTGATTAAAGGACAGACGTATAATATATGCCATAAATTTCATAATTAGAGACAACACAGCTCATATACACGGCGAATTATAGTGCATGATATAGGGTGACCACGAAAATCTCTCTGAAAGTAAATATTTATATCTCCAGAAGAAGTTGGCTTAATAAGCTCATATTTAGGGGATACCTAGATTCACTAACGGGATTTTTTTGTACATATAATCACATCACTTTCTTTTTGTCCCGAAAATATACCTGAAGTCGCCCGTACATGCTTCTTCCCCTGCGTACAGCCATGCATGCAAGAGAAGTGTCGCCTCTTACGTTCTACTTATCCTGCATAGCACCTGTGCATACAAGAAAAGCGTCGCCCCTACGCGCTACTTCCCCTGCGGAAAAATACAAAAATTGAATTTTATAATTCACCTTATTTTGTAAACAATTTTTTTTTGCACCAGTGGATAGGTTGTGAAATGTTGCGCATTTACGAAATTACGCTATGGTGATTCGTTCGGAAATTACAGTCGCAAAACAAGAATATGGCCGATTTTCGAGGGGCGGGTCCACCGCCTAAAAATAATTTTTAACCGATAAAAAAAATACGTATCCAATGTTTTTACACCTTCTACAAGTCCACCAAATTTCATTAAAATAGGAGGGGAACACATGGGTTGCTTTCCTTGTTAGTACGACAGAGATTTTAAACAACGGCTTATGCATTTCTGAGGCTAAAATTGTCCTCTAGTGCAATATCCAAACTAATTCATATATCGAAACAAAAACTTAAAAATGGTGAGAATAGATCTAGATTTATCGCATGTTCTTGTGGTATTTTCAAGACCAAAATTATAGGTTTTAATATTCAATGCCTTTCATGAGAAATTCGATTAAAATCCGCATTTTCACAATTTAATGCATCTTCACAATAAAAGGAAGACGCTTAGTATATCCGAAATTAAGATTAATGGTTTTCTAACTTTTATTCTGACACTTTGAAATTTTTGGAAGTT
>QLNU02014802.1:82572651-82587803 GCA_006491805.2 Dysdera silvatica
AGTATTAAGCACATTTTACATCTCACCATTCGATGATCACTTCCAGTATTAAATCTGTTCAGTACGCTGCAATCTTCAATAATTGATTTCTTGTTTGCCAGTATATAGTCAATTTCGCTGGTTCCTCCATTGGGGTGTTTCCATGTCCATTTTCCTTGTCATGTCCATTTTCTTTGCGGTTTCTTCTTAAAAAATGAATTCATGATGCTAAGATTTTCAGCTTCGGCAAATTCTATGAGTTGATCGCCACGTTCATTCCTTTCCCCGTATCCGTATTTACCAACCGATGTCTCTCCTTGTTCCTGTTGTCCAATTCTTGCATTAAAATCTCCCATGATGAGCTTGATGTGTTGTTTCCCCTTGGTATGTAGCTGTTTGATTTCTTCATAGAATTCCTCAACCTCCTCGTCGGTATGGCTTGATGTTGGTGCATATGCCTGTACTATCTGAAGTTGGTATCGCTGGGTTAGTTGAACAACGAGCCTCGCTGCTCGATCTGACGTGCTTTCAACTTCAAGAAGGTAGTCTTTAATTCTTTTGTTGATTAAGAAGCCAACACCACTTGTTCTTCCAGTTTCCGTTCCTCTATAATAAAACAAATGTCCGCTTTTAAGTTCCACCAATTCTTCACCTTTTCTTCTGACTTCACTGAGTCCTATAATGTCCCAATTGATCTTTTCAAGTTCCTCTTCCAATTCCTGAAGTTTTGCTTCAGAAGCAAGGGATCGTCCATTATACGTAGCCAAGGTCAATAACAAACGGCAGCCTGGGCCATTCCAGTGATTCTTAGCACCCCCTGCTTTCATGCCACGCTGACCGCTGCCTTGATCAGGAGCACTCCAGCACCTGGAGACTAGGGGCCATGGTTTTTGGTGTATTAGCATATTGGAGGAATTAGCCATCATTTCACCACGCTGGCTAGACGGGTTGGTGAATTAGCCCTCCCCTTCCGCCTTTCTATCCGTGCAGCAAATATTAATTTGCCACATAAATAGAAAGCTCAGCCTGCACCACTTGAAGGCGGGGTAGGACACTAGGTTACTGGCCTGGCCGGTTCCACACATCGTCACATACGTTCAGCGTGTGGGTCTCCTTCCAGTTAGATACCAGCAACCCTTTTGCAGGCCATATACACACGTGAATATACAGAGTTACAGCTCTCTACCCCCTTATGAAACTTGTGTATACACCTATGTCTGGCAGTTCCAGATTTCCCACAGAAATCCATCATCCTACTTACGGCACTGGCGCACCCATGTAGGGGGCCGAGGGGGCCCTGGCCCCCTTGAGTCAACAATGCGAAAATTATTACGCCAACAGACAATGAAATTATTTTTTTAAAAGTAGTGAAATTGAAAGTAGTAACGATCCCAACGACATTTCCCGAACTCTTGTAACATTGGTGATACTGCTGTTAAGGCAAGCAATAGCATTGGCTAGGGACTATCTTCAAACGCTTTACAGGGAGCAAAGGTAGAGCAAACAATTGGAATGGAAATTTTTATTACAAGTATTTCTAATTCTATCAAAAAATCTAACTTCCCTGATAAAGATAAGATAACAGTGCTAAAATCTCTTTGGGAACCATATGCAAATTGAAATTTTCCCACGACTATCACAAGTGCTGTATAAAGTCAAGGAAAATCTCACCACGGTTGGAAGCTCTGTTCATTTGAATTGAGTAAGCATAACTATCTAGCATACCCAAAGGTAGAAGCCAGTGCCTACAGCAAATTTTGTGTGTTCTCTTTTCACCCCATGAAGTCTGTTTAAGATTGACACAAGCCACAGGTCAACTTGTTTCAAAAGAATTTAATAATTGGAAGAAAATGCCATTGAAGAAGTTCAGCCAACATAGAACTTTTCTCTATCATAAGGATTCAGTTCACAAAACCGATGAGTTTTTAAAAGCCACAAAAAGAAAAAAAAAAGGCTTCTGTGGATGAAGTAATGGACAGAGGGCAAGCAAAAGCAAGTTTTGCAGAATAGGGTTATTTTTCAACCTATTACTAAAACAGTGATCTTTTGTGGAAAACAAAAGCTGGCCATTGTAAAATTGTATGAACAAAATTTACAAGTATTTTTAATTATTTAATTATCTTATACTGTAGAATTACTAGTAATTTAATAATGATAAATTAATAAAAAAAAATTGTAATTGATATGGAACCTGGCCATTTTTTCCACCAAAAATTCCTTGCACCACTGGCCCCCCCCTTGTAAATATTGTAGGTGTGCCACTGATTTACGGGGCTGTTAATCTTTACTTTTTCTAAGTTCACACATTTCTATACTGAATATATTTCATTAGATTTCAGTTCTCTTTAATATGCATTATATACGACATTCAATGGAACTTAGTACCTCCTATAATGTGAATTTTATACCATTCCAGAGATTATCCTTAAATTTTGATCACCAGCACATAATTCTTCGTATATATTATTTCTTTCAACTTAATCATTATTTTTCCTTTTCCGTTCTTTTCTTATCTTTTCCTATCTCTCTCCCTTTTTCCCCATTATTCCGTATTTTCCCGTTTTTCTATCTCAGTGGGCGCTCTTTCAATTGATCAATCGCGCTTTTCTGTCAATGACATGTTCGTTGGATTTCACTTTGGTTTCGTATAAGAAATCTAAGGGTATTACTTCCTGCTGCGGAACAACAGCTGTGTCCGTCGGATTTTAAAAATATCCCGCTGTAAGCGGAGGATAAAACCACCAAGCGCAATGGACGTCCAAATACATGCAAATAATGCGATCAGAAAGCCCAGAAAGGATAAAAAAAAGTCTTCATACCAGTATAACGTAAATTTTTATCATCGTTTGTATACAATCGGGTCTTTGTATATCGCACTTCCGTATATTAATATTCTCTATATGCAGTATATCGAATCGAAGTTTCGTTGAATAAGCGTGATAATTCCATAGGAAAACTTGTTTGTTTGGATTTTTATGGCGCAAGAGCATCTGGGCTATACTGCGCCAGAAAACTTTTTGAATATGCATCGAATTATTTTTAAGATAAATCGAAATTTACCTCTGCAGCGAGGATATACTTTACGAACTGAATCAATGGAAACACTCTTTTGATAAAGCATAATGTAATTTTTTTGTGTTGGAAAGCACTTCACACTAAGGTAAACGCATATAAAGGCTACATAAATTCGACGCGTTTCAAGACGTGTTTAACTCTTTTATTTTTCGCTAATTCTAGTCCCTATTTAACCATATGGGCATAACCTGTATATGTGTGTGATATTGCTTACTTGATTGAGTTTTATGCCCAAGGACAGGAAGGGTCATGCTTTGCCAGGACCTATGGTTTTCAAAGAAATCCGAACCTCTGAAGTCCTAGGGAACCAACATCTATGGTGAGCAGTTAATTGATAAGTGTTCTTGTTTTGGCACAGTTGGGAGTCGAACCCGTGATAACTGAAGAGCCAGGCTAACGCGTTACCACTAGACCACCGCAGGGCCTGGGAGTCATTTGCTTATTTAAAAGGAAAAGTGCACGAATCAGGAAACCTGCTTACAAATATAACACACTACAAAACACATATAAAAAGATTGTGTGATGTAGATATTCGGAAAAATATATATATACAGTCGAACCTCGTTAAGACAAACACCAAAATCAATTGGAAATGTTTATAGAATGTTTTTGACGAAGAAAGAACATCTTATTGTGTCTTCAATACGAAAAATGCGACTTTACTGAATCATTGTTTCATGAACAACAGAGAGAGAATTGTTTACAATCGAAGAAACTGGGGGAAATACTACAGAAGTAAGTAATTCTTTGGAATTAATTTGAGCAGTGAACTGTAATTTTAGATAATCCAAACTAGACAAATAAATTGATTGAATTGGATATCGATACGGTAACAACTCAGGCCGCTTGCACTATGTAGATACCGTAATCTCTTTGGACTTTAGCATTACGTCAACCTATTGATTTCTGTACATACTCTTTGCATGCTAATTGACTTTAGCCAGTTGAATGGTTTCGTTCTGTATTTGAGCGTTTATTCGGTCCTTGAGCATTCACTTTGAGTTCTTAGAGCTTCGATAATAATATAAACATACTTTATTTCCCATCATTTTGCTTCCAAAACCTTCGGTCATTTGGATCCAGGTAAGGACTTGAAGAGGTACCGAGAATTCATAGCCAAAGTAGCCATTTTCGGGTACGTGGAATGAAGAGATCTCGACGCTCGATCCTCTGGACATGTACTGACAAGTGAATGAATTCTGCCGAAACTACGCGAAGTTAAATAATAGAACTTTTTAAACAACTTTAAATTTGCGTATAATACGAAAATTTAATTACTCAATTCCATCAGGCTTCGCTGGTCTTCTTCAGGAAGTTGTAAACAAAGTCGTGTTGCCATTTTTTGGAAGCGTTGTTACCTGGCATGGACGTCTGTTGACGTCGATGCGTGAAGGGTGGCCGTGGTGGATAGCATGGTGAACCATACATGTGTGGTAAAATTGCGGATTGTATAATTAAATTTTCGTATTATGCGCATATTTTGTGTTGTTTAAAAAGTTATATTACGTACTGACGTCTCAGTGGGTACATGAGAGTATTTTTTAACGATTAAAACGAGAGGTTTAATCAATAAAAAGCATTATGGGTTTTCGTCACAATTTTTCTATGGAAATTTTACGTAGCATGTTTTTATACACGCCTAAATTCACGCCAAATCTCACCAAGTTTATAATAACGCTTTCAACGATCATTTTTAACTTCATGAAATATTAACTTTTATTTAAAGATTCAACTCATTTTGACAACCATCTTTAAAGGCAATCACAATCCCTAGACTAGAGACCACTTTCAACAGAATATTTGAAACGTATTATGCGAATAATTCAGTAATCCGTATTGGGGTGAGAGTTCAGAACCATAGCCAGACGATCTTGTGCCAATGTCTGAACTATCCAGATGGCGCTTCCTAGTAACGGATCAAATGAACTCTTCTTTCCGTCTCTCCTCCACCCTGCTATTAAATTGCCCACGCACTTCGCAGTGTAATGAATTGTTTCTTAGAAAATCTAATGCTAAATGTATTATTTCTTAATAAAAGGTTTCAGCAAAGAAAATAATTTTGATATGAGTTGCCAAATTTCTTATGTAATTCAGTTGCAAAGCAATGTGCAGATAGGCCTAAGTGATACATAGAAATCATACAAAAACTTTCATACTGATTTCTTTCACAATGATAATTTTACATTATATTACTATATGATATAAAATGATATTGCTTACACAATAATTGTGTGTCTCCCATTCCTCTGGTTCTGGTTGTTTCCTGTATTGCATTCACTGTTCTAATCAGATTAATTTAAGATATTGCGATGATTTAATATACAAAATGTATTTGTTTAAACACACAAATTGTAGAACTCCATTTAAAATATTTCTTGTATGAGTCAATAATTGACCGTTTTATTTATAAACATAATTTTAGATATTTCCTCCGTGAGTTAGTTCAGCCGATTTTAATACCCCTGCACTCTCAGCGAGGGCCTTCCACGCAACTCCTAGCTAGGGTGTCGTAAGCGGGAACCGGAATCCTCCTCACAACCGACTCTGCTGTCGTGCAGTGGTGATGCGCTCTCCTAGCTTGCTTTGTACCCGTGCTTGACACCCAACGATGCAAAAATAGAACGCTTACCGACGAACTAGCTTTGGAGTTGATTCCTTAGGTCTCAAGAGGTCCAGGCCCCTCAGAAACCTGTAGGTCCCGACTTAGCATAACCTTTGCTATGCTTGTATCGTAAAATAAATAAATATCACTGTCTTTACAATGGTTTAATTTTACGTGAAGGCTCTTTCTTAACCCTTGCACTCCCTCACCATGACCTCAAAATTTTGTGGGCGGTAAAACGATGTGATTAAAAATATCAAAATATCGATTGTGCCTTCCAAGCAATACACAAACCACATTAAATTGAATAATCGATCAATAAATTTCGAAGACGATTAAATTCTTCCGACGAACGCAACAAATTCTGAAGTTATAACCTTACATTATAGGCAGTTGAACATAATCCTTAATATTAATTAACTTCGGATAAACATCGTAAATTTCCATCAAGCATGATAGATTATTAATCTTGCGCTCTGAAATGCATCATTAAAGATCCATTCATCCAGCTTTCTAAGCAATGAGTATTTTATGTAACTTACTATATGTAAGTTTCCGCATAATTTGTAGATTTGTGAGAGGAAACAAGCTGAAGTAGTTTTAGTTGGCGATAGTTTGAATATTTTCTAGCTTTTGGGCATCAAACACACGCTGCTTATATAAAAAGAATTGATAAATTTCAATACCATTATATATATATTCAATACTATTATACGTATTTCAATAATATTACATATATTTCAGTATTATTATATACACCTCAATGCTATTATATATATTTCAATATCATTATATATATTTCAATAATATTATATATATTTCAATATCATTATATATATATTCAATAATATTATATATATTTCAATATTATTATATATTTTCAATAATTTATATATATTTCAATATTATTATATATATTTCAATAATATTATATATATTCAATAATATATTATATATATTTCAATATTATTATATATATATATTTAAATATTACTATACATTTATATCAAAATATCATCATAATGCTATCAACCAATCCTACTTTGGGTTATCTGATTCTGTATGTTCACAGAATGGACACACAAAACAATTGAATGCATTAAGAATTATCTCAACATATATCCGTCTGAGTTATACGTCTACGCCTCCTACTGTGTCAGACAATCGGAAATGAATATTATTTGGATCTGCATTATATATACTTATTAGTTAAATATAAATAATTTAAGTAAAGTTTGAATTCAGGCACAGTCCCTTACCTAAATTGTTAAAAATCAGCTTTTTTTCTGTTTTGTTCAAGATGTAGATATGTTTATAACAAATGCAGGTATATCTGTACAAAAATAGGTAAAATTTTTCTTTTTTAGGCAAAGTTATTAATATGGGACTGTTCCTTATCTAACTTATTAGGAACCAGCTTGTTTTTTTCTGTTGTACAAATATACCTGAATATTGGACAGGATAGAAATAAAACAAGCTTATTCCTAATAATATTTTAAGTAATATATTGTCCCCTAAAGAAAAATGTTACTTAAGGAAGAAAAACTTGACATATTCAAGCACAAATATACCTTCATCCATGACAAAATAGGATAAAATAAGCTGGTTCCTAATAATTTAGGTGAGGGACGGTCTCCTGAAGAATCACTTTACCTAAATTAATGAAAATTATCAATATTGGTATGATTAAGCTTGTATCTTTAAGTGAGATAGATATATTGGCTATAGGGTAGGAGGGCAGCTAGGGGTAGACTTGCAACTGAGTCTGTTATTTTTTGGGATGATACTTGATGCATTTGATTGTTTTGTGCATTTATGCAGTAGGTATACTGCATTGACTAACCTAAATAAGGGCTCGTTGATGATATTAAGATGATATTTTGAACAGTTAATTTCGAAAATAAGGTTTGAAAATACGACATGCACGGATTGATCATAAGCGCCTGATAGTAGAGTTTTTTGAACCTAGTCTGGAAACTGCTCTCGACTCTGAAACCTTCTCCCGTGTTTTGGTTGAAGCTGAAAGAGAAGAAGCAACTACTTGTTCTAGAGTTCGTGGTGTTCAAAAGGAAAAGCTTGAGAGATTGAGAACGGAGTACAAACGAAACTACTGCAGGAACAGTGGTCGAATGGACTCCGCATCCGAATCTTCCGCAAATGAACTGGCTTTATAAAACATGACGGAGGATGTATCTTCTGAAGTGAGCGTGGAGGTTTCGAGAGTGTTATTTGAACGTAAGGCACTTGTGGACAATCTTTCTGTTCCTAAGCGGAAAGCCCTAGCAGAGACAGTGAAGAGGTTGCGGTTTTACCGGCAGATAAGGATCGTACTACGGTTGTGATGGATAGGTCGGTTTACGATGATAAAGTAATGTCACTTTTAAATGATGGCGATACCTATTCCGTTGTAGATTAAGATCCCATTAGTTGCATTAAGAGGGATATGAATGGTCTCCTGCTGAAACTTCACAAGGAGTCGATGCAGAACAAGGAGTCGATGCAAGGTGTTAAATGTAGTGGAACTAAAAAAACCCCTATTTCCACTTGATATTATCGATAACATTTAATATAATGCGTATCTTTCCTTTAATTCTTTCTTTATACTTATACAATATATAATACTTAAGCTTAATGTCAGTAGCCATCCCCCAGTTTATGAAAAATGTACAAAAATCTTTGTATGGAACTGTGCACTTCACAGTTCCAGCGGTGTAGTGTTTGACTGTTGTGCACATGTGCGCATAGAAAGCTGCACGCGAGGCTGCGAGGGAGAGAGAGCACTGTCGCTCCTGCAGTGCCGACCCTGGCATGCTGGTGGAAGGCAATTTTTTTTGCTCCGCATGTATTGTGGTTAAAAACCGTGTACCATATTCTTGAATGTGACAAAGTGTAGAATTAGATTATTGTCCTGCTTCCAGCTATTCTATCTGATTAATTTTTTTCGGTTCCTTTATTTAGCAGAAAACTTTTACCATGGCCTTGCATCCCCAAGAAATGAGTTCTGTGACTGTAAGTGAACTTCAAAAGCTTAAGTTTTCACAGCAGTCTCTCCATAAGAAAGTTACAGTTAAGAAAAGAGGTCGTCCAATACCTGATAATCTAATATCTCAGCCAGGAATAAGCAAGAACAAGAAATATATTCGTAGCTTTAATTCTGAATGGTACCAATGGAAACGTTGGCTTTGCACCTGTGAGTAAACAATGCGCTGCTTTGCTTCCTGTGTTTGCTGTTTGGAAGTGCTGTGACGTGGACAAAAGATGGTTTAAAAATATAAACGAAATGAAAGCAAAACTGAAAAACATGAGAAGTCAAAGAAGCACGTTGATAATGTAGTTTTACTGTCACTTTTAGGAACCGTAAGTATTAAGGAGAAACTTAGTGAGGCATACAGACTTTCAAGCAATGAGCATAATATGAAGCTGAAAAAGAACCGTGAAATTTTGTCCAAAATAACAGACTGCATTTTCTTTTGTGGAAACTTTGAAACTCCCTTACGCAGATATGATGAAAAAGACGATTCAGTAAATCCAGGGGTATTTACAAGATTAGTAAATTTTGCATCCAAATTAGATTCAGATTTGAAGAATCACTTAAAAAACCAGTGCAGTCTTCAAAGGTGTTTTTAAGACCATTCAGAATGAGATACTTGACTGCCTGCTATAAATATACCATAAGAAGGTAAGGACGGAAATTAGAAAAGCTTCCTTTGTAGCTCTGTCACACAACAGATGTTTCGAAACCCACTCAAATGGTCCTTGTTCTACGGTGCGTTTTGAATTGAGAAATACTTGGGCGTTTTTGGGGATTCTTTATTCCAGAAAATCAAACTGCAGATGGCATATCAAAACGTATTTTAGAACAATTAGACATAATATTTCAAGGAAATGGACAAAAACTGATAGTTCAGGCATTTCATGGTGCAAATGTCATGAAAGGGAAAAAAACAGGAGTTCAAGCAAAAATAAAAGCAGTTTATAGTAATGCATATTTCGTTCACCGTTATCCACACCAACTTAATTTAATAATGAGAAATACAGCAAGTATTACACGAAACGCAAGAATATTTTTCTCCAACATTATCTATTGCAACATTATTATCAAGATCACCGCAACATGTGTCCATTCTCAAGAAGCATATGGAAGTCAGCATTCCACGTCCATCCTCTAGAAGGTAGAACATCAACATACAGACCATAAACAGAGTTCATGAAAATTTGCAACCTTTAAAAAACTGCCTTACTGAAATTCAGTCAATATAAAATGCAGATCAAACCATGGCAAAAGCAACAGGAATTTTAAAGTACCGGAATGATGATAATTTCAAGTTTTGGTTAAAGCTTTTTCATCAGATTATGCCTCATGTTGAAATAATCCTCTTGACAGTTTCCTCATGACTGCATCAGAGGCAGAACGCTGCTTTTTAATATTGAAAAGAATAAAAACTTTTCTAAGAAGCACTATGAATTCGGAACGACTAAATGCGCTTGCAGTGCTTTCAACGGAGAAAAATTTCTTCAGTCATTATCCAGAGATCAAGGAAGAAAATTATTGATTTTTCGCACAAATTAAAACAAGAAGAATGGATTTCATTTTTAAATGAATAGATCAAGCTTAAACTGTAGCGATTTAGGGTAAAGTAAGTAGAAAATGTTTGATTTTGTGTATTTTAATATATATATATTAATATAATATATTAATTAAAAGTTTTCTGGAGCAGCACCCCCACTAATTTTAGCCACGAGCCGCCACTGGTTAAATGTTCCAACTATTAATTTATGACATTTGGGGTAGTTTCCTGCGATTTATTTAAAAGAAAACTTAACATTTTCTTTCCAAAAAAGCAGTAAAAAACTAATGTCGCATGTCGTTTGAGAACTATTTTTTAAAATGTGTTTTACGGTAAATATAACTTCAATGCAGTGCGGGCGCTAGAACAGATAACAGACCTGTAGACAGAAAATTTCCATTTGCTTAATGTACAGGAAATTTAGGTTTACCCTTGTATTTATAGCTTCTTTTCTGTCTAACGTAATTTGTCATTGCACCTCTTTTCTTCACGCCTATTATATTTTCAGCAATAGTATTTTAGGTAGGTTTTCAAGTGCGCCTATACTGACTACGCAGTTTTTAAATAATTTATTTCATTTTCTAAGGGCGTTAACCCCCTTCACTACCAGGCATATTACGTATGGTTTGATGTCGTTTATCCGTACACTACTAGGCACAACAAGTTTGGTGTGATGTCGTTTTTCCGTACACTACTAGGCACAACAAGTTTGGTGTGATGTTTTGCCGTTCACTACCAGGTACATAACATATGGTCTGATGTCGACTTTGCTTTGTCATAAGAAAGCTTTTAGCTTGGTGTTGGCTTCTACAATTCCACATCATTATTGTGCTTCCTTTTTTTTTTAGAGAAATCATTCAACTTTCCCTAGAAAAAAAAATTAAGGTCGCCCTTACGGATTATTTCTCCTCTATATAGTCATGAATGCACGGAAAGTATGGCCCCTACGCGATACTTCCTCTCTCTCTCTCTACATATACAGTGGTAGTTATCGCGCAGGGAATATACTTCCCGTGAATGTATAACTGTATACAGGAGAAGTAGCCAACATATGTGTATGAGTCCATAGAAGTATGAGTCCACATTTGTGTATAAATGTAAAAACGTAGTCTAAAAAATAAATATGCTAAAGATATTGTAGGCGCTTAATGAGAATTTCTAAAATAGTGGACTGTCATATATTTTAATTGAAGTTGTACATACCTTGGATTTGGTGGTTTTTAAATCCATACGTAAGGTGAAAAAAGAATACCAACGAGCTCGAATATCCAATATAGAAAAAAGAACACTAGGTTTGAAATAGCACTTGTGACCACAAATGAGATTTAATTTCCAGGAATAAGATTCACAACAATGATGCACATATCACAAAAAGAATTTTGATTCATTGGAGTACACAGACTTCAAATATAAATAACCATTGAGGTTACTGAATTAACATAACAAGACTTTCAGATTTAGATTTTAGACCATTAACCAACACCCTAAGCCGACGCTGATTCCCAAACCAAAACTGACGAGTGTTTGAAACTACAGAAAAAACAAAAATAAAATAGCCCAGTTATGGCACCATCTATTGTTCTAAGAATATACTAAATCAGTTCAAGACTGAACAGAGATAATAAAAATATAATTTCTCGAAAAAGCTTAAAAATCTAGTATTGCACCGTATATTCATAATTTACAACTGGTAGTGAAGTGGTTAATATAGAAAAGGATAGAAACGAAATAGAAAAGATTCGTTGATGACAATTTCTGACACCTACGTTTAAGCTCAAACTAGAGTTTTAAGTATAGAAGAAAAAGAGATATAGTCCTGACCTAGAGTCGAACTTGGGACACGACGTATGACCTGTTGAACCTTTACCAGGTAGGCAACAGGGCAGGGATGACACTCCCTTTCTCTGTGCATAAGGTTTTTGTGTAAGATACTATAACCCTCCACCGGCTTAGCATAGCTGTCAATTTATGGTCAACACACAAAGCCACTGGGGAGCATTTTTTGTAATCTTTTCGTGTGGAGTTTTTGCATTACATTCTTTAGGGGCTTAGTTTATTCCTGTCAAAATTTAAGCTTATGAAAATCTTAGTTCAGCACTGGATATCAACCATTTGAATTAGATTTTCTTTTAAATTCACGGAAAATAAATATGAGCATTTTCACCAGAAATAAATATGAGCTATGGACGAGAAAATATTTATAAGTCCTTTTGCCGAAAATACCAAATTTGTGTCTACTTAAATGAATTGGTAAAAATAATATTAATAAAAAATAACGATTAGATCAGGCTATTTCGGTTAAGCGAAGTTAAAAAAATCGAGGTTTTAATATATAGACTATATTAAAGAAATACTTTATTATTAGGCTCTATTCCTCTAATAATTTTGAAAACTCTAAGCACAAGGGGTTTGATGGCTGACGCGATTGCTTTTTGAAATGTACGATTGGTTTAATAGCTCAATAAAATGAACGATTAATGGGATAAAAACTGGAATGCACGATGAATGTGATGAAGGAGTGCAGTGCACGAATAATATATAAATGCAAGGAATTCTGGGAACATAAATGCAATTTCTTTCATCATTTTGTGATCACGTGCTCTTATAAACAATCCCTAATTGAGAAAAATCTCCCCCTTTCATATACATTTACATTTTTAAAATACAAGGTTTATTAATATCGCTTACAGTAATAACTTTCAAGAGAGAAAAGTTTTTCTCTCCAATTACCATGGGCTAAAAATAGATCCTAGAATGGATCATGAAATTCGGAGCACCAAGCTTAATTATAACAATTAAAGACTAATTAATCAACAGACCTATTTTAACTATATTTTTTATCTCTATTTTTATCTCTGCTTTATCTCCATTTGTTTCTGTTTATATATATTTTTTATCTCTGTTTTTTATCTTTATTTTTTTATTCCAATGTCTACGTGATCCACTGCTAATTAACTACAATATTGAAAGTTGAAAATGTCTATCTTCACATAATTTAAAGTTTCAAGCGATATATAGCTTGTTTAACTTATTTAAAGTATACTCCTGAATTTTGAACCTATACTTAACAAACATTTCTCTAGTTCTTAGCCCAATGCTTGTTATATCCCAACCCGACCAAATAGCTCATGGCTCAACAGTGCGGAAAAATTTGCGTCACGAGGTGCCCGCTATTCAGAAGTTCTACTCTGATAATATGAAGTTGCATTGAAACACACAGACAGAAGCAGGAGGAGTTCAAGACATAGTATTTTATGTAGAGTCCCTGATCCGTGACGCATGACCACCCTTGGCGCTTACCCAGCGATTTGGTTTCCGTTTACGAGATTGCTAATTGCTTTTTTGCAATCTGAGATATACAGTGAAACCTGGTAAATTGACTACCTTGTTAAACTGACCACCTGACTAAAGTGACCACCTTTTTTAAGAGAGATCTGGTAGGGATTTAATCATGACCATACCAAAGTCTGTTGGGTACAGTGACCACTTGTCTATGGTGACCATTGCCGCCCAGTCTCAAAGATGGTCACTTTAGGCAGGTTCTACTGTACTTTCAAAACAATTACATTTAATTATATTTCATTCAACGTATACCCTGAATTATGCACAGTTCTGTGAATTGTTAAGGTGAAAATTCAAAATTCTATTTTTAATAAAAAAAAGCCTAATCAAAATCAAACACCCCTAATTAGACAAGCGTCAGTTAGGCTATTAAATTAAAAAAAAAAAATATATAAAGAAAAGAAAAGAAACGGCACACACTCTCTCTCTCTCTCTCACCATTGTATATATATATATGTTAAATGTTACTTAAGTGTTGTGTTTATATTTTTTCGAGATTCTGCCGCTCTTTTTTTTTTTAATTTTCAGAAAAAAAGAAGATAACTTCAGATGGTGTACCTTAATCCTTTGATGACATTACGCTTTCCATTGATGACGTCCATATCAATTATTGTTCCCCTATGGTCAACTCCTTGGCAGAAACTTAATCTCTACAACCCGAGTCCAGTGTAACAGTGAAACATCAACAAGGCAACAAATGAACTTTGATAAAAGAACAATGAATTCATTGGAGTATCCACTACAATCGGACTTTAAAAAAAAACAACTATCATCAATGACCAGTATAGGTTTTATCATCTTTATAATTTGATTGATTTGTGTAATTCATTCTATATGTTAATGTCGTTGTCCCTATCATTTTTATATCATTGGTACTTGCAAATTAATGTCAAATTCTAAAAATGTTCAAAACTTGAAATAATAATAATTGAAAGTACTGATGCATGTTGTACAATGTTAAGCGATTATAATTCTAAAAATTCCCCATTTACCCTCTTAAACCCTTAAATGCGTAAAATTCTTCTTTTCTCCTTTTCCCTTTTGCTTCTCAGTCAGGTTACCCATTTGACCCCCTATTTTCACCACTTGCAAGACGCAGCTGCAAATAAGCCCCCTAACTAATTTAACCTAAACATTTCCCTTGTATCTGCCGCAGTCCATACCAGATCGTACCATCTCTCCCTCAACAACTAAACATACCATATAAATTCTAGCCCCCTTTCTTCAACTTCGACCCTTCAGGCTATAACTTGAACGTTTCTCGAAGGCCTGCGAACAGAAAAATCTGAACAACTTCCACGAAATCCCTGGTCGAGGGAGAAGTTGTATGACTCCTTCGGCGAAAAACAGTCAAACCACCCACAGAGATCTCGGACTCACGCAAAAAGCACATCTGCATAAAGACCTCCGAGGCGATATCCAGTTCTTGGAAGGCCATCAACAAAGTATCACAAATTCCCGTTTATGGGAAAAGACTGTCTCAAAGAGACAAGTTTTTAGTTAACGAAAAGCAGACCCTCGCCCCCACAGAGGGGTAAATCGAGGGGTTAAATCAGCCAATTGAAAAAGAGATTACTTTTACGTCA
>QLNU02014802.1:82587903-82614055 GCA_006491805.2 Dysdera silvatica
CGTTAAAAAATGAGTTCACTCTCCTTAGTTCTCAGAGTCGCGATCAAATCTTAAAAAATGCTAAGTTCCATTATTTCACTCTAACGTCTTTCCAAACTTTAGGTCAAAGCCAATTTCATGTTAAGTCAGTGTTGTTGCAGAAGATGTTGTTTCTCGTGGTTTAAACTAGTTTTCGAACTGAATGTTCAGCATCGTTTGGCAGCTGTTATTTTGTGTCCTAGTTTTTTATTCTCCCTCTCCCTCTTGTTTCGAAACGCAATCATGTGCAAAGAAAAGGGTACTACAGCTTAAGCCCATAAAATAAAAATAAAAGCATTTCCTTTATTCAATTCAAACGTTTTCCAAATCTATTTTGCAGGAAAACGAAATCCTTCTTTGCCTCGTTTGTTTCAGTTTATGTCACGATATTTTAAAATACATTTCAAAGCTTGTTTGTACCAATCTTTTAGATATTGCACATCCATTCGTTCTTCAATTCGTTCGGATACGTATTTGATTTTGGAAAAATAATTCACTAGAAGTGTTTCTGAATTTGGGGAATTTTTTAAATTTGAAGTTATTTTCTAACATCGCTATAAAATTTAATTAGATTCTGATATAGAAATAAGTGAATGATGTCTGAAAATCATTCAGAAAATTTTAGCCTAAAAAGAAGTTAAAAATGAAAAAAAAAGAATTTTTATGTCCTGTATCCTCTCTTATAATCTTTCATTCGTCTTGCCTTCTCATTGGCTTTTCATCTTTTATTCACATCATTTTCTCATTGCTTTATCATCTTTCATGTATCTTGTCTATATCTTATCACCTTTCATTCATCATATCTTGTCCATATCTTATCACCTTTCATTCATCATATCTTGTCCATATCTTATCACCTTTCATTCATCATATCTTGTCCATATCTTATCACCTTTCATTCATCATATCTTGTCCATACCTTATCACCTTTCATTCACCATATCTTTTCATTACCTTATTTCCTCATTATCTTACCATCTTTCATTCATTTTATCGCCTCATTAACATACCATTTATTCATCTTGCCTTTTCATATTTCATTCATATTATCTTCTCGTGAATTTATCATCTTCCATTTATCTTATTACCTTATTATCTTATCATCTTTCCTTATCAAAAGGAGCTATAATCAATAAAATATTAAGAAGCAAGCTGTATACTATATTGTAATTACGTAGTAAAAGTGAACACAAAAAAAAAAATACAAACTACCGCAATTAGGATTAGAGCGCAATATGGGAGAAGAGGCGTGCAGCCATGGGCGCCCATAAGGGAAGCTTGGGGACTTCAGCCCACTCTCCAGTCGTTGTATAATATTTTGATTTGCCCAGGGCTGTCCTGAAGAAAATTATTGAGAGTATGCGGTGATGTCTTAATTAAAGAGTATTGTAATTGCGGAGTTACTGGACTTGGTGACCTCACAGCGCCGAGCTGACTGTCATTTGACTGGTCGTCTATCGTCTATCCAAGCCTAAAGTGGCGGTTGCCACCAGTGGCATAGCGTGTGGGATGGAACCCGGGTCAAAGCCTGCGGGCGCAATATTTCAATACTTGATTAGTGAAATAGAGTGCTAACGGGTTTTAGTTTCCTCAATATTTAACTGTCCCCTGGCCCTGGCAACATACGCTACACCAATAGTTGTCACTTTCATCAGTTTTTCATTCCTCTCCTGGTCGTATGCAGGATATTATTTTGAGGCTTGGGGGTTCAGGGGGTTTTTCTCATTTCCTCATTTGTTTCCATTCAAGTTTGTAAATGACTAGGGGAAAAAAAAAAAGACTGAAGTTCGTTGAAAGTTGCCCCAAAAACCAGCAAATACAAAAGCTTTTTTGAGACCTTGAGAGTATGCGGCGCGTACTCTGTATTTTTTTTCTTTTTTTGGCGCAGTATAGCCCAGATGCTCTTGCGCCATAAAAAAGCCAAACTCTGTATTTTTCAAAATTTCTTGAGGGTACGTGGCGCACACAGCGATTACACTTTGGGGACAGCTCTGAATTTGCCCGATTCTGCTATGCGTTTTGTTCCAAAACTTTTATATTTTATATATTTTAAAATAAGGTATTTTTTAGAATATTTCTAATTATCAAGCAGTATCACAATTACTTTTTTGTATTTAAATTGTTTGTACATTTACTAAAATGTTTGCCAGCCTTGAATGTGGTAATGATTTTTCTTAACCCCCATTCAGGCGCCAATATTATAAGTAGGAAAATATGAAGATTAATATATGATCTTAAGGCTTAGATTGGACTAAGCTCAGAAGAAATTATCCTAATAAATAAGTAAATATTGTCCACGTTGGCTGCTAACCTCAGAAGCTTAGAAGGCACTTGAAGCAGAAAAAATTCTCCAAGTCCATTAGCTCGATGGTAAACCAAAATTTGCTTCCATGAACGTTAACATCATTAGCATTAATCTCCTTGATATGTAATACTCATCAGAAGGATGGTTATGTTCATTTAGGAACTGTTTATTAGGATCATTATGTTTATTATTTTGGTATATTTATTAGGGAGAAAAGAGATCTAGAATCCAAAGATTATTATCTCACCAGTATTTTCTTGGAAACCTTGTAAACACTGACTGAGAAAGGGTAAATTATGGGAGCTATTGGAAATTAAATAAAAATATGTATGAACATCCACGTAGAGCTTTCAAAATCATTGGGGAATAAACACATATTATGCATATTTATGCGTTACAATACATGTAAAATTGTCATTTATTTCAAATTATTGGGGACTTGACGCCATATAACTCAATGTGTAGTTAAAAATTATGTCTGTATTGCATAAAAATTCTGTTGGTGTTCCAAGAAATGTTATGCTCACCAGTGTACTTGTGTGTATAACAAAAAGTAAACTATTATTATTATTTATAATTTTGTAAAAATATTATTTTAATATGATTTAAGGAATTACAACTTTTCATTTCTTGACTAACACTTATAAACAAATGATTTTAGTTTTTTGAGGGAGCCTTTAAATTTGCAAAAATAGTGTTTGTTATAACGGCTTCCTACTCTAGTTTCCTCATCAGATACAAAGCCAATTAAAGAATGATTAATCAACAATATATCAAGCTAGCTAATTTGTATAGATATGTAACATCACCAATAATATTTATTATATAATATAATAATATATATCGATATTTTAAACATGCGAAATTTTGCTTATTTCACGGAATATTAAATATAGTTTTCCCACTGCGCATTGCATTGTAACGAAACTGCTCGCAGAATTAGAAGCAGGCTCAAATTATTCACAGATACTGCTTATTTGTGATATGTCTAAAAACCAATATGCGCATTAATGTTTTCTTTAAGTATAATTTATGTGCAATGCACATAAATGAACATTGTTCATTCTTGAGAACTCAATTTTGTGGATATTTAAAAAAAATACGATAAATAACAAAAAAGCTAATAAAAATTGTAAAATATCACGAGATGAAGTTTATTGAAACTTCATTTAATTATGTTAAACGGTTTTCAGCTTACCATAAGAAAAAATTTATATGTTGCAAAACTGAAAATTGGTAAGTACCTGGGCAGTGGTAAAAAAGGGCGAGCTCAGATAGCTCAAACCTCACTCTCCCATCAGATACCAAAATACATCATTTTCTTTAACATCGAACCACGTGTTCTTTTTTTAAAACTACTTGAGACCCCATAAATTTCTAATGGGCACGTCCCTGCATCTATGAGTAAAATTTGTGTTCTGAATTTCAGGAAATTCGAAGTGGTGCTTAAGGTGATGGTGGCCTTTCGTTCGTGCCACGAAACACCGTAGAAAGGAGTTTGAGGCAAATGGCGTGGCCCCTAAAATCTATGCTGCGGGGCTTCATTTGGTTGGTTATCCTGCTTTGGCTTTTGACTGTCGCCACCGATACCGTTGAGGAACATCAACGCCATGTGGTTGCTTTTGGCGCTATTTTACCCAAGACTTCGCTCATTACGGTTACCAGAGCTTACAGGAAACGAATATCTGACACAGTGGAAGGCCTCGTTAAAGGTATTTATCAACGGAATGCATTCTCTGAACAAACAATTCGCTGTATTTAAATGATTTAAATTCCTACTTCATTTCTTCAAGTTTTGTTAAAATCAATCTCCTATGAAAATCTGTAATGCATAAGAGGAAGCAGGCTCAAATATTGAACGCTAGCAAAGATGTGTCAAGCTCAAACGCTGGAGGACATCAGAAATATGGTGTCAAACTCAAACGCCGGCTATCAATAGCAATACGTTAAACTCAAACCCTAGTCATCGACATCATCAGTGTTAAACTCAAACGCTGGCCATCAGTAACGATGTGTCAAACCTAAAAGTGGAACGCCAGTATTAATGAGTCGAACTCAAACGCTGGATATCAGTAGCAATACGTTAAACTCAAACCCTAGTCATCAACATTATCAGTGTTAAACTCAAACGCTAGCCATCAGTAACTAGGTGTCAAACTTAAAAGTTGGATATCAGTAACAATGATTTAAACTCAAATGCTGGCCATCAGTAACGATATGTCAAACTCAACACTGAACATCAGTCACGTGTGTCAAACTCAACAGTTCAATAATCGAGTGAACTACTATGTCTCCAAGTTAATGCAATTATCTAAACTTAATTAAAAATCAGTCTCTGTTTCTATTTAGCATTTATAAATGTCCGCCTCAATCTCATCTTGACCTGTCTCCTTAACCTCCCTGGTTACTTTAATATAACAAACTGTTAGGGACCCTCTTTCTACATGCTCCAATTTCTTGCAACACTATTTGTTCTGTTTTTCAGATTGTTTCCTCTACATCGTCATTACCAGTTACGACCCTTCATTTTTCTTGAAATATCTAATTTAAGAGCAATTCGCCTGTGCACCTTTCCTCATTTATCAAACCGCTTTTCCTTCATCACGCAGTTTCCTTCATCTCGCACGCACTCTCTCTCCCCCTCTGAATGGCTAAAATTTATTTCTTTCCCAAAAACATTTCCTTTTAATACTTTGACATTAAGTTCTTTCTATCCCCTTGTTTATCTCAATTACATATTCCCTTAAACATCACAATGCTTCTCCATGTGTTTTAACTAAAAATCCAATTTTCTCAACATTATTTCCTCTTATTTAACTTCTGATTATCTCGTCCATTCAACTATAATTATGTATTTTCTTCCTACTCCAGATGATAATCATTTTCTTTCAGTGAGCATAATGCTTTAACGTTCATGCACCTTCTCGCTTCACCTCATTAGGGAACAACCTAAAATTGTATCACATTGGACTATTTTAATCCGCATTCATTCCAAACTTCTCGTTTATTCTTACACGCTTTTTATAAAGTTTCTGTAGGTCCTTCTTAAATCTTTTCTTCTCATTTTTATTAACCCAAACCCGGAAAACAACATTTAAACCGCATGGAGATACAACTTGAGAAATGCTGATCCTCCAAAAATATCCAGATGTAGGTTCAAGTACATACTGGTTTGAAGATAACGTGGAATATATTTTATATATTTGGATTATGGATAAAAAAAACGAAATTTTAAAGTTAACCACCCACCTGTCAGTCTTACTAAAGTAGTATGTACTTGGCCAATACATCTGGAACGCTTTGACGTATCTTAGGAGGCCTGCATGCATTAGGATCCAAATAATAATTAGAATGATGGTGATGATTATGACGTTTTCAGTGATGATAATGATTATTATTATTATGCCATTGGTAATGCTGATAATATTATGGTTATTGTGGTGATAATTGTAATGATAGTGATATTTGTAATGATGATTTTAATGACGAAACACCCCGTGGACGGAATATCCCGCAAAGCTCTATAATGTATATTAATAGACGCCGTGAAAGTCTTCGTGAATGGATTGCAATGATGCTTATTGTTGTGAAAATCACCACTATTACAATAATAATAACTATAGTAATTATAGTGAAGAAGATAGAGGAGAGATTATATATATCATCATCATCATCATATTCAACCATTATCTAACCACTGCTGGATGAAGGTCTCTCCAAATGCTTTCCACACAAGTCTATCCTGAGCAATTCGCTTCCATGTCACCCCAACCTGTTTTCTTATTTCATCCACCCATCTAGTTTGAGGATGTTTTCTAGGTCTTCGGTGGTCTCTTTGAATCCAGTTGAGAATTTAAGTTGCCCATCGTTCATCAGTTCTTCTTGCCATATGCCCAGCCCATCGCCATTTCAGCTTTTTTACTTTAACAATGATGTCCTCTACTCTAGTTTGCTCTCTCACCCAAGTGTTCCTTTTCAGTCTCTCCTAGTTATGGCCAATGCATCTTCTCGAGGTCATTGGTTTGGTATGTTACCGCTGTTAAGACATTTGGTAAAGAATTTTGCAAGTATGTCTTCTACATATTCTCCAGCTTCTTTTAGGATATCTAATGTAATACCATCATCACCAGGGGCTCTTCCTTTCTTCATACTTTTTATTGCAAATGAAACTTCTTCTTTTAAGATTTTAGGAGCTGTTCCTTCGACTATCTCAGAGTCTTCGTTTAATCCACTGTTTCCCTCATACAGCTTTCTGTAGAATTCTTCAACTCTTCTAAGTATTTCTTCCCTATTTCTTGTTACAGTGCCATCCTCTCCTTTTAATGCAATGATGTGTTTCTTCCCAATAGACAAACTCCCTTTAACAACCCTAAGGCTCTTGTTGCTTTCAATGGCCTTCCTTACTAACTCACAATTGAATTTTCTTATATCTTCTTTCATGTTTTTGCGCAAAGTTTTGCAAAGTTCTACATACTCGATCTTGCGACTGGTATTTTGATTGTCCACCTTCATAAGTCTTCGCCTTTTCATGAGTTGTTTCGTCTTCTCAGATAATTTGCTATTCTGCTTTTTACATATTACACCACCAATTTCCCCAGCAGTTTCAATTATTGTCTTAACAATGTTTTCATTTGCTTCTGAGATGTCAACTTCTTCAATAAGTCCTTCCAGTGCAGAAAAGCGATTTTTATTTCCAACGTGAATGCCTCGGTATTTTCTTTCAGTTTCGTTAAATCCACCCTCTTGCATACTTGTTTCCTAATAAGCTTCTTTCTAATTTAGTATTTAAGCGCATTACATCTCACCATTCGATGATCACTTCCAGAATTAAGTCTGTTCAGTAAGGTGCAGTTTTAAATAATTGATTTCTTGTTTGCCAGTATACAGTCAATTTCGCTGGTTCCTCCATTGGGGTGTTTCCATGTCCATTTTCTTTGTAGTTTCTTCTTAAAAAATGAATTCATGATGCTAAGATTTTCAGCTTCGGCAAATTCTATGAGTTGATCGCCACGTTCATTCCTTTCCCCGTATCCGTACAACCTATGTCTCTCTTTTCTCCTGTTGCCCAATTATTGCATTAAAATCCCCAACGATGAGCTTTATGTGTTGTTTCCCCTTAGTGCGTAACTGTTTAATTTCTTCATAAAATTCTTCAGCCTCTTCGTAGGTATGGCTTATATCAGTCGGTTGATGTATATGCTTGTATTATCTGAAGTTGGCATCGCTGGGATAGTTGAATAACGAGCCTCGATCTGCTCGATCTGACGTGCTTTCGACTTCAAGAAGGCAGTCTTTAATTCTTTTGTTGATTAAGAAGCCAACACCACTTGTTCTTCCAGTTTCCGTTCCTCTATAGTAAAACAAATGTCCGCTTTTCAGTTCCACCAACTCTTCACCTTTTCTTCTAATTTCACTGAGTCCTACAATGTCCCATTTGATCTTGTCTAGTTCCTCTTCCAATTCCTGAAGTTTTGCTTCAGAAGCAAGGGATCGTCCATTATACGTAGCCAAGGTCAATAACAAACGGCAGCCTGGGCCATTCCAGTGATTCTTAGCACCCCCTGCTTTCATGCCACACTGACCGCTGCCTTGATCAGGAGCACTCCAGCACCTGGAGACTAGGGGCCATGGTTTCTGGTGTGTCAACATAATGGAGGAATTAGCCATAATTTCACCACGCTGGCTAGACGGGTTGGTGAATTAGCCCTCCCCTTCCGCCTTTCTATCCGTGTAGCAAATATTAATTTGCCACATAAATAGAAAGCTCAGCCTGCACCACTTGAAGGCGGGGTAGGACACTAGGTTACTGGCCTGGCCGGTTCCACACATCGTCACATACGTTCAGCGTGTGGGTCTCCTTCCAGTTAGATACCAGAAATCCTTTTTCAGGCCAAAATAAAATAATAATAATAATAATAAATAATAAAATAAAGCCAATATAAAATATACAGATACATATATGATGAGCGTTCTTGTGATAATGATTATGGTGAGTGTTCTGGTGTCTCTTATTATTATGAGTGTTCGGGAGATAATAATGACGTTTTGTTTTGGTGATATAATGAATATTATGATAGTCACTATGATGAATGTAATGGTGGTGATGATGATGATCGTTGTAATGATACTAATTATGACAGTTGTGATGACGACTGTAATAATTTTAATGGTGATTCTAATGAACGTTCTCTGGTAAGGATGATAATGGCGGTTATCATGATTAAAATTATGATTATAATGATAGTTGTAGTGGTAATGATTTTGATGTTGTTGAGATAATGATGATTGTTGTTGAGATAATGATGATTGTTGTGGTGATAATGATGATGATAGCAGTGGTGATAATGATAACAATAAAAATAATATGATACAATCAAGGTCGATTTTGTGCATCTTTCTCTTTTCTTTCTTTCTTTCTTTTTTTTAGGAAAAAACGCATTCAACTTCTCGAAAAGGGGGACGAAAGTAAATTACCACATGGTATCTTTATCCTTGGATCCCAGTCCGACCGATGTTTTGAATGCTTTGTGTATAGATATGCTCCCCAAGCAAGTGGTGGCCATTTTGTATCTCACCAATTCCGAAGTATATGGCAGCAATGCAGCGTCAGCCCAATACCTGTTGCAGCTAACGGGGTATTTAGGTATACCGGTCATCGCATGGAATGCGGATAATATAGGTTTAGAGCAGGTTAGTGCAACAACTTTAAGATACATATCAAGACTTCTAGATCACACTGTATACATAAAATGAAACCTATGAGTTCGTTCCTAAAAATACCGTGTACATGTCTCGAGTATACGCTAAAGGTTTAGATATAATACTTTATTCTTTTGCTTAACTTGTACTTAACAATTCCTTTTTATATAATCGAATCCATTGGTAAATTTTTATTGTTAATTAATTAATCGTTATTAGTTATGTATAATGAACAGTAATAATAGAAATACAATCATGTTATATGTTCGTTAACGACGAAGTAGAAAGATAGTTTTATCAAACGGAAACCACTGACTTTTGCATTTTATCCTTCTTTTGCGGCCCTGCGGTGGCGCAGTGTGGTAACGCGTTCTCCTATTGCGCGGCTAATCCGGGTTCGACTCCCAGCAGTGCAAAAAGAATGCTTACTCAGAGATCTCATAAAGATCGCACTGCTCACTGTAGTCCGGGGTTTGGTTCCCCAGGCCTTAAGAGGTTCGGATTCCTCGGAAAACAGTAGGTCCCGGCGCAGCATGACCACTGTAGTCTTTGAGCCGTAAAACCACAAACAAACAATTATCCTTCTTGCTGTTCCGGTGTACTCTAATCCCTGAAGAACATTGGCCTTCTTAAAGATCATAGTTTACTGATTCGCGCGCGCGCTGTCTAATTATTAGTTTTGTCATCCCCTACTTCCTTCTTCTAAAGACTTCCTCCTTTCCACACAGCATTATTTTTATTGGGAGTCCTACTTTTCTTTTTCTTTCTGGATTTGTTCTCAGATTTTTTTTTAACTATCTTCTAGTTTACTTATCTAATAAGAAAATGAAACTTAGATAGTTTGGACAGGTAGAAGATGAATGAAAACGACAATTAAAATTTGCTTTTACCTGTCCAAGCCATCGAAGTTTTCCTTTTCTTATTTCTGTCACAAGCTCTAATTGCATTTTTGGTTTGTTGGTTTCTGTTTCGTCATTGCAAAATTTAAAAATAATGATAAGTTCCACAAATAAAACACTTTTACCTTTGTATTTTATCCTCATAAGTTAACTGAACTTTTAAGGCGCAAGGACAGCAAATATGATGCTTTTCCATTTTTAATAATTATATAATTTCTCTGTCCAACTGCGATACCTCTGATGAACGATGTCACTTCTGTTTAACCGTATCAGTTTAATTCAACTACATGACACTTCTGCCCGATTAGGACATTTTCATGACAACGATGTCCATTTTCATGACAATTTTTCCAACTACGACACATCTGACCAACTGGGGCAATTCTGTTCAATGGTGATGAAATAATTTATAATTACACTCTTTTGCAAAAAACAAAATATAAAAAAATATGTTTTTATTAAAATTAAATATATATCCAGCACATACGCAGGTAAGGAAATGATAAAAAATTCCAGTACGTAGGACCCATTAATGTCTAGAAATTGCACATTAAATATTCAAATCAACAGTTGGTGACCCCCTCACTGGCGACGCATGCTTCTATACGTCTAGATAAGGAGTGATAAAGATTCCTCATGTCATCCTGCGACACATTCTGCCAGGCATTCCTCACTTACTGCTCCAGATCTGCGACATTTTGCAATGCCTGAATCTGGCGGCCTACCATGTCCCTTACATGTTCGATTGGCGAAAAGTCTGGTGACCTTTCTGGCCAAGGAAGAGTATCAACAGCACTGGGGTAGCTCACAGATATGCGAACCATATGGGGCCTGGCATTATCTTGTTGGAAAATGACTCCAAACTGTCGTGTCATGAAGGGTAACGTAAACGGCCGCAGGATGTCATCAACATATCGTTGAGCTGTTAAAGTTGTACGCAGGATGACTAGAAGCATCCTGCTGTAGCATTAGATCGCACACCACACCATCACACTAAGGGCAATGGCTATGTGCCTCTGTAAAACAAAGGGGTTGTTAGGACTGCTGGATCTGGCACCTCCATGCATGGATCGGATGGTCGTCTGCTCCAAAACTGAAGGTTAAAGACAGACGTCTTAAAGGCCGCTGTGAGCGTAACCCCACCTCAGCCAAGCGTAGTGTGATGGTAGAAGGTGCTACGGGTGGTATGGAAGAAATTGTAGCACGCTGGATGGCGGACAATGATGCTGTTGTGTCAGCTCGAACCTCTCGCACAACCAACCGATTTTGCCTCGCATTCGTGCACCTTGGCCTTCCAGAGCCTTTATTCTGCCGATGAGTTCCTCGCAGCAACCATTGCTGCCAACACCCTTGAACAGCAGTGTCCGTACGGTGCAGGTGGCAGCCTATTGCTCAGTAGGACCAGCCAGCTTCAAGCATCCCGACTATGCGACCACTTTAGAAATCGTCCAATTGTCTATAAAATCTCCGATAACGTCGTAACGGCATTACTGGTGGCGTCTCCAGGGAACTGCAACGCTGATAACGAAAAAAAATAAACCGTCTGCAATTTTTACCTCTTTTATACGATGCTCGTTGCAAAATAGAAATGCACGCTATGATTGAAGTTAACACTCATTGGCTTTGAAAATTTAATCATTTGCATACTTTGTCTAAAGGAATTTGCATGCGAAATTTCGAGATGATCGGATAATTTTTTAGGGCTGCTTCGCTTTTTTTGCACACACACGAAAGAGTATATTATATATTTATCCAACGACCACATTATTATCGAACTTCTATGACAGTTCTGTCCAACTACAAGAATTTTACAAAACTGTGACACTTTTACTCAACGATGACACATCTGTTCAACCATGTCTGTTTCATCCAACTGCATAACACTTCTTCCCGACCATTACAGTTTTATGACAATTCTGTCCAATTTTCGGGACAATTTTGTTCAGCTTCAACACGTCTGACTAATTGTGACACTTCCAACTAAATTGGACTCCTCATTCAAACGAACTTTTCGCCAAGAAGAAACTTTTGTTATTTATTTATTTTTACAGAAAGCTTCAAAGGGAAAAAGTGGCATTGTTCGTTAAGTGATATTTCTTTAGCGTTGATAGATGAGCTTTTAGTAAAAAGAGAAAATATTTAGTATAGATAGAAAAGTAAACCACAAACTGGAAATTTTCAATCACGCTCACCGCACAGAAATAGCAATTTATCAAATTTAGGCTGGCAAGCGTAAATTTTAAAAGATTAGATTTCATCCTATTTGCAAATTTTCTCCAACTCAGGAGAAACAAGAAATGCTTTTTAGTAATCAGAAGTTTCAAGTAATCAGAAGATATGAAAATAACTTTATAGATATTTATTAAAATTATCTTTTCCCATTTACATTGAAAATCTTTTGACGGATTTGTTTCTTTTCCGGCTAGATGCTTCTTAAAATTTCAATCATGTACGTCATTTCATACATTTAAAGTTGAAATTTTATATTCATGTGCATCGAAATTCCTACTTTATTACTATAAGCACATTCCTACTTTATTACTATAAGCACATTCCTACTTTATTACTATAAGCACATTCCTGTACTATAAGTTCATTCCTACATTATTACTATAAGCACATTCCTATTTTATTATTATAAGCACATTACTATACTATAAGTTCATTCCTACTTTATTACTATAAGCACATTCCTACTTTATTACTATAAGCACATTCCTACTTTATTACTATAAGCACATTCCTGTACTATAAGTTCATTCCTAAATTATTATTATAAGCACATTCCTATTTTATTATTATAAGCACATTACTATACTATAAGTTCATTCCTACTTTATTACTATATGTACTACATGCACACTAAAAATATTATATAAACTATATAAGCCCCAAATATGCAGTGTATATTAACACCATATTCACACTCAATATTTTCACACTATGTATTCTCATAGTATTTGCACTCAATAGTTACACGCTATGTATTCACATCGTATTTACGCTCAATATTTATACATTATAATATATTCACACAGTATGTGCACACAATATAGTTAAACACCATATATTCACACAGTATATGCACGCAATACAGTTAGACACCATATATTCGCACCAAATTTACATTACATTCACATCATATATACACTACATTCACATTATACACTGAAGTGTCAG
The DNA here is from genome assembly GCA_006491805.2 of Dysdera silvatica. Lineage (NCBI taxonomy): Eukaryota > Metazoa > Arthropoda > Arachnida > Araneae > Dysderidae > Dysdera > Dysdera silvatica. Next base: position 82,601,005 of record QLNU02014802.1, read on the forward strand.
AAAAACTGGTAAACCTACCTAATATCGTGTAGCCATTGACGTAGGCAGGGGGGAGGGTTGTTAGGGGTTATAACTCCCCATTGGGTTTTTATTGCAGATAAATATTTCCTAAACAAAAATCATTTCAATTATAAAATTAATGGACAGTGCAATCACGCTTGAAACGTCTACCAAATGTACAGACGCTGCTTGCTGAGTTAAAAGTTGTAAACTCACCGACTTCCTACAGGCAGGAAAAAAGTAACAAAAACAAAACATCCGAAAAAGCAAAGTTCTCTTCTCGAGTCTCTTCTTCCACTCCAACGCAGAAGCTGAAATTTGACCTCCCATCCTAATGTCTATGTGAGTGAGATGGAGAATCCCCTGTTGATACGTGGTGTCATAAAGCAATGGATTGCAGCTGCATTTTCAGAGCGGAATGCCGTCTGTCACATTAGTTTTCAGTCAAGTTGCAAAGGGCCTCAACCGCGATGGGACAAGGTGTTGGAAAGTTTTACGACTAAATTGCCGTTTTCCTCTCTTATAGAAACAAAAACACGACCCCCACTTTTATTGAGTTCTCAAAGGGGAAAGGAATGCAGAGGGTCCTCACATGTTGAAATCTGCGAAGTCACACAAGTGTTTTCCTCCAGGAGGTCAACGTGTGAGAAGTTGTCTACAAATTCTTATTTACGAAGGCGGATTAATTGAAAAAGTTTTTCCACCACACGTACTCAATTTCTTCGAGGCAATAAACAAGAAACGTCGCTAGAGTTTTCTTTGCGATGGAAGAAACCAAAAGAAAAGGGACATATTTTTAATTTTTTGGAAAGAAACAAAAGCACAATAAAGATTTTAAAAACGATGCACCTGTTTACTCGGAGGCACAGCTTGATGAATATTTTTCCAATTCTAAGCCATGCACATCAACAGATGGCAATCAGGAATATGCTGAACTTAACGATATCGGTTTCGTTTTATGTAGTTCTTTAAACGGACTACTAAAGGTATGTTATATATAATTTATGTGTACATGTCATACATTATTTAAGTTTATCGATCACCGCTTGTGTTTGTTGTGCATAAAGCACCAGTAAAATCTAAGGTTTTGCTCTGCGAATTGGAACTATTCAGTTTAAAGTTATTGTATTAGACTTATTTATTTATTTATTTGTCACTTTGTGACTATGTGTTAGTTTTATTATTTTCTGTGTCATTTTTTCTTGTAATCTCTCTTTCCTGTACGCATGGTTCAGACTCCACACTCCCGGTTGTCAGCAGAAAATAAACAAATCTGAAACCCCCCTCCCTAAAAGATGCTTACGTAATAATTGAACGGCCCCTATATGGAAATTTAAATTTCCAAATTATCCGAAATTTCGCTTACCCGAAGTCAGGTCTGCCCACTTTATTTCAGATAATACAAGGTGTGACCAATAAGTATGGTGAATAATGAAATAAGTTTTACATTGAGTAGACCTGATATGGAATCTGTTTAAAATCCTTCAAAATAGTCCCCGTCGTACACTATGCACCTCTAACAATGTGTGTTCAAATCACCGAAAGCTCTTGAAAACTCCTCCACTGGTACAGCTTTTAATTTTTGTGTCACAGCAGCTTGAATGTGCGGAATGTCTGTAAATCTTTTCCTTTTTAGAGCCACTTTAAGTTTAGGAAACGGGAAAAAATCCGGTGGTGAAAGGTCTGGGGAATACGATGGCTGCGACAGTTTAGTAACCCGATGTTAAGCTAGACACCGCTTAACAAGCGTACCGGTATGGGGCCGAACATTATCGTGCAAGAGAAACCAAGAGCCAGGTTGCTTCAGATGTGGTCATACACAACGAATACGAGCCAAGAGTCACTTTTTCAATATATATATATATATATATATGGCCTGCAAAAGGGTTGCTGGTATCTAACTGGAAGGAGACCCACACGCTGAACGTATGTGACGATGTGTGGAACCGGCCGGGCCAGTAACCTAGTGTCCTACCCCGCCTTCAAGTGGTGCAGGCTGGGCTTTCTATCCAAGAGGCAAATTAATATTTGCTGCACGGATGGAAAGGCGGAAGGGGAGGGCTAATTCACCAACCCGTCTAGCCAGCGTGGTGAAATGATGGCTAATTCCTCCAATATGCTAATACACCAAAAACCATGGCCCCTAGTCTCCAGGTGCTGGAGTGCTCCTGATCAAGGCAGCGGTCAGCGTGGCATGAAAGCAGGGGGTGCTAAGAATCACTGGAATGGCCCAGGCTGCCGTTTGTTATTGACCTTGGCTACGTTTAATGGACGATCCCTTGCTTCTGAAGCAAAACTTCAGGAATTGGAAGAAGAACTTGACAAGATCAAATGGGACATTGTAGGACTCAGTGAAGTTAGAAGAAAAGGTGAAGAGTTGGTGGAACTTAAAAGTGGACATTTGTTTTATTATAGAGGAACGGAAACTGGAAGAACAAGTGGTGTTGGCTTCTTAATCAACAAAAGAATTAAAGACTACCTTCTTGAAGTCGAAAGCACGTCAGATCGAGCAGCGAGGCTCGTTGTTCAACTAACCCAGCGATACCAACTTCAGATAGTACAGGCATATGCACCAACATCAAGCCATACCGACGAGGAGGTTGAGGAATTCTATGAAGAAATCAAACAGCTACATACCAAGGGGAAACAACACATCAAGCTCATCATGGGAGATTTTAATGCAAGAATTGGACAACAGGAACAAGGAGAGACATCGGTTGATAAATACAGTTACAGAAATTCACACCAGGAATCCTGCAGAGCAGTCCACAAATCCATAGGGGTGCGAGGTGGTGGAGATCTCTTCTGAACAGTATGTTGCAAGGCATCCCAGATATGCTCGATAATGTTCATGTCTGGCGATTTAGGTTGCCAATGGAAGTGTCTAAAGTCAGAAGAGTGTTCCTGGAGCCACTCGGTAGCAACTCTCGATGTGTGGGGTGTCGCATTATCATGCTGAAATTGTCCAAGTCCGTCGGAATGCACAATGGACATGAATGGGTGTAGGTGATCGGACATGATGCTTACGTACCTGTCACCTGTCAGAGTTGTCTCTAGACGTATCAGGGGTCCCATATCACGCCAACTGCACACGCCCCATACCATCACAGAAGCTCCACCAGCTTGAACAGTCCCCTGTTGACATGTAGGGTCCATGGATTCATGAGGTTGTCTCCATACCCGTACACGTCCATCCGCCTGATGCAATTGGAAACGAGACTCGTCAGACCAGGCAACGTGTTTCCAGTCATCAACAGTCCAATGGCGGTGTTGGCGGACCCAGACGAGGCGTAAAGCTTTGTGCCGTGCAGTCAACAATGGTACACGAGTGGACCTTCGTCTCCGAAAGCCCATATCAATGATGGTTCGTTGAACAGTTCGCACGCTGACACTTGTTGATGCCCCAGCATTGAAATCCGCGGCAATTTGAAGAAGTGTTGCACGTCTATCTCGTTTAACGATTCTCGTCAGTCGTCGAATGTCCCGTTCTTTCAAGGTCTTTTTCCGGCCGCACCGCTGTCGGAGATTTGATGTTTTACCGGATTCCTGATATTCACGGTATACCCGTGAAATGGTCGTACGCGAAAATCCAAATTTTGTCGCTATCTCGGAGATGCTATGTCCCATCTCTCTTGTGCCGACTATAACGCCACGTTCAAAATCACTTAAATCTTGATAACCTGCCATTGTAGCGGCAAGAACCGATCTAACAGCTTTGCCAGACATCTCTTGTCTTATATAGGCGCTGCCGACCGCATCGCGTTACGCTGATTGGTTGCAAAGCTCCGTTATTTGCATACGCACGCCTGTACCAGTTTTTCTGGCACTTCAGTGTGTATATACTATATTCAAATTGTATTTACAATATTCTTACTTTATATTTACACTATATTCACATCGTATTTACATTATATTCACACCGTATTATTTGTATTATATTCACACCGTATTATTTGTATTATATTCACACCGTATTTACACCCAATATTTTCACTGTGTATGCACATTAAATACAAATACAAAGTCTATTCCGAAAGTTACTTCCATCCCTTTGTAGCGCCCTTGAGATCACCTTAATAAAGTCGCCCTGCACATGCGCACACTTACAGTCACCGTCGATCATTTTGAGAGTTTCCTTACGTTATTTTTCTACTTATTATTATTGCTTGTTCTCACTTATCCAGCAATCTTTGTTTTACTATGTTCTCTGCAATCTTCGATTCCGCTGGCTATGCAACTCGTGCTGATGTGTTCGCTTTCTTCACACGTTGAACATTCGTTCTATGAAAATTCATCATCAACTATACAGTTAAAATGTTTTATGATAGAACTTGTTAAATGAGTAGTTTTAAAATTGAATAATATGTAATAAAGATCCTTATTTAAATCTTAAATTGCAACCAATGGAAGTTTGAATTCAGAGTCGGATTAAGGTTTCGTTGGGCTCCTAGCCATTTTTTTCCGGGGCCCTGGCAGTATAAATTAAGCCTGTATAATTACAGTAAGACCCGTATATAACGAGGACTTTGGAACCAACAGAAATGCTCGCTATATAAGATTGCTCGCTAAATTAGTTCTGAAATTTAAATTTTAAACTTTGAAAATCAAGTTCGTACAGGTAACATATTTGCATACGACGTACGTACAAAAAAGTCTAAAATTGAGGAAATTCGAGCCGCAATAAAGCGACTGCCCTAGTGAAAAGGTATACTGATAGCGATTTTGAAGTCAGCTTGTGCCCTCACATCGCGGGCCCCTCAAAATAGCCTGCCATAGATATTTTTCTTGTTTGTTATAACCCGGCCCTGGCCGGATTAAGCTTATAATTATAATGCGATTTTAATGATGTACAGCAAGCACACTTATGGGTATGGACATGAAAAATGGCTACACAAGAAATTACTTAAAACAAAAGTATTTTTAATTTTTAACAAGAGTTTAACATAACGGCTACAGGACATAAAGATTTTCTCTCCCAAACGAACCTTCATAAAAAAAGCATGCCAAATGGCTGTCTATTACATATAAAAATTTTAAATACACTAGCAGCAAAGCTAACCTGGTACACTGTTAAGGCTACGGCTACCTATTCACGACCGAGCAACGAGTATTCTTTCGCAAATTGGCGAAAAATGAGATAGCCCTCAACATTATTAGGCTATTTATCGCCTAATTTGGAATGCAGAAAAACGCGGTTGCCAAAATTCCAGGCGCCAAATTTCCAGCCAAGCGAACAAAGTCCTCTGAGTGGTTAGTTATTTGAATGACGTCATCGCTCGCTATAATGATTCTTTTTCCTAAATTTAATAAATACCAGATTTTAATTACACAAACATGCCTATGTTTTATGTATTTGAGCATTATTTTAATGTTTTATGTACAAAATGTATCTTCTATTAACTCTGTTAACGTAAGAAAGGGCGAACTATATCTCATTGGGCGGAGACATACTGCTCTGCGCCTTGTCAGTGCACCAGGTTAGCTTTGCCGCGAGTATATTTATGATAAACAAACTGAAGGTGTTGTAATTATACCATTGTAACGATTTTTGAGTTATTATAAGAATAAAATATTCTTTGAAACAAATATTATCCCATCCATATCTTAAAATTAACTAGTGCAGGGTAGTTAATAGTTGAAGAAAATGAAAGGAAAGATAACTCGATAACTTGCATAATTAGATAGAAGAAGAAACTCCCATCTCTCCTTTTTTGCTTCCAGTGAGAAGACCTTAGAGCGGACCGAGTCTCCGGCATGGCCAATGCTATGTATTATGACTCTCGGGTCGAACACTTGTTTTGCTGCCCCAAAATGCTTCATTTTATATAACACCATTTTATCATTTAGGGCAAATGCCTGGTTCGCCCTCCCCATGGCGTTCTTGTCGCCCTGCTATTAGTCTGTCGCTACACTATTGGATTAAGTCGCGACACAATTGGACTTAATCAACGCACCATTGATTGAACTGAGTCGCCACACTAGATGACCAGCAAAGAGAGACTTGAGTGAAGACAATTATGCTAACGGTCATCCTTGTGTGCCGTGCATGATCGACTTTCGAAAATCCCGCCACTCCACACCTCAACAAGCCTTCGGCGATTGATTACGCTGTCTGAGCTTCCTGTCTGTCATTACAGCGCCACCTTTGGCGGCCACCCTTCCCAAAATCCCCTTTGCCTAGTAGTAGTAGTAGCAGAGAGAGGCTATACAGAAGCTGACGTCTTCTGACCAGCCTGGCTCACTTCTTAAGCTCGCTCTGACCTCCAAATTCGGACTTGCTGCTCTGACTTCTGATCTTCATAGGGGCCCAGTACTCCATATAGTAAAGGTCTTCAACCAGCGGCCCCCCGGCTCACGAAAAAATGCAAATTATTTCACATAAAATTAGCGTCCCTGCTTCCTCTGATTCTGAAATTTACAGATTTTATTCTGTCGTCATTTTCACATTACGTAAAAAATATATCTTAAAACATTATAGGACTAAAGTAACACGAGGTTCCCCTCAATCATGTTTTGATTTAATTTTCTAGCGTATATGGGCACTAGGTGTAGTTTTATCGATTTGCAATGCAACAGTGATTGAAAAAAAATTCAAGTTAGGGCTCGTCAAATTCTATTTTGAATATTCTGTTAAGAACATCTTCCCAACCATCTGACTGCACGCTCTGAAAATGTTACTATTCTGAAGCATTTACAACTGCGCATAAGCTAACATAGAAAGTTGACAGTGGGGTTACAGACTTACAATTGTGGGGGTTACAGAGCTACAACTCAATATATCCATATGTGTATACACAAAATTTTATTGCAGTGGTAATTATAAACCCTATCACACCTCCCCAATACATCAATGCGTCCGCAAACAGCTGTTTTTAATAATGTAGTTGATAAAAATTAAAAGTTAAGACCAGAATAACTGACGTCCACCTTGGAAACATTCTTAGTCATAGGCGTACGCAGAAACTTCATAAAGTGGGGCGTATAGGCTCAATGGGGGATTACAGAGCTACAACTTAAATTTTTCTATGTTAACTATACAAAATTTCATTGCAATGAGAGGGTTACAAGCCCCATTAACATCTCCCTGCGTAGGCAGGGTTGCAATATCAAAAATGAGACCTGATATTAACAGGATTATTGAAAATAAGCAGTGACAAAAATCTCGCTAAAAGGTTTGATTTCGCTTTACATATTAATAACTAAAAGTATTGTAAATGTTTTTTTGCTTCCATACATATTTTACATTGTAATATATTATATACCAGTCAGAAAATTGGAGGTCTCGTAGTATAGCTTTAGCCAACCAGCGTGCTATAACTACATACCCCCATGTGCTTTTGAATTAAAGGTCCATCTAGCAGCCAATAGATGGAAATTACATCACCCGTCCTATACGCCAAATAGAAAACGTGACTGGTTAACGTTACAGAGAATGGCGTTTCATTTATCAAACGAACAGGAATCATCCACAAATTTAAAATGTTAAACGCTACTTCAAGTAAATTCGAAGTTTGTGTGTCATTCAAAACAAGTACACGTTGGCACACTCCTTTTTTTTTCGAAAATAGTCCCCTAATTTTACCATCATTTTGTCGCCCTAAACAGTCTCCAAAACAACGATAAAAGTGATAAAATGTAACTTTTAATAACCCTGAAAGTATTTTACTTAGAAATATGAACTTCATTTGACTAATTCGATACAGGGCAATATTTTTCTAATTAGTAATTTATTGACAAAGGGTCCGTGCAAAAACTGAGATTCCGTATTTTTATACATAAACCATCCCTTGTAAAATAAATAACACAGTCAACATTTTTAAAAATTTAGAACACTTTCTACTTGAGATGTTTTTTTTCTGAGATTAACACAGTTAAGAAAATAATTACTGTATCTGTTATGAACCACCCTGTATACATTGTATTATGAACCGCTTTTCGAAAACACAGCATACAATTAAAAGTTCGAAGTCTTCCTTGCAGTGAAGACTTAGTGATGGACTTGATGATGGATCCCCAGAATTATATGCACGGGAAATTATATGCATGGATAATATGAAAGAATTATATGCAAGGGGAATTATATGCATGGATAATATGAAAGAATTATATGCAATGGGGTACATCCAGGAAAAATTCCAATTGAATAATGTTGTTGGACTACAGTTTCTTGTGGATTCAGTCCTTTTCCCCCTTTTTTCATAAACCAAGGGGGTGCAAGTGCACCCCCTTGTAGCCCCTCGGGGCGCCCATGGACTTGGCGGATAATTAATAAAATAATCGCATAAAGTTTTGATTAATTATTAATCATTCAATATTAATTAATAAATTCCAGTTTTAAAATCCAGTAAATAAATTCCAGTTAAAAATTAACAGCTTTAATGATTTATTTAGTATTTAATTATTTATCATCACGTCGTAAGATCATCATTGTTATGATTCATAAATATACGCTTCTTTGTCTTTCTTTTTCGGTTTTTCTGATTTTTAGGAATTTTTTTTCGATTTTTTGGATAACATTTCTTATTCCATGCTAGGTGTATTTCGATTGCCAAAGAATTCAACTTCGATTCTACATTTATACAAAGGCGCCATCTTCTGATTTCAATGCGAATTTTATATCATGGCTGAAGTTGCCATTTTCATTTATTTATTTGATTTTACGTCGACTGTTTACTGCACTATATAATAAGACTCTTTCCAAACTAAATGTCGAAAACGATAAGAACAGCCATTAGGCTCGAGGCTACAATTGTGTTTAAAGTAAAAAGAAATGTGTCAACGAATCGTTCTTCATAATTTTGTAATTGCGGATCTCGAACGCTCAACCAAATGCGAAATTCATCTATTGGCTGAAAGCTGAAGTTTGTTCCAGATAACTTAGCATCCCAACTTCGTCCAAAATCACCCATCATCCCAACTTCGTCCCGAATTACCGTGTGAGTATATCGTCCCAGATGAAGGGGAATCGTGAGGCATTAGACGTGCGATCTATGATATGAATGATGTTAAACTAAATAATTTAAATTGGTATGATCGTTAGATTTCGGCAAAATCTGGCAGAATTTCTTTAGTTCTGTCAAAGAAGAGTTTTTCACATGGTATAGACAAAACTCTCTGTTTGTCATTTTTGTTGTGGTAAGAAGAAAAATATAACAATCTTAGCTTACGGAAGTTCTGAAATTTAACGGCTTGTGTCATAAGTTCTCAAAATTACCAAGTTTAATTTTATCGAAACCACCTTAACACTATTCCTATTCATTTAGTGGCCAAAATAGCATAACTATCGTGTTAGTACTTCATTCGGTTGGGCTTAAAGCATATTGTCCCATACCATATCCATCAATCTAAAAAACTGAACGGGGCAAAACGGATCCACGTTTTCGTGTTATTGGCTCCATATTCTCACTCTACAATCCTCATGAGGAAATTGAAAAAGAAATTGATCCATCGGATTACAGGACTCGTTTCCAATCATGCACTGTATGGCATTGATATTTATAATATAATTGGAGGCGTGTCAATATATTTGAACGGACAGCAAATGAAATGAAAGGCGGGGCTTTCCATTCTCTAGCCCATATGATGCAATGTGATAGTCAGTTCAGTGAGAAGTCAGCTACGTTCATCTCTGATTCATGTTGTCCGTAATTTTCTCATCAGCTGGACTAAACAAGTCTGCTCATTCTCAGTTCCTCGCGAGCATCCAGTAGCCGTTTACAACCACAGTCCTTACATTCAATCCTGGTATTTTACCTGCTAATTCACTTTATATAAATTTTAATAACTACTTCCCTTCAGCAATTGGCCCCAATGCAGCCATTTTGCAGATACTGTTCCCGCCGCCATTCCGAACGCCCGCAATCATTCACATCATTCAGTCTGTCAGATCGCATTGCGTTTATTCATAGTTTCAGAAGTGATACAACGCATTGGCCCCTGTGTAACCTTTGTTTTCCCTCATGGAAATCCAAATATGGTACGTTGTCTGAGGAATAGCCACTTTGCATAACATCGCCTAGAGTTCATGCAAATTTGACCACTAGATGTATTTTTGCCTTTTAAAAAAAAAGTAATGTTTTCAAAATAGTATTCTTTGAATTTTTCAGTAAAATAATTTCTATTATGTAAGTAATGCAAAGGTAACTAACCTGTAATCAATTTCTTCTTATTAAATTAGATACTAGAAGGTCGGAAATGAAAGGCTAAAAGTTTTAAGAAAGTCGAAACTTTTTGTCCCACAAATCGAAAGTTCAAACTCCACTTAAATCACTGCAGCTCTATTCGATTTTGATACTGATTGGGAAGAGAGGATCCGGGATGACAAAGCGTAATCGATTGATACGTGATCTTGCTTTATCGATTGCAAAAATGTGCAGTATTGGAAGATGTTCTGTCACGAAAATTGCATTTGGATGTCAATAGCTTTGTCTAAGGATTTTTTAAGATTATTTAGTAAAAGGGTCGCTGCTTTTGTGTCTCGCGGACTGCAATACTGTACTGGCAATACTTTAATTGAATATATGTATATTGCAATGTTCGTATTATCTCTTTCTAATACTTGCATAGTTCTTTTAATGCACAGTTAAATAAGCATGAAAAATATAAAAACATTTACAATACATTTATTCATCAATATACAAAGTAAATTCATACATTTTTCAATGAGTTTTTAGAACTGTGTATTTTTATTGTCTTATTTTTAATATAAAATGGAAATTTTTTGATTTCCATATATAAATAAGAAATTTATTTGCGTATAACGCACATGCAATGCCTACACAAATAGAATTACAAGTTATGATTTTTAGCACATATGTTGTCCCAAGTAAATACTATTGCATAATTCACTTTACTACATCCCATACTACAACTAACAAATAATCCTAAACTAATATTGCAAAATCTAAAAATATTAATAGAATAGAGTGCATTGGTTCAAGCCCAAGGAGGTGAAGTGAAGTTATTTTTAAGTGAAATAATTCATAATTTGCAGGACTCGGTGACCTGCGGGTTGAAAACCCCCTTAATCAACAAAGTTTGATGGGATCGTTGACTTCATAAATTTACTTGACAACTGCTTTCTCCTAATAAAACTGTAAAAATAACTATATATTTAGTATATAGATAGTGTACTTATTGATTTCAAATAGATGAGAATAGAGGTTCTTTATTGAGTTTCGCACTTTTTAGAATTGGCTAGAATGGGAGGCAAAAAAGTGGCAATAAAATAGCCAAGTTCTCTGCTTTTTAGCTGCCTTTATGCGGTTGTTAAAACCGATATTGTCTTACAATAAGGAAGGTCTATCGTGTCATAAAAATAAACAAGCTGTGCGTTGCACTCTTCGAAGCGTCCTATTTCCAAATTTATAACAAAATCTTCTAAATTAGGGTATGGTGAACCGGTACTAAGTATGTACTAAAACCCCCCAAAAACGTATATATATCAGAATATAGTTTTCAAATTGCGCTATATCCCATTTAGAATATAATATAAAAAATATATGAAATGAGAGACAATATAATGATTATAACTGAAAGAAATATAACCAAAACTAAAGCAGTTACATGAGTTATTAACTAGTTAATAACTCGTTATTAAAGTCTTGATAACTAACATAACCTCCTCAGTTTTATTTATATTTTGATCAATTGCGGTTTTAGCAGCGTATCACTATTTTATTTAAAATAATTTTATTTTAATTAATGACTTTTTTTAAGCTACGGCTGCACTTCTTTTTTGATGGCCATATGAACCAGGATTGTCCAACATACGGCCCGCGGACCACAATCCGTCCCGCGAACAGTGTTAATCCTGCCCGCCGACAACTGTTTGGGATAAAAAAAAATCCAGAAAAAAAAAAATTGTAGATTTTTTTTTTTCAGAAATCAGGAAAAACCGTGGAGACAACATGGGTGAACCTTTTCTATATCGCACGTGAACAAACAATTAACTATAAGGAAACCTGAAAGGAGGCTTTTAAGTGTAAGATTTTTTTTTTTTTAAGGAAACCGCTGGCCCGCGAGACCCGTGAAAATCCTTTAAGTGGCCCGCTGCTCAAAAGGGTTAGACAACCCTGATATGGGCAAATGATCTAATCTGTTTGAAAGAAACTATATACCATGACAAAACACGAATTTAGGAGGAAGCATTTGTCTTTCACATCTTAGCATTTCTTGAGTCTTTCATGACCAAATATCTCTAAAATACTGTGGAACCTGGTAAAATGACCACCTGAACAAAATGACCACTTTCATAAGAAAGAACTTGTAGTCGTGCCTATACCAAAGTATGTCGTATATAGTGACCACCTCCCTATGGTAACCATTGAAGTCCAGTCCCAAAAGTGGTCACTTTAAGCAGGTTCTACTGTAAATGCTATTTTGCATTGGTGGGAATGAGTAAATTTCGATAAATTTTGGCCAATACCAGTGCTTTCCTTGATCGGCAAATCAAGAAATGTTGTTCTATTGAGCTGACGAAAAACATTTGAAGGAATTTTCCGCTGTAAATGAAATCCAAAGCCGTCAATTACAAGGGATTATCTCAAAAACATTGCGAATTATTATATAAATATTTGATCATAGATCACCGAAGAGATTGTACACAAGATGATCCGTAAGATAATAAATCAGGTGACTTGTTAGAAAGTTAATCAATTAGGTTTGTGGGTAATTAATCGAGTTAGCTGTTAGATAATTAATCATATGGGCCTATAGACAATTAATCATATGGGCCTATAGACAATTAATCAGCTCATCTATTAGAGAGTTATTCGCCTCAGCTGTTATAGAGTTAATCAGAACAACTGTCAGATAATTAGTCAGATTACCTGCTAGGCAGTTAGTGAAATCAATTGTTAGACAATTAATCAAATTAGTTCTTAGACAATTAATCAAATTAGTTCTTAGGCAATTAATCAAATTAGTTCTTAGGCAATTAATCAAATTAATTCTTAGACAATTAATCAAATTAATTCTTAGACAATTAATCAAATTAGTTCTTAGACAATTAATCAAATTAGTTCTTAGACAATTAATCAAATTAGCTCTT
>QLNU02014802.1:82614155-82630672 GCA_006491805.2 Dysdera silvatica
TGTAATTTCATTAATATATTGAAGAAAGAAGTGGACGAACGGACTACTGTAGAAAAGCAGAAGGTGGAAAATTACGCATTAAAGAAAGACAGACTATATCGTGTAATTAAACAAGGAAATGAAGAAAGGCTACTTTACGCTGTACCAAAATCTATGAAGACAGGCATTGTAGTAAAATTTCATGATTTAATGGGACATTCTGCCGTGGATAGAGCCTCAATGAAAGTAAAGGGGTTGTATTGGTTCTCCCCAATGAAGCGTTATGTCCGAAGGGTCATAGCAATGTGTTTTGAATGTCTCGTGAACAAAGTTCCAAGTGGTAAACGACAAGGATTCCTACACGCAATAATGCCAAGAAAAAGGCCTTTTGCAATAATACATTTAGACCACCTCGGTTCATTCGTTAGGAGTGCCAAAGACAATCAAAAACTACTCGTCATTATCGACAATTTCACTAGTTTCGTGAGGCTCTATAACAAAATCTATGTCTACTAAAAATGTTCTGAAGGTACTGGAGAGCTTCGTAGAAGATTTTGGATTACCTGAAAGAATAATTAGTGATGGAGGGACGTTCTTCACGTCTTATGCATTCAATAAATATTGCAAAATTAATAACATTTCATTCATTCTGACTTCAACGTAAAGTCCTCAAGGGAATGGTATAGTTGAAAGAATAAATCTTTCAATATTACCAGTAATTTCGACATGTATAAACGGTCCCCAGAATAAAGATTGGGACAAAAGATTAAAGCAATGTGAAAGAAATCTCAACAATGTCGTAAACAAAATCACAAGTCGGACACCCTTTGAAATGCTGCATGGATATTCCCAGCGATTCAACGATGGTACCCTTAGGATGTTGGAAGATCCAGATGCAAAAGAATGGAACAACCCCGAAACACTACAGAGTAATGCAGTTCAGGAGATTTAACAAAATCAGGAGAAAATGAAGATTGCTTATGATAAGAAAAGAAGTCGTGCTTCGAACTTCGTCACTTCGAAACCGGCGAAGTAGTAGCTATAAGAAGATTACCTTTACCTACCGGAAACCCAATGAAAACGAAAGCGAAATATTGTGGTCCATTAATAATTACAGAGGTGCTACCTAGCGATACATACAGAATTACGCAATTAGAACAAAAGGAGGAGGGAAGATTTTATTCGACTACAGCTCATGTCAGCCCGTTAAAGTCATGACGATGTCAAACTGAGTCTAGAGAAAGGAACGAGGGTGAAGATGACGTGCTAACTTCTGACTAGTTTTAAAACTTACAATTACAACATAAGTTTGCTCATATTGTTTATAATTATTTTTAAGATGATTAGTTATTTTAGTCGCCACTATTGTTGAGTGTTGTTACGAACATGAATGAGGGAGTAAAGAAACTATTTAGTTATAAAGCCGAGGACGATTTTACCGTTAAGATGGTCGAATGTTAGCGGAAAAGAAGAAGAAGAAAACGAAACAACGAGATGGAACGTTTAAGTAAGAATCAAGAATGCAGAATAATAAAAAGAGAGAGAACGAGTTATCGAATGTAATTTAAAGGAAGAATAAAATTTCTTTGTATGACGTTTTAAAAGCAACCGTTCTGGTGATTTTCTTCCTAAGTAGATCACAACAGATAACACTAACTATAACCTTAATTTAGTTTGAACATAAAATGTGAGTTGCTGATACGTCACGTCCTAGACCCTCGCTATCCTTGCGCCATAAACATACGACCAATCATTACATCTCATCATCCCTCGCCCCCCCCCCACATGAATAAATGTAAGAACACTACCATGGAGCCCTTTGTGTTAGCCGCTGCTAAATTACATTATCCAAATGACGGGTAATAATATATTGGAAAAAAAACAATTAATTTGACACAACATATTATAAAACCATTTTTCAGAAGATGCGATTTCGATGTCGAGCAGATTGATATTGTCCCATTCAAAAAATTATTTCGCAACAAACTTCATAAATATACAGAAGAGACTCTTTAATCCGACACGTTCGGGACAACGACCGTTCCAGATTAGCGATTTTGCCGGATTATCGAACGTTAATATGGTTTTAACGGGAATACCAAAGAAAAATTAATACAGTAAAATGATATTTAGAACAAATTTTAATAAACTGCTCTATGGATAGAAAAAATACACATCAGCGTTACTGTTTAAAAAAGTCTCTGATAACATGTTGCCTCCATTATTTGGATCTTTTCTCTAAAAAACCATTACAAATTAGGCAGAGATTTATGAATTTTGCAGAGTTGTAGCTTTTGTTGGATTCGGCGAATTTTATAAATGTATTTAATGATTCAGAAGCCTGTTTCCACGAGACTTTAGCTTCATCTTCCACGTCTCCTCCTTCATCCGACTTGGCGGACAAGGTCAACGAACGCCTGAATCCAACCGAAAAAACCGAACGCGAGCAGCTCGATCGATGCCGGATTATAGAATGTGCCGAACCAATGAATATCGGATTGAAGAGCTTCTACTGTATTAAGACCCGTATATAACGAATGGCTTAGGATCAACGAAAAAATGCTCACTATATCCGGTTGTGGCTGAATCTTTTAAACATCCAGCTTTGAAATCGCCTAACATTTAATGAAATACGTATTATATTACTACTTAAATTTTAGCATCATAAGTTAAAAACACGATAGCGAGGGGCTTACGTAGTAATTATTCCCAATATAAACTTCATTTAGAAATGCTCAAAAACTGTCTACAGTTATTTGCATTGTTTCGCAATATTCGCATTCATTAAAAAAATTATTTGTGAAACATTAAACTCATGAAATATATACACACAGTGGCGGATTAAAGTTTTGAGGGCCTCTGGCTATTGGTATTATGAGGCCCTTGTAAAATAGTTCAAAAGGATCATTTACACAAGAACACGCCTCTGGAGGCCCTCTAGCTGACGGAGGCCCCTGGATCGCAGCCCCTAAAGCCCATGCGTTTATCCGGCACTGTATACACATCAGTATAATCCACTGCCTCAAAACAAGTGTTCATTCTGAACATGAGCGTTTCTAGAAACTTCCGCCCATTTCAAATGCTGAAACGTTTGTATAATCATGTTCACCCCTAGTTAAAAACAGATCTTCGACCACTGATTTTTTTAATTTTCGAATTTCTTTATTTTCTTTATTTTTGCGTTTGTTTAAAAAATCTCGCCATTCTTTGCTCCTTAAATTCGAGGTTCGCCAAACCCCTGTTCGCTAAAAGCGATTAAATTGTGTATAGCACTTAATCATTATGTCAAAAAAGATCCACATATTCCTAGCTAAATCCGGGATCGATATGAGTGAGTGTTACTGAACACGTGATACTTTTTCCTTTGATGTAGTTCGGGGGTTGATTCCCCACGCACGAAGTGGTTCGGATTCCTTGAAAATTTGCAGGTCCTGGCCTAATATGACCTTTACTCTCTTTGCGCCTAGAACAAATGAATGTTGTTTCCTTCGAATTGTTAATATCTTTAATAATATTTATTCATCTGCTGTATATTCAATTTTCTGAAATTATTTTGTATTTGAGTGTTTAATTGCTTTATTGTTTTGTGCACAGTTTCATCTAATTCTGTTTCCTCTTTATCTCATTGCTTACCTTTGTGGGGATCTAGAACCAAGTGAGTACACTTTTATTTTCATGACTTGTTGAATGTTACAAATAATATACGCAGTTCCTTTACATTAATGTGACCAGCAGCTAACATCGAAACGAATCGCCATGTGCAGAGCAAACAGCATCTAGAAAGGCTGTGGGTAATTCCGAAAGATGCTGAATTGTTTTCATAAGTATCTGAAGCCATGCTGACTCCAGTGCAACCCGACAGATGGTGGAGGATGCGTAGAGAATGGTCTGTTGAGCAAACGAAAAGATCGAAGTGGCCCTACAGCTTCTCGATTGGGTTCAAGTCTGGGAAATTTAAAGCCGGAAAAGTTCTTGAAAATGTTAATCGTGCTCTTCACACCACTTTCAGACAATTCTCGCCACGCGATGTTGTCCAACGCAATAGCGGCTATTATTCTTCTCAGAATATTTCCAGGATAAAATATTTATTCCTTAAGAAAAATAAAATTAAAATTCTAGGAGGATTCCTAGCGGCCCGGAATAATCGATGCCAGGGTTCTGTTCCGGGCAGCGGCCCGGTGGTTGAGAATCACCACTTCAACGGATTCAGTCTGTTTTTTCTGATTCACAATAAAACCTATTCATGAGTCTTAAATCCGACGCAGTGCTAAGAACCTTCGCATCTAGACTATCCTTTTATGCAGGGGAAGACTGGGCCTCCGGGCCGGTGTGCCCTCGTGGGCAATAGGACGCGCCCTCCGAAAATCCAAGATATGCGCTCTTTGTAAGGACTCAGTCCGCCCCTGCTTTTATGTATATTGTATTGTAAAAGCTTAAAAAATTAATGTTATTCTTAAAGTACTGTGGGGGTTTTTTTTGTCTGCTTTCTTCTGTCTGGTTTGGAATTTCTTTCTGATTCCTTCCCGCTATCCTTCCCATCATGGCCGAATTACTTCAATTGCAGAATGTAGCCTCGCCATTTTGGGAGATACTCCCGTAACCAAAAATGTATCGTTCATCATTTCTTCAATTTTATTATAATGTACAGTCCGGTCATCGTTACAAATGATATGTTTAAGCTTCGTTTAGACGTATGATAAAGTATACAACAAAAATTTATATTTTGTTTCCTGTGCAATTTTTGTTGGGGCTCTATCAATTTTCGACAGATCTCAAGTACCATTTATACATATAGTAAATAATAAAAAAAAGAAAAAGGTCCTAACTTAATTAGACTTGTTAGACTAGTTTTTGAGTTGGACTTCCTTTTATTTAAAATTCGAATCCCAAAAACATTACAGCGTGAAGACCCTCGCAATTTATCGCCCATCAGAATGTAATTGGTCGTAAATAAAACGCCCTATAAGAACGTTGCAATCTTTGCCAACTATGTTTATTGCTTCCACTCGGTCTGCAAATCCAGAGAAGAATAGAGAGGAAGAAGAAATTTTAAGTATCACGAGGTGGAAGCAAAAATAGAAAAGAAGGAAGTTAATTTTTTAATCTTTTTTCCCCTAACTATTTTACTTACCAAACTGACAGTGGAGTAACTGGAATTAAGTACAATGGATGATATGGTGATTTTTTTTTTCTGCCATGTCAATTTCCTTGTTAAAGGCTTAAGTAACAAAATAATAATTTTCTGAAAATGAAGCCTTAATTACTTTTGAAAATGATGCCGCTGAAAACAAAATTTTTTTTTTTTAAAATATTTAGGATTTGCTGCGACGTGACAAGCATTACGAGATTTTTCCCTAACTAGGCTTTTTCGGTCACTTTTTTGTCTCGTTAAGTTTTTGGGGGATCTTAAACAAATGTGGCATTTTTTTTTCAACATCATGATTAAAATGTTGTTGGACTTGAAAATACATCGAAGAGTAAGTAAGTAAGGAAGTAGTTGAGCAGTTCTATGTGCTCATTTCCTAAATTGTCTTTTATTCTGTGCAATGTTTATTTCAATTAGAATGTTTTGTTTGCTCGTGTTGTACGGAGCAAGGAAAATGAAGGTCATTCTACCCTGGAACTAGTGGCGTACGGTGGACTTTAAGCAAGGGTGGGCCGCGAGCCGGTGCGCCTTCATGGGCAATAGGATTCAAGACTCCGAATGGACAAAGACACGCGCCCCTTCCGCAAATCCAAGATACGCTCCCTTCAATAGTCCCAGTCCGCCCCTGACTTTAAATATAGGTGGGCTGAACAGAATAAAGAATATAATATGCAGGAACCCTCAATAGAGTAGTAATAACTATTTTTTTTACTTCTTTAAATATACCAGTTTAGCAAAAATATAAATCACAATTTTTTTTATTTTTAAGAAATGGACATACAAACTCACCAAACATAATCATTGTAAATAAGCATTGCAAACTTACTTTGCTTATAAATTAGTTCAATTCTTCTTGTCCGTGGTAAAAATCTGATTTATCCCAAAGTCATAAATAAGTTGTTTTTCTTCAATTCCAGCAATAAATATATCTCTATTACAAATAAACTAAAGCCACATAACCTTTCCCCGAGTTTGCATATTTCGATAACCAGTCTTTATTCTTTTGATTGCAGAAAACGAACATTCTACTGCGGCAGTATAGTTGGTATAATTGAAATAAGTTTACCTAGTTTATATAGCTCTTTAAATGCGTTTTTTACACTACTGTCATTCATAAAAGCCAACGATTCATGAACTTGCTTTTCTGAAAATTCGGGTGATAAATACAGCACTTTTAATTCATTTTGAAATCGAATACGATTGCATATTTTAAATAGAAGTTTTGTAAGTTTACTAATACACCACTTTTTTTCTGTAGTTGTCATACGTCTTAGAATGAAAGAGTTGAAAAAATTCTATATTAGGAAATAAAGTACATCTGATGTCAGTTTCAGAACACATATCATCTACAGTCATATGAAATAATTTAAGATACGTATCTTTATTCTCGTTACACGGACGTGTTTAAAATGTTTTGAGCTTATCAACTCCATTTGCGTTGTTTCTTAATGTGGCTAAATGCCACAATTCTTCAAAATCATGTAGCTTAACATATTTTATCCGTTCTTTCACTTCGTTAACTTTTCTGAAGCAGTAGTGCAATATGTTATGTTTTGTAGTTTGTAGTATATAGGACAGACGAAAAGAATCATCTATTTTCTTTGCGAACGTTTCACCATCTAACTGTGCCACAACATCGGCGTTACTATTACTACGCCTAAAAAATGTTAATAAAAATTGTTTCTTAATTTAATCTGCGTAGTGTTCGACTTGTATAAATATATCTGCTACAACGGGCTTTTCGGTTAATTTAATACCGATCTCTTCGCAATTTAGTTGAGAAAAGAGTCCATGTACTGCCCATTCCGAGAAATAACCGGTTTCGAAAAGTACGCTTTAAATACGTTCGTAGGGAGATTGAGTGTTTGTCGTCTGTGGCTCAGTTGGTAAGAGCACCTGCTCGGACTGTGGAAGGTGGAGGGATCCCCCACCAGATGCAAAACACATTTCTTTTCCTTACGAACGTTTCACCATCTAACCACGCCATAACATCGGCGTTACTATTACTACGCCTAAAAAACGTTGATAAAAATTGTTTCTTGATACAACAAAAACTGCAAAATAAAAAAATCCCCCGTGGTGTAATAGAAGAACTACAAAATTTTTATGTAAAATATTCAACTCTATTCAGTTACAGAATAAATTAAAATGCTCTATTTATCACCCTAAGTTTTAGACAAGCAAGTAATTGAATTGTTAGATTTCACGAAAGATAATGTTTTAAAAACACATTTAAAGAGGTATATAAACTAGCTAAAGTTATCTCTATCATACTAAGTAGTACTGCCGCAGTAACATGTTCGTTTTCTGTGATCGAAAGAATAAAGATTATTATCGAGGTATGCAAGCTCAGGAAAGATTCTGTGACTTTAATTTATTTGCTACAGAGAGAACTTTACTGTTAGAATTGAAAATAAACTCATTCTATGATAATGCATCAAATCAGTTTTTGCTACAGACAAGAAGAACTAAATAAATTTATAAATAATGTAATTTTGTAATGTTTATTTACAATAATTGTGTTTGTTAAATTTCTATGTCCATTTCTTGAAAACTAAAAATTTTTGATTTGCACTTTTTCTATGCTGGTATATTTAAAGAAGTAAAATTAACAAAAATAATGATTATCGCTACTCTATTTAGTTCCTCCATATTATATTTCTATTCTGTTCAGCACATCTATGCTTAAAATCCACCGTAAGCCCTTGATATACAAACATATATCTGTACATACAAAATTGTAGCATATGCATATATATATATATAGCAAAAGTGTATTATGATTGTGACATATATGTGTGTATGTGTGAGAGAGAGAGAGATTTTTTTTTACTTAATAGGGTTTATGACCCCACTAATCGGCCCTGCGTACTCCCATGTAAATAGCGTCATTCCTCATATGAGCAAGTTTATTTGAATATTGGATACGCTCAGATAATTAATATAGTCCATTTAATTATATATTAAATCAATGAGTCAATCAATCCGTATACTGATCAATCTGTTGACTGGTGGAATGAACGACAAATCAATTAATTGTTGAGAAAATCAATCAATTCGTTTTATTTGGTTTTTAATTCAGCGGCCCGAAAATAGTGAAAATTTTTATCAAGATGCGATTCCTAATTAATTCAGAGTATAGTTACTAATAAAGAATATATGTACCAGACTCATTATCAGGACATAATTAAAGTTAAGATTATTAATTAGAATAAAGTTATAGTTAAGACTAGTTATCAGAATAAAGTTATAGTTAAGACTAGTTATCAGAATAAAGTTACATTTAAGACTATTATTTATCAGAATATAGCTTCTAATTAAATAATAGGAAAATATTGATAAATTAGATATTCCAAAAATAATTAGGAAGGATTTATTTTACTTTAGTTTATTCAGAATATAAATAATTGATTTTAATTACAATTTTTTAATTTCCATCGTAAAAAAAGTCGAATAAAGAAGCTTTTGAATTAAATCAAACGTAAAAAAAAAACTTTAATAAGTTTTGACGATGACAGAAAAAATGTTCTATTTTCTGATGAAAATAAAGTGCGAAGTTTTAGGCACATTAAAATTAAATTTAGAAAATAATAATGCTTCCAGAAAATTCGGAAGCACATTAAATTTTCAGAAATATTGGTTCGACGGGAAAGCAAGATAAAAAATATAAAATTTAATTATCAGGATGGCGATGGAAAAACAATTTAAATTTAAACTATTTTTTCCGGGTAAATACTAATCTTTTATTTAGAAATTACCTGCCTCGAGCGCCGGAGCAAAAGTGGAAAACATAAAAAGTCATGAAGATAGGAAATTAGTTTATAATTTAATTGAAAAAAAAACTATAAAATTACGCAAAATATTTTGCAATGCATTTTTAATTTATTTGGGTGGTGAATTTATTTGTTTATTAGAAACTAAAAGTAGAATAGAACATATATAATTCCAAATTTTGTTCTCTAAATTGATGAGACTAATTTTTTCGATTTGTAAAATGTAAATAATCAGAACTTGTGTAATGTCTGACTGTGAGTATAAGGCACTGAAAGTAAGAACGCCAAAAATGCGCTTTCTGGGAGATGTCACTGAAGGGTGACCCTAGGAGACGCAAAGCATAACGCAGGCATGAGAAAGAAAATGAAAAATGTAAGTATATTAGAAAAAGTCGAAGAAAGAAGATTTGGATCGTGGGGGGAGGGGGGGCAAGAATGCGTAATTATGTATATTGAAAATTTATTAGCAAATTATACTTCTATTTTGTCATTACTCAAGTAAAGAATGAAGAAATTACTTTGATTTTTCATGGCTTTAATTATAAAGCTTAATTTCATTCAAGACTTTAATTTCGCTAATTTTGTCATCTTGTCAATTGCAGAGATTGCCAGAGTCCCAGGTGCTACAGCTAGCCCCTTCCGTAGAACATCAAGCATCGGCAATGTTGAGCATTCTGAGGAGATACTCGTGGCATAAGTTTGCCATAGTTACAAGCCAGGTTGGAGGACACGACGATTTCGTGCGCGCAGTTCGAGATCAAGTACTTGCCATCACAGATTTTAAGTACGTATACACCAAAGTTCATGTATATAAGCATACTTTAAGTGCATGTATATCAACGTTCATGTACGTAACCGTACTTTATGTAAATGGATGTTAATACTCATGTGTGTGTGACCGTAATCTTATTACATGTATATTAGCGTTCGTGTAGATAAGTAAACTATTATAATCATGTATTACGTCCATGTATAGGTGCCAGGCATGTAGCCGAGCTGGGGCCAGTAGGGGCCTAAACCCAGTTGCCCCATGCTTGTGCCCCAGTGGCCCCATCGAGCTGTTTCTTTATATATATAGAACAATCTCCGTATGCTCTTTGCCTTGCCCCAATTGCCCTTTCATCCGGGCTACAAGCCTGATATGAGCACTCATATGTATATGAACGCTTACGTATGCAATTATATTTTAAGCACGTGTATATTACTGATTTGGTGGAGCAATAGATTCAATCAATTACATATTGAGAAGATGCATCGTTCTTACAGAAATGGCTTTTTAATACTTGGGAAAAATCAGAAATATTGAATTGTACATAGATCATAGTACATAGACCATGTACATAGATTAAGAAGTAAACCTTAAATGTTTTAAAATATAGCGGTATTAGAAGGTAAGTAGCATTGCAGGACAGACAGATAAAATGTACCTAAATTCTAACGCTGTAAAAATACTTTAATAAATTCGCATTTACAAAATTCAGAAGAATAGAAAATACGAGCGCGTGACTTGTTATTAGTTTTCCTTCTTCTTGGAAAAAAGTTAACAAATACAGAAAATGTTTTTGTTTCCACACGTCCAGGTGGGAGCGCAACAAAAACATAAGGTTTAAGAGTGATTGGATATTAGTCATCCGATATTAGTAATTGGATATTAGTCATCCGACATTAGTAATTGTATATTAGTCATCCAACATTAGTAATTGGATATTAATCATCTGATATTAGTAATTGGGTATTAGTGATCCGATATTAGTAATCGGATATTAGTCATCAAAAATCAGAAGTTGAGAGATGGTTGCTGTTTGTGCAAAGACAAGAGAATATCAACGTTTAGATCTGAATGTGTGGCGATGCCTTCTTACAATTATTGCAACTCGTATTCCCGCCAAAATTCTGTTCACACGACCATTTGGCATTGAAATACACGTGCAACCGATTTCTTTGAAATTCTGCCAAAAACGCCGGTGTAAGTATCATCAAACTTCGAATCCTCTACCATATATTTTAATTTAATGGGCAAAAACAGTCAAGAAAAACAGTTCAACGCCTACATTAATCTCAACACACTTACCCCTCTGTGGGGTCAAACTATCCAATACAAATAAGCATAAACTATTACGTCAGCAATCAATTATCCAATCATCTTCCACAAATATCATTCGAAGTAAAGTTTTGGGGCGAACAATGCTCTCTCACTTTTTAACTTCAATGCGATGCACACGGATATGCTAACGACATACTAACAACTCTTAAGATGTAACAATCCTTAATGAAACGTCATGTCTGGCTGTATATTGCGGCGCTGCCTACATATTGTGACGTCTTAACCGAAATATTTGGTTGTGTTGGTGTTCAAGCAAGAGGCGTTTAGACGTTTCTCAGTATTTATTTACACTCATAGCTAGCTATGTATACACTTAAATTCTACGAAATTGATGATATTGATGGAAGACGAGAATACACAAATATTTCCAAGGACGGACTTCGACCCGCTCCTTAATTAAATAGAAAACAGAGGGACTATTTACCTCTCTGTACCGATAAGGTTCTTCGTTGCACGGAGAGCTAAGATTAAAACAATATTTCTGTTCACACGGCACGAAGCAGGGTGCCGCTATTCAGCCTCAGGGCGAGGTCTTGAAACACACAAAAATTTTCGCGTTCCACAGTTTTGTTGCAAAATTTTAGTAGGAGGAATTACTTGGAAGTAACGCTGCCATTGGATTAAAAGGTTTGCGCAAGCGCATAAAAGCGAATTTCAGGTGCAGTTGGGGCTGCTGGACATCATTCCGCAAGAGGCAATGAAGGAGCTTAAGGCGTTGACAGGTCTCGCGTCCAGGCCATCCGTGCTGTCAAACTTTGGAGTTTTACGATTTCTATAGTGTCAAAGTATTACTTGAGTAGCGATTTATGATTCTGGGAACAAGATCCAAAATGGCAGTCTATGTGTGGTCCGCAGTTGATCTTTAAACTGTTGCAGAGGAAATCTTGAAATTTTAGTAAAATGGTGAGAGGTTTGAAAGAAAAAGTCACACAGGCATTGTCGATACGAAAGGAAGAGGGGGTATTCCGAACTAATCTTCGAGGGAAAGTATACAAATTTAGTTCGCTAAATTTAAGGTGTAGCATTAGACACTACAATATGCTTTCTGGCTCATCACTGTAGCACTACAGCCTTCAACTCTACAATAAATGCTATTTTTAATGTGCATTTTCATCTCTCGCCTACCTGCACTCTCCGCCACGTAAAAAGTACCTTCTGACATGCCCGCATCCAGAGGGGGGGGAATTTAGGGACCGGTCCCCCTCAGAAACAAAATATTTTATGGGATCTACAGCTTTGCATGCTGTAAAAATTTTTGAACCCCCCCCCGAAATAAATACCTGGCTACGGCCTTGCCTTCTGAGATAAAAATCAAACTATGCTGGACGGCAAACACATCCGATAACCACTCTCCGACCTTCGGCAGCCGAAATATGCATCCCAGCAAATATTGACTAATTTCTAAAACTTTTCTAGAAGCTGGACTTTAGGCATTGATGAAATGAAGTTTTAAAAGCAGCATTATTGATCGAAATCATGCCATTTTTAAAAAGGCAAACCTTTGCCATTAGAGCGAGCGAAAATAAATCTTCAAATGCAAATTCGAGTCCCTTTTCAGAAATGAGAAAACTTTTCTTTTTAAACTCTCTTACATTTCTTAAAATTTTTAATCAGCATCGCAAGTGGAATTAAATATTCAAATTTAGAAATGATTTTAGCAAGCTTTATTTGCAAAATGGAGAACACGGGTATCGTAAAATGATGCAGCATTTAAAATGAAGACACAAAGTATCAGGGAAGAAATTTGCATGCAAATTTTTAAACAATGGCAAAATAGTAAATTAAATATACCACCCAAGATTTAAGACACCAGTAATTTTTCATTAGGAGTGAACAAAAAGAAGCAGGAAAGGCCCAGATATTACCTCTGATGGAAGTGTCTAAAAACTTCGATAAGCTATTCTGTTTGTTATTTTACCATTGGCATACGGAGGGAATGTTGATGGGGTTGTAACCCCCATTGCAATGAAATTTTGTATATTTAACATAGGAATATGTGAGTTGTAACCCACACTGAGCCCATAACCCCACTTACGAACTTTCTGCGTACGCCTATGTATTTTACCAATGCTAAAAATTTCATTTGTTGATTAAATTATGTTTAATTACTTCCCTTGAAGCCTATCCAGTTGATGTCTTAGAGTTTTTGTTTGTTTTCTTAAATTTTATTTGTATCACCTCATCCCCAAAAATATTAATCGACTACATAAAATTATTATATATATATATATATATGGCCTGCAAAAGGGTTGCTGGTATCTAACTGGAAGGAGACCCACACGCTGAACGTATGTGACGATGTGTGGAACCGGCCGGGCCAGTAACCTAGTGTCCTACCCCGCCTTCAAGTGGTGCAGGCTGGGCTTTCTATCCAAGAGGCAAATTAATATTTGCTGCACGGATAGAAAGGCGGAAGGGGAGGGCTAATTCACCAACCCGTCTAGCCAGCGTGGTGAAATTATGGCTAATTCCTCCATTATGTTGACACACCAGAAACCATGGCCCCTAGTCTCCAGGTGCTGGAGTGCTCCTGATCAAGGCAGCGGTCAGTGTGGCATGAAAGCAGGGGGTGCTAAGAATCACTGGAATGGCCCAGGCTGCCGTTTGTTATTGACCTTGGCTACGTTTAATGGACGATCCCTTGCTTCTGAAGCAAAACTTCAGGAATTGGAAGAGGAACTAGACAAGATCAAATGGGACATTGTAGGACTCAGTGAAATTAGAAGAAAAGGTGAAGAGTTGGTGGAACTGAAAAGCGGACATTTGTTTTACTATAGAGGAACGGAAACTGGAAGAACAAGTGGTGTTGGCTTCTTAATCAACAAAAGAATTAAAGACTGTCTTCTGGAAGTTGAAAGTACATCAGATCGAGCAGCGAGGCTTGTTGTTCAACTAACCCAGCGATACCAACTTCAAATAGTACAGGTATATGCACCAACATCAAGCCATACCGACGAAGAGGTTGAAGAATTTTATGAAGAAATCAAAGAGTTACACACCAAAGGGAAACAACATATCAAGCTCATCATGGGGGATTTCAATGCAAGAATTGGACAACAGGAACAAGGAGAGACATCGGTTGGTAAATACGGATATGGGGAAAGGAATGAACGTGGCGATCAACTCATCGAATTTGCAGAAGCTGAAAACCTTAGCATCATGAATTCATTTTTTAAGAAGAAACCGCAAAGAAAATGGACATGGAAACACCCAAATGGGGGAACTAGTGAAATTGACTATATCCTGGCAAACAAGAAATCAATTATTGAAGATTGCAGTGTACTGAACAGATTTAATACTGGAAGTGATCATCGAATGGTGAGATGTAAAGTGCACTTAAATACTAAATTAGAACGACAGAAGCTCATTAGGAAACAAGTAAGTAAGAGGGTGGATCTAATGAAACTGAAAGTAAATACCGAGGCATTCAAGTTGGAATTAAAAAATCGCTTTTCTGCACTGGAAGGACTTATTGATGAAAGTGATATCTCAGAAGCAAATGAAAACATTGTTAAGACAATAGTTGAAACTGCTGGGGAAATTGGTGGTGTAACCTGTAAAAAGCACAATAGCAAATTATCTGAGAAGACGAAACAGCTCATGAAAAGGCGAAGAGATATGAAGGTGGACAATCGAAATACCAGTTCCAGGATTGAGTACATAGAACTTTGTAAAACTCTGCGCAAAAGCATGAAAGAAGACATAAGAAAATTCAACTGTGAGCTAGTAAGAACTCAACTGCTACTCAACTACTGAAAGAACTCAACAGACGTATTAAACTTGGCTGGAGTGCATTTGGAAGAAACAGTTTTATCCTGAAGGGGAAATTGCCTTTGTGTCTAAAAAGAAAGGTCTTCAACCAGTGTGTATTGCCAGTCCTCTCTTATGGATCAGAGACATGGAGTCTAACAGTTGGAGCAATACGAAAGTTACAGACAACGCAAAGGAGCATGGAGAGGTGCATGCTTGGAATAACTAGGAGAGATCGAAAAAGAAACACTTGGGTGAGAGAGCAAACTAGAGTAGAGGACATCATTGTTAAAGTAAAAGGGCTGAAATGGCGATGGGCTGGGCATATTGCAAGAAGAACTGATCAACGATGGACAACAGAAATTCTGAACTGGATTCCAAGAGACCACCGAAGACCTAGAAAACGTCCTCAAACTAGATGGGTGGATGAAATAAGAAAACAGGTTGGGGTGACGTGGAAGCGAATTGCTCAGGATAGACTTGTGTGGAAAGCATTTGGAGAGACCTTCATCCAGCAGTGGATAGATAATGGTTGAATATGATGATGATGATGATGATGAATTCATGAACATCATGATATTTAGTCCATTAATTCATGAACATCATGATATTTTGTCCATTAATTCATGAACATCATGATATTTTGTTCATTAATTCATGAACATCATGATATTTTGTCCATGCTAATAAATAAATACCTTATGGATATCATCGTCGTTTTGGAGTCAAAGCGATAATGTATTCAATATTATCGCCACCATTCTACAGGGTGTCTGTTAACGACGGTAAGAAAAGTATATAGCGTGATTCCTTGCAAAATTCTAAGAAAAATGTAAATGTGAGAAACATAAATTAACCTTTTCAAGAACAACCTACTTTTAAGGAAAAAAAACGGATCTAGTGGCGTAAGGAAAATACGTATTTATACCAAAAGTTAGTAAGGGTTGCAGGAATTGGCAATTTTTCTCTTATTTTAAAAACTAGCACGTTTCGGAATGCGTTTCATTTATTTATTTACGACTATTTATTTATCTACTAACATTAGACTTGGGAAAGATTAAAACCTGTTTATATAATTACGAATCGATTACCATAGTAGGATTATGATGACTATTACAATCAAAATTCAGGTTATTATTTTGATTACGATTACAGTCAAGTTTCATTTTCGATTACGATTCTAATCATGGCGATTAGGATTACCTAAGAATTTCAAAAAACGATTATGATTAAATGAAATTTAAAAGTGTGATTATGATTATATTGCAGATTACAGCTACTTCAAAACATTCAATTACAATTACAGATGTGAGTACGCGAAAATGTAATCTATTATAATCACTCGATTACGATTATGTTATGGTGAATTTTTTGTGATATTTCAATTTTATATTTATGTATATATATATATCGTTTTAATATTTTTTAATATTTTTAATATTAAATTTGTTTATCCAGAATAAATTTGTAAATTGGCCGTTGATAGTGGTTAGTAAACATTGGTTGACTTCTGCCTAAAATTTCAAATGCAAGACCGTAAAAATTAAGTGGATAACTAGGGTTATTTTTCAAAACGCGTTGTGTGTTCAACATAGACAAAAATGTAATTTAATTTTTAGTTATATTAATTAACTCAGATTCTTTAAAACAGACATGAAACAATTATTCAATAATTACTGCCTTTTATTTTATATTATAAACACGATAATATAATAACCACATCTCTGCCTTTAGAATTTAACAGTGCCATTTATATAAGCATTTG
>QLNU02014802.1:82650748-82664555 GCA_006491805.2 Dysdera silvatica
TGTTAGAACTACAGATATCATGTATTCCATAAAGTAGTGTAGTCTTCAAAGTTAGCTTTCCAAAAAACTACTTTTTTAATGTAAAATCCCGTTTAAAACCGTGGAATTTGTACTCATATAAAGGAGCATAACTCAAAAAATAAAATTCCAGAAAAACGATTGCAGATCCCGCAGGCTGGAAATTTTTTTGGGAAAAAGTTTTTTTTATGAAATGCATATATCTTAATGAAGATGAAAGAATTTTCCTAAAAATTTATGCATATTTTTGGATCCTATCTTTTTGCATGACTTATAAAATTTGTAATCACTAATGGAAGCAAAAACTTGGTCAGTCTTTTTCCTTTGATGCCCAGATGGAATTAACTCATGCCTGTATATCAAATACAAAAACAAATAAAATATGTATTTCACCAGAAATAAAGATTATGGATTAATTGACTATAACTTCAAAGGTTAGACTTCCCCCCATAATACTGAAAATAAACCGCCCTAAGTTTATTTTATATTTGGCATTATTTTTAAATCTTTGCATTTTCCAGCGTTAGTGATAATCAAGTGTGTATAAAGTTACGCCGCATCTGTGAAAAATTCAGTTCTGTCAATTTCCATTTAGAGCAACCGTGAAGCATGGGTGCAAGATGGGGACCACGAAGAGACATGGTTTTCATCACAGTTTTCCCGTTGCCATGACGACCAGATCAACAATCCCGTTGTTATGGAAACGACATCCTCTTGTTCATAGGGAGAAAATTTCGTACCTTCGGTGACTAAGTAGGGTGGAAAAGCAAACACAAAAATGAACTCCAATTTAAGCTGTGCTTTTTAAACTTTTTTTTAAATAAATCGAATTCCCTCCTGCCTTTAATCTTTGAATATCCTAAGAACTGCTCAGAGAGATTTCTCTATATAAAAAGAAAATTCTGCTTGCCATTATAAAAAGCACTTAATACGTTGTATGTACTTAACACGTCTGAAGCGCAGCATGTCATATGTATAATGGAATTCGTAGATGAGAGAAAGAAATTCAAGAGCAAAGTGCGCCAAAAGTATAAGCTAATATACAAAAAATAAAGTAGACAGGCTAAAAAGAATCATATGCAGCCAATTGTGAGGAAATGTAGCAGCTGCAGTTAAATCACGATGAAAAGGAAAAACATAACAAAGTAAGACAATTATTAAGAAAATACACAATGCGCATTTCTATTTATGCAATAAATTTTTCTAATTTTTGCTAAAACAAAAATTTTGATGATTATTCATGAAATTACTATCATTCATAAGTATTCATACTATCATTCATGAGTATTCATACTATCATTCCTTAAGTATTCATACTATCATTCATAAATATTCATACTATCATTCATAAGTATTCATACTATCATTCATAGAGTATTCATGCTATCATTCATAAGTATTCATACTATCATTTCATGTAAGTATTCATACTATCATTCATAAGAGTATTCATACTATCATTCATGGTATTCATGCTATCATTCATAAATTATTCATGCTATCATTCATAAGTATTCATGCTATCATTCACTTAAATGTGTATATCGTCCTTAAGTATTCATTACTATCATTCATAGAAATATTCATGCTATCATTCATAGTATTCATACTATCATTCATAGTATTCATGCTATCATTGTGATATTCATACTATCATTCCTTAAGTATTCATACTATCATTGTAAGTATTCATACTATCATTCATAAGTATTAAAAAACATCATTCATAAAGTATTCATACTATCATTCATAAGTATTCATACTATCATTCATAAGTATTCATACTTATTAAGTGCTTAAAAAACATCGTCAGTATCATTTTTAGTAAATTAAAAATATCGTGATGGTTTTTCAACATTTAACGAACAAAACATTTGTCCGAAAAATGTTGGTATACATGTTTTTTTATATAAATATAAAAATAGCTTTAATACGTAACGGCCAAGAGGATTTACAGAAACTTTCACATATTTGTTTTTCAATGTATTGATATTTGATATGCCGAAATTCTATTGTATATGTGTTATTGCATATGTATGATGTCACATATATCATGTATATGTGTTATTGCATATGTATGATGTCACATATATCATTACACAATATGTCATTTCTATTATCCAGGTATTTGCGTAACGTTAGTATACGCGGAAAAGCAGGACGGCCAGATTTGGAATTTAACTTAGATGGAACACTGCGCTTTGTTGAACTAGAAGTTATGAATCTAAACAACATGGGAGTATGGGAAAAGGTAATATCATTCATGTACTGTTTCATATACAAAATGTACAAAAAAAACATGCGGGTACCTAGATTAGTTGGGAACAATAGTATCAAGTTCCCACAGAAGCATTTGCCGTTTCCGGAGACCAGCAATATGTCTACCAGCGCAGTAAATTCGACTTCGTAACAAAAGTTGGCATGATGATAGCTGGAGGTATCAGATGAGAGATGTGTAGTGTGAATCCCTAGCTAGAATCATTTAAACGTATGCATCCAGCTTTCAAGAAAGTGCTAAAGAATCCGAGAAAAAAACATTAAACTTATTTTTTTTGTTTAATATTTGTTTTCAAGGAGCGTAAATATTCGCACATTTTCTTTTTTATTCGACCACTGGTCAGCTCAAATTGACCCCAATTTGTATTCCACTCATTTTGGAACCGACGATATTCCCTGCGAAATGTACATGAACGTGCCAGCCGTTGGATACGCATTTCTACGGACAACTGAAATTTTTGGTCGAGACTGTATACAATCGCTCATTGGATCACGGAAGGAATAAATGTGCTTGTGTATTAATAACATGAAATTGAATCCTTAGACTTCAGTCTCTAATGCATTACGTACTAACAGCACCCATCTTTGCACCAATGGTCCGTCGCTGCTTGTATCATGGGCGTACGCAGAAAGTTCATAAGGAGGGTTATAGGCTTAATGGGAGGGGTTACAGAGATACAACTCATATATTCCTATGTTAAATATACAAAATTTCATTTCAAAGGGGAATACAACCCTCATGAACACCCCTACGTATGCCAGTTGCTGGTATACATCTGGACTTTTGAAAGATTTTGAACATTTTCAAATTGCCCAAGAAGTTTGCTCTTCTTTTGCGGAAAAATTTGTCAGCAACAGAATTTTCCATTTCATTCTTTCATCAAATAAATATCTGCATTATGAATCTGTCATTTGCTTTTATGACTTCTTTCATGTTTATTAAATGATATGCTGTGTCAAAATTCATTACTTATAAAAATAATTTCCCGTGTGAATATTTTACGCTTCTTGAAAAAAGAAATGAATTTAAAGGTTTCTTTTCGGATTCTTTAGCACTTTTTTGAAAGCTGGATGTATAAGTTTATATGACCCTAGCTCCCTTAAATCGCCGAACTAGGGGTTTGTACTACCACGACTTTCAATCTGAAACCTCCAACTGCCCCCCTGCCAACTTTTGTTACGAAGTCGAATTTACTACGCTCGTAGGTGCACTATAAGCATAACACTACTTGTACTTATTAAGCAATTTATCGTAGCAAAAAGATAATCCTTCAAAATAATTACCATGGGCGTCATCAACGTTCTACCAACTTGTCAATTACTTAAACACACTCCTCTGATAAGGTGCCTGGACATAGCAAGAAAAAAT
Source organism: Dysdera silvatica (assembly GCA_006491805.2). Lineage (NCBI taxonomy): Eukaryota > Metazoa > Arthropoda > Arachnida > Araneae > Dysderidae > Dysdera > Dysdera silvatica. The sequence goes on from QLNU02014802.1 coordinate 82,654,413, forward strand.
TTTTAAAAGGCAGCTCATCAAAGTTGAAGAAGTCGTACCCGCGCAAATGATCGTCGGGTGACAAGAACAAGTGATAATCAAAAGGCAAAATAGTGAATGAGTAAGTTAGATGACATAAACTTTTTCTCCCAAGTCCTTCGACAATGTTACTGCAGGTAGTCAATAAAGAGGAGTAGGAACGAATAATTTCCTGAAGTAGCCCAGCTCCTTTTCTGTTGATCGGCGTTGATTCATACTTTTTCAGTTCCTCATACACACGTTTCAGGTAATCATTATGAACTTCTAGTGGTGATCGTTTTGCCACGTTGCAAGGATCCATACACATGAATAAATCCGCGTTTTTGCCGTAAAACAAAGGTGAAGAAAAATATGCAGAGCTTATCGTGGATGTCGTTGCGACGTAAAACAAAGACGAACAAAAATATGATGAGCTGACAATGGCTGCCCTTGGGTCGTAAACCAAAGGTGAACAAAAACATGCAGATCTGACCGTGTCTATCCATGCGCCGTAAACAAAAACAAGCAAAAGATATGCAGAGCTGACTATGGATGTCGTTGCGCCATAAAGCAAAGACGAACGAAAATGTACAGAGCTGACCGTGTCTGTCCTTGTGCCGTTAAACAAAGGCGAACAAAAATATGAAGAGCGGACCATGGCTTCCCTTACGCCGTAAAGCAAAAAAAATATTCAGAGCGGACCGTGGATATCCTTTTGCCGTAAAACAAAGGCAAACAAAAATATGCAGAGCTGACCGGGAATATCGTTGCTTCGTAAAACAAAGACAAAGAGGAGATATGCAAAATTGAGTTAATAGTCAAGTTTACAATACTATGTACTAGACATACGGAACGGTCAAATATTATTTACTGCTATTAAAAACGCTTCAGCTTGACTTTGCACAGGCCTCTTAACAATTTTCATAGGTGGAAATGCCTAAGTAGACAGTAGCGTAAGAAGGAGGTGAGCTCAGGAGGCCCCAGTCCTCTCCTACTGGAGGTCAAAATACATTATTTCTCATTGGCCACATTTTTGGCACAGTATAGCCCAGATGCTCTTGCGCCATAAAAAATCCAAACGAGCAAATCATAGGCCGCATCACAAAATCTTCTTTAACCCCTTGCCTGTGCCACCCAAATCCAGTTCGGGCAACCTAATAGTGTCAAATTTGGAATGCCCGGACTTCTTTTTTTTCCCGGATTTTTTTATTTTTTAATCCTAAGTGTATTTCTTAAGATAATTCGGGATTGCCGGAGATTTGGAACACCCTGTATAGTGTTACCTCCCATAAGGGCACCTCCTCCTTTAATGGACTCCTCTATTTAAGGGACGATTCGGGATCAGAGGAATGTCTGGTATGATGATCTCTAACGGTCTGGTCTCTAATCGCTTTGACTGCATATGTATCTATCAACGTATGTACCTCCGAAGAAGGGACACCTCTATTTAAAGGACAAAATGTACGATCACGTGGATGGTCCTTATTAGGAGGTAACACTGTAATTTATTTTATTGACGTAATACTTAATTAAAAAATATAAGGAGTGTAGAAAATATAAATAGAAAAAAATATATTTTCGAAGAAAGAAACAGAATGGAGAGAAATTGTGGTATCTGGAGAAAATATATTAGAAACAGCGACCCCATATCGAAATGGGTAGAGCTGGAAGAATAAGATTGATTGTGGTAAGTAATTGGAAAAATCTTATATCTTGTAGATTGGAGTATGGACAGTTGATGGGCTAGATATAAAGGACATTGTCTGGCCTGGAGATTCTCCGGTTCCACCTCCGGGAGTTCCGGAAAAGTTTAACTTGAAGATTACTTTTATGGAGGAACCACCATACGTTAACATGGTCCCTCCGGATAATGAAACGGGAGAATGTAAAACCAGCAGAGCTATCCGGTGTAGAGTGGCTTCTGAAGCCGATGTTTTGGGGTATGTATAAAAAATGTCGCCAACTGATTATTCTTAACGTCGCCAACTACTCATTCTCAATAATGTGGCAATCGCCATTATCACACTACTGTGATTGTAACGTTCATTGGCGCAATCATTACTATCGTTATAACCAGATACGTAAGCGTATTGTGCCAAGTATTTTGTTAATTTATGTATTACGATTTTCAGCGGCCATATACGATGTTTGCGCATGTATGCTGTCATGGAACCGAGCTTTAGCCCATTTTCAATAGGGGATGCTCGAAGAAATGCGTTCATACGCTACTTTCCCTCTGTTGAAAATGGGATAGTGCAGTGCTCATTTCCATGGCAACAGACTGGCGTAGACTTAGCTGTGGGAACAAATCTCCTAGCAGACAGACTATATTGGACTTCGTTTCTTACTATTTTATCCTCTAGTATACAATTGCTTATGTACTTGGAAAAACGCTGTGGCACTAGAAGTAAGTTTTAGAGGATATCTAATTTCGCTGTTCTTGCCAGTGTTGTCAGTACCTTAAAGTACCTCAATTGTGCCTTAAGGGGGGGGTCCGTCCCCTTCAGAAAAAAAATTTATTTATTAAAATTATGATTTAATTTTTTGAGTGTACGTTTATAGGGCATACAGTATTGACATTAGGCAGAAACATAATTTGCAGCTAACATACGTTTTAAAAAAATGTATAATGTGCTGAAAAAGGAAGGTGACCATTTTTATACTTGTCGTTAAGTTTTCCACATTTTGTTTTTATTTTTAATATTTTATCTTATTAAAAATTAAGTAAAGAAAAATCCGACTGAAGGATTTTTTGTTAACTTGCATAGAACCAGAGAAAAAAAATTGATATTTTAACAATATTTCATAGTGAGAAACATAAAACAGAATAAAATGTGTACTTAAAATTAAAATATCAAAATTCTGTCCAGACAGTTTTTTACATCTGTATACGTTATATATCTGCCAAATTTCAAGGCAATATCTTGTGCGGCTTAAAAGCTTTAGCACTTTAAAGTTGAAAAAAATTGCAAAAATGAAATTCCAAGTAAATTTGACTGAAAGTTAAAAATGCTCTCTTTTTATTGTTATATACCATTAGTAAAAATTTCTACATGATGGTGTTCCGCTTGACCTAGAAACAAAATTTTGATCTTAATAGACTTGAAAAAGTTCATACTTTTTTTTAAGCAAATAATTTCTTTCAACTTTAGTTATTTTGCGGGAATGGACCCCCTTAACATATTAACAGGCATCGTTTTATCTTTGTCTTTGATACTGCAGGTAGCATGGTCGTCAGATACGTAGAAATTAAAAAATACGAGGTCATTTAAATAGTTTAAAAAAAAGCAAGTGATTTAGGGCATTAAAGGGAAGGATATGCCTTGCTATGTAAGGGGTTTGAACCCCCTGAACCCCCTTTCCTACGACCCTGATGATTGTGTTAATAGCTGCTATGGAAACACTTGTGAAGTTGTAAAAAATAAAATGTGGGAGTGAATATGTAAAAGTTTAAGCAAACCTTAAGCAATCGATAGTAGTGTCATTACCTGTAACGTCATTACCTCTAAAAATCTTTAGCTTAGTTACTCCTTCATTACCTGCATTTATTTGAAACCTTCATCGAAAGATCAGTTTAAATGATCTGTATGATTAAAAAGCAATGAAAGAGTAATGGATCAAAAATTTCCATAGTAATAACGCTACTAATAATGGCATTACTCTTGATCGTGCAAAGCCACTTCACTTAAAGAGTGAGGGGCCATCATTGAAAATAACTGCGTCCTTTAGGGACTGTAGAACCAGAACGAGACTGCACGAGACTGCACCAGAACGAGAAGGAAAAAAACAAATGGGTAAAAAACATTAAAGTTGGATTTGAACACGCTTCCGGTGCTTCCTTAGAATTAGTTCCAGTGCGTTAGATGCAACGTAACATTTAGTTTCTTGTCAAAAATAGAAATGACGTCACCTTCGATGCCCCTTGCGGAAATTGTAGAAAATATTTCTCCCATAAACTCCTAATAAAATTTGAAATCCCGAAAAAAATCACTTCCTGACGTCTTACCTATGAAATTTTTACGTCATTCATAATCAGCGTCAAAAATGCGTTCAAATAATGCTGATGATTTTCGAGCCATCCCATGGAAGTGATTTCTGTGAGCAGTGGCTATTGTCCTTTATAAAGAACTGTTATTGTAATGCTAGAACCTATTAAAGGTGCCTAGGAAACACCTGTACTATATCATCAGCAATGCTGACGTCCGTTAGAGATGAGCCAAGCCAGTCAACGAATCAAAGAATGACTCTTTCCCTCTACAAGTGTTGGCCAAAGTCAATCTCTGATTCCGTCAATGATAGATTTTGCACAACTCTGGTATCCCTATTCGGCCGAAGGGCATTTGCATACTGAGAATCAAAGCAGGAGCATAGCAATTCAAATAGTATTGGGAATACTCAAATAACTTTGAATAAGATTATGTGATTCATTGTTACAGAGAAAAATGCGCCTTGATATCTAGTGGGAGGGTCTGAGGCCCTTGAGCCCCCCCCCTTTACTTACGCCAGTGATTCAAGGCCCTTACTCCAGTTTTGAAGGAGTATCCTGCTTTTTGGAATAAATTGCATCTTGTGTAATATATGGGTACATTCGAAGAAAAACGAAATAGCATTTCTGGATGACATTATTTTCACTTTTCCAGTCTCTAGTCCCATTCATAGTTTGCTGAAGAATGTATCAATACCACCTTTAGAAAGAAATAGTCAAATTGAAATCGCCTATGCGGCAATTTCATTCAATCCAAATCAATTTCTAAAGTATGTTTTATTCGGAATTTTATTGAGTTCCATCTTAAGCAAAGGGAAACTCGAAAGACCTATGAGCGAACATTATGCAAGGGGTGACTTCCAAAATTACTTTAAAAGGTTTTTCGAGCTTCGAATTGCCATATACTGCAAAGGATTTTTTCAACGATATTTATATCAAAAAATACGATATAAATTAGATTTTGATATGGCTCATATATTGTGATAATAAATGCGACATCGATGCTGTGGAATTTGGGAGATAACTTCCACCTTAACTAAAGTTCGTGGGATCATAATGTATTGAAAGCGATCAAGTCACATCATTATGGAATTTATAAATTCACAAATTAAAGTACAGAGTGTTCCTAAAAGAAATATACAATTTCAAATTTTATTTGCATCGAAACTACAATAGCTGGAATCTTAATTCTGTTTTGGTTACATGGCAACAGTCAAAGCATTTTTTGCTACATTAGTTGGAATGTCTACACATGGCAAACAATGCACATGCTTTCATAGAACATAAGAAATACTGAAAGCAATAATGATGGCATTGACTCGGGGGAAGGTTGCTTGTGCAATACGACTCATGGAGATTGAATCACTAACACAAGTGAACGAAATTTCAGAAACATTTACAAGAGAACGCCCCCTTTATTTACAAAATAAATATAATTTTCTCTTAAATGCTCAAAGAATGCACTAACGAAGCCTTCCTTAGAGTGACACCCGACATTTTGCAACAAACGTGGTGAGAACTACACATTCATTTGTACGCTATCACTGGGGATAAAGGAAGGCACATGAAGATATTCAACTATACAGAAAATAACTTTTTGATAAGATGCAAATATTACGTTTTTTATGGATTTTTTCATATTTCACGTGAGATATATATACACACAAACGCACGAACGATTATTGGATTGCTATATGAATTTCCGATTGTGGGAACAGTAATCAATCTTAATTAAACCTGATAGGCATCAGAACTGTGATCAGTCCTAATTAGTTTCTATAATTATAGGAATTCCAATGATTATAATAAATGGAGCTGTAATCAGTCTTAATTAATCCAGATAATCATCGAAACCGCGATCGGTCTTAATTAGTTTCGATAATCATCAGAACTGTGAACAGTTCTAATTAAATTCAAAATGTCAACCACGAATTTAAAAACTTTAAAGCATACGTAGGAGAATTTTCCAAAAGAAAGAAGAAAAAAAAACAATATTTTAGAAAAAAAAAATAAGGAGAACCGAACTCTTTGCAAAGAAAAACTTTATATTTAAGTCGATACATTTAAAGTAGTGAACTTTGAAATGTAAACTTTTGCAACCTTTTCAAAGCGTAAGCCTTTCGCGTAAAAAAGAAATCGATAAAGGCCTTTTAAGACGTTAAGCAAAATGTCAAAGGTTTTATTTTAAAATTTTGCTTGGGAATAAATACGTAAAACTTGAAGTTAAAGCTATTTAAATAAAGTAAAACCCATTGAGTAAAACAAAAATGTAATAACACATTTTTAAATTATCCTTTTATCACTTTAATTAATTAATATAAAACCTGAAATGAATTAAAAACAAACTATATTGATGGTTTCCTTTTTTTTTATTTATTTCTTGCTGATTTATCAATTGCTTATTGGTGTGCTAAATCCTTACTGACATGCCAGTTCGTTTTTTTTCATGTTGATTTCCGTACTTGTTACGAATTTCTTGCTGGCATAGAGAAAGTATTTTTAACTTATTTTTGTAAACTTTTTGTCAATTTTTCGCTTAAGTGTCAATGTCTTGTTTTCATGTCAATTTCTCATTTAAATATTAATATCTTGTTACCGTGTTAATTCCTCGCTTAAATGTCAATGTCTTGTGGCATTACAATTCCTCACGTAAGTGTTATCATCTTTTGTTACCATGTCAATTTCTCACTTAAATATCAATATCTTGTTACCGTGTTTATTCCTCGCTTAAATGTCAATGTCTTGTGGCCATAACAATCTCTCACGTAAGTGTTATTATCTTTTGTTACCATGTAAATTCCTCGCTTAGGTGTCTATATCTTCTTTCTATTTTAATTTTTTGCTTAACTGTCAAGGTATTTTACCGTGTCAATTCCTTGCTGAATTATCATTGTCTTGTTGTCGTGTCAATTACTTACTTATACACTTTCAAATGCACAACTCATCAAGAAATTGGCGAGTCAACAATGAATTGGCACTTCAGAAAGTAATTGATGCGTCAGAAAAAACTTGTCGTGTGAATAAAAAATTGTCATGTTAATAAGAACTGAATATTTATAGTCCGTTCACTGAAAATTGATCAGTGGTGCCGTTAGAATTCACGGGAGCTGACGTCGCGTAAGCAAACGTGCGCGAAAAACCAGTTATGAAATGACGCCCTTCCCTCTACTGTAATGAACCAACCCGTTTGTGACGTCAGCTCCCGTGACGCCCTTCCCTCTACTGTAATGAACCAACCCGTTTGTGACGTCAGCTCCCGTGAATTCTAATGGTACCATTGGTCAATTTTCCGCGAACGGACTATAAGTATTCAGTTCTTGTTAACATGACAATTTTTTATTGACGCGACAAGTTTTTTTTTGACGCGTCAATTACTTTCTGAAGTGCCAATTTCTTGACGAGTTGTGCATTTGAAAGCGAACTGGAAACAGGCCCTTTCTTCGGAATGGATGGAAGACTAACCAAGTCTCTTTAATACGTCTCAAAATGCAATTAATTTAGGTGTTAGTCCAAATCCAATGAAAATAGGCTATGCGCATGAATTTTATGGAAAATTAATTTCTTCATTAAATTAACACTATCGAATGCCGATTCAATTAAGACAAAACGGATATTCGATTTTGTTAGAACTTGTCGTTCTCGCTGATACTAATTAAACTTATTGGATGATGAAATAGGCGCTTAAGTATCGAAGTTAAAACTCAATTCAATTAACCAATCTCAAAGTGATGTTCCTTTCGTTCAATCCTCATTCAGGAGTAAAATAAGTTTCCATGATAACACTTTTCATTTTCTAATTAAGTAGCGCTCTAATTTCGGAACCTTGATTACTTTAAAGGGTTTGAATTACAGAATTGAAGTAGTAACTTCCCGTTGGTAATTTTTTTATAATTTTTTATTCCCGCTCTCTCTTTCATCATATCCTAATTTTCCAACTCATCGTCTCTACTTTGTCGTCAATTTTGATTGGTAGACATATCAGTCCTGTAATAAATATAATTTTTATTATCAGTTTATTTTTAAGAATTCTTGTTTCTCCATAGAAAATCAGAACGCCTGGCATCATTTGCAAGCCATAAACCACTCACAATAGGCGTAAACAATCAATGTGACTATATAATTACATAACTGCGGAATTGTTAATTCAAGGAATTATATAATTCGAAGGATGATGTAATTCGAAGGATTGTATGATTCGAAGGATGATATAATTTGAAGGATTATGTAATTCGAAGGATTGTATAATTTGAAGGATTATGTAATTCGAAGGATTATTATTTCGTAGTGATGCCCGAGTAAAAACGAAAAATAGGTTGACCGAACATTACCTGGGGGATTATTAAAAAAAATGAACGAACGAACAAACACAAGGAGGAGGAGGAGGAGGAAATAAAGAAATGGCAAAACTGATAAAAATTGAAGACCATTCTTCCTTCCTTCTTAAATGACCCACGTTCCCCCCACACTATTGATTAAAAGAGGGGGGGACAAAAAGGATATAAATATATACTAGTACAATATATATAGAAGAACCCCGATTAGCAAAATTTTGCTTAACCGAAATGGTCAGTTGCATGGTTTTTGACAGGAACTCGTTTAATTTTTTAGGCAAAATCGCTATCATATGCAGGCAAATTATCATATCTTAGGCAAAAAGTCTATTATATTCCGGCCTGAATAAAGGGAAACCGATACAAATTACAGATATTGAATATACGCAAAGGTGTCGGATTATTTTCAAAGCGGTTTATACCATGATTACGCATTAAATTTGATAACAATTTTCACTATCAATATATATAGTGTTTAATAATAGTAAATTGAACGTGTTTTTTGTTCATTTTTATGTATTTTGTAATTTCTTTGTATTGAAAATTCGGATTATCTAAAATAGGCGTCACACTGGTATTTCGGATAAGTGGGGTTCTACTGTGCTAATAAACTATATATACCCACCCACGCCAGACTCCAAGCAATCGTAATAAAATGATTATAATCGATTGCAATCGATTACATTTTCGCGTAATCACATCTGTAACTTTAATCGAATGTTTTGAAGTAGCTGTATAATAAAAGCATATAAGTATTATATATTATATAGTAATGTAAGTAGATGTATGATATAATCATAATCACATTTTTAAATTTCATATGATAGTGATAGTAATCATTTTTTGAAATTCTTAGGTAGTCGTAATCATAATCGCTATGATTATAATTGTAATCACCATGATTATATTCGTAATCGAATTGATCATTCCTGATTGCTTGCAGGTAATTGTGATTATAATATGTAATTGTAATCCATTTTTTTTTGTGTGTATTCATAATAATCCTAATCGTAATCGAAAAATGAAAATTGACTAATCGTAATTAAAACCATAATCTAAATTTTGATATCTGCGTAATTGTAGCCGTACTCATAATCCTACTATAGTAATCGTAATCATATAAACTGATTATAATCGTTGATCCACACCCAGTTTGACGAAGTGTGATTCTTTCCTGTGGGGGGGACAGACTATGGGATTCAGTGTTCTTGAGGGGAGAGTAGTCATTATAACGGCAACTGTGGGTCCTGGCGCAGCATGATCTTTGGTGTCCTTGCACCATAAAAACACACAAACAACTATTATTTCATCGCATTATAGCGTTTATAGGCGCAGAATGACTTGTCCTTGCGCCATATAAATACAACCAACCATAGCTCTTATAGAGGACATATATATGTGTGTGTGTGTGTGTGTGTGTGTGTGATGCACTTCCATTTTCTGACTGAATGATTTCTGTAACGGCAACCACTTTTGAGACATTTTAAACTCTATTTTTAATGTTAGTTATTTATATCAGCAATACGTAACTGAACGAAGCATGTTGACCTTCTGTAGTTTTAATTGATTCCAAGTAATAAATAATTAGTAATTGCTTAAAAGAAATCATCGATAATTAAATAAATAGCATACTTAATAATGCTCTTTTCATTAAAGACGTCGCTGGAAATCTCTATTACGGTAAAGCTTTTGGAAACCAGCGAAAAAATAAAAACTGAGGAGCATTCATTGATATATGCACTCTCTATCTATATATATACTTTCTCCAATTATATTTCATGCATGGTCTATAAAGGTAATAATTGCACCGTCCTTAATGCGCGATTTAAC
>QLNU02014802.1:82672424-82687629 GCA_006491805.2 Dysdera silvatica
AGATATCGACAGGTAAGTCTATGCAGATTAAGATCATCTGCGGTTGATAAAACATTCCTCAAAAATGGTATAATTCAAAAGGCAATGAAAATCACGATGTATTTGCATATTTATTTCAATGCTGACGTTATTCTACGTACATACGTAGGTAGGTAGGTAGGTACGCATGTATGTATTTATGTATGTATGTATGTATGTATGTATGTATGTATGTATGCATGTATGTATGTATGTATGTATGTATGTATGTATGTATGTATGTATGTATGTATGTATGTATGTATGTATGTATGTATGTATGTATGTATGTATGTATGTATGTATGTATGTATGTATGTATGTATGTATGTATGTAATGTATGTATGTATGTAATGTATGCATGTATGTATGTAATATATGTATGCATGTATGCATGTATGTATGTAATGTATGTATGTATGTAATGTATGTATGCATGTAATGTATGTATGTATGTAATGTATGTATGCATGTATGTATGTATGTATGTATGTATGTATGTATGTGTACGATACGTACATTGATAATGTGTGCGATGTATGTATGTAATGTGTGTGTATGTACGTACGTACGTATGTATGTATCTTATGTACGTATGTATGTATGTAATGTGCGTATGTATGTACGTACGATACGATATCTGTATCCATCAATATGTATGTATCTTGCAATAATGTATGTATGTATGTATGTATGTGTGTGTGTGTGTGTGTGTGTGTGTGTGTGTGTGTGTATGTGTCTGTGGGGGGTAGGTGTGTAGATAGGTAGGCACGCACGCACGATGCATGCATGTATGTGTGCATGTATGTGTGCATGTATGTATGCATGAATGTGTCTGGCTGACTGGTTAGCTGGCTGTCTGACTGACACTCTGTCTGTCAATCTGATGACTCTCTGTCTGTCAGTCTGACTGATTCTGTCTGCCTGTCTGTCTGTACGTACGTGTGTGCATGCATGTGTAGGCCTAGCACTGAACAAATATCTACCCCTTTATTAGAGACGGGCAAAATTATTCTTTGATTCCTAAACGATTTAGCACGCCTGTACGCTATGTGTTTTCACGTGAAAACGTCCATATGTTTTCATTCAAATACTTCTATTATCTCAGCTGTCCTCGATCAGGGGGAGAAGGGGATTTTAGGGGGCGGGAACGACATCCTGAGATACAGAGAAAAGAGTGCATTGGCAAAAAAAAATGAGTACCAATGTTCTATGTTTTGAATTCAAAATTCAATGGTATTTGCAACACAAAGATGATCTTTTCTCGGAAGCGAAGCTCTTTTAAATGGGTTAAGCCTAATTAGGAAGGTAAACGCCTGAAATAATTAATTTCTCCGGAACAGTTTCAATGGTGTAAAATCAGCCAAGCAAATGTCATTTAAAAGAAAGTCCGAACAATGTTAATTAATTTACGTATTGAAAAGCCTCATAAAAGATGTAAGTTTTCTTTGTAAATCTCTGAAATGAATTTCCGATTTGAAATATTCATAATAATGTTAATTAATTAATTCGAACGAGGACGGCACCCTTCGCTTTTTAATATTAAAGAATTAATTTCAACTAAAAAAAGCATGAATTGGACTATCCCTAATGGTATGACTTAATTTATATTTAAATATTCCATTTATAAAATTATCTAAATACTAGAATAATTTAATATATTTTTGCTGAAATTCTTGTAATTGGACAAAATGTTTATTATCATTATTATTTCATTTCTCCATTATAAAAAATTTCTATTGCTCAAAATTATTTATGAAAAGCTTTTAATGACATTTTTTTTTTGTATCTCTTATCTCAGACTCCCTGGATTATAGAAATATACATATTAATCTCTTAATTATCGAAAAAACATTGGTAATTTTGATGTCAAAACATAGCCACGTGACATCAATATCGCTCCCCTAAAAATTTGTCAAGATTTATCATCCATTTTGTTACTCCCGAAGTCCCTCGCTCTAGCTAGCAAAGAACCTTGTGGAGAAGATCAACTTCACCAAAGAAGTTTGGTTAAAATTATGCTTCCATAAGAGTGTTAACTCAATGAGAAATCATTTTGTTTTACCAAATAGAGATTAAAATATAGTTTATTTAATCTTTTGAAATTAGTCTAGTTGTCACCTTAAATATTTTTAATTTAAAACTATTTTTGGTTCAAACGAATTGTCGTTGGGAATGTCAATAAATCGCAAAGTTTAAAGAATTTTGTTTGATACAGCGTAACTCGAACTCAACGTTTTCATACAAGAAAATTTGATGTATCATTACGCGCATAATATTTATAAGTAAAGACGTTTAGTTTAGAAAGTTTTGCGCTCATAACGTTGTTTTTACTTATGAATCTACATTTTTCCATTAAAAAATTAGAAAAAGTAAAACATTTTTTTAAGGATAAATTATACGAGTTTTTCCATTTGTTTAGCCTCTAATTGAAAAGGATTTGTTTGGCCTCTAATTAAAAGGCATTGGTTTGGTCTCTAATAGAAAAAGGTTTGCTTATTTTTCTTCTAATTACGATTTTAGCACAACCTAGAAATTAAAGATGAGAAAGGAATTACCCAAAAGTGTTAATTCACAAAAAAATTGTGAATGCACGAAATCCATAAATCAAGTCGTTCGCCTAGACTTCTCCTAGAGCTTTTTCCTCCTCCAAGTTTTTGTGGCTAATTAACTACTGACCAGTTGGCGTGTTACTAAATTACTCAATAAAGTACTCTCATAAGTTAGTCAGAATTGGTGAGTTTCCACTCAAAACAGAGTTACTTTGCTCATCTCTATTAAACATACCTTCAATAAAGCTTATCTTAAACGACACCAACACGACTTCATTCAGCGTTTATCCTATCGATGAGTTACATCTCTTCCAAATGTTCTGCTTCATATACTCTCTGGCCAAAATCTTGAGACAGTGATTCTCAACCTTTTTCAAGCCGCGACCCATTTTTATAGTAGCTAAGTAATCCGCGACACCCCCTTTTTATAGTAACCAAAAGATCCGTGACCCCCTCTGTCTGCCACCGCCACATTTGCATAATAAAAGCATTTTTAACAGAGTAAAGAAAACACATTAAATAGAAAATTATATTATATTAATTATATATATTATTTTAAAAATATATATTTATGTTATAAAGTTAAAAACCATTAGTGGAATACTGAAATATGTGTAGCCATGTTAAAAATATAAAAGCGCTGGAAACGTTTAGTATGCAATTCATTACAAAAATAGTCGCAGCTAAAAATAGTTGCGTCGACCTCTTTGAGGATCCTTACCCCCAGGTGGAGAACTACTATCATAAGAGCTTCTGAGAAATAGTTAGCTTTTCTTGATTATATGAGAATTAATAAGAAATTAAGAAATCTCTTAATAAAATTGCTTTCTCTTTCCAGAACACCGTTTCTCCCTGTTCCGCACCTACTGGTTGGTTTGGGCTATCCTCTTCGGGGCGGCGGTGAACGTGGACTGCCCGCGAGGCTACACGGCAAGGTTTATGTCCAACGTCTGGGCAATGTTTGCTGTAGTGTTTTTAGCCATTTACACTGCCAACTTGGCAGCCTTTATGATCACTAGAGAAGAATTTTACGATCTCACGGGCATCGAGGATGAAAGAGTAAGAGATGCATTACATGTCTATAATAATAATAATAATAAGATTTTATTTGCCACATATAGAATAAAAATCTTACAATACGGACAATATTTATAACATACTATAATACTTATACTATACTTATGATATACTACAATGTTTATATGTATAATACATATAATATACTACAATACTTATACAATACACACAATACTTATACAATACATATAATACACTACAATACTTATAATATACTACAATACTTATACAATACATATAATACACTACAATACTTATACAATACATATAATACACTACAATACTTATACAATACATATAATACACTACAATACTTATACAATACTTATACAATACATATAATACACTACAATACTTATAATATACTACAATACTTATAATCAAGGCTGTCCCCAAACGGTACGCGCAGTATACGCTGCGTGCTCTCAAGAAATTTTAAAAAATACCGAGTATGCTCCCCGAACTCTCAAGTTCCTAAGGAAGTTTTTGTATTTACAGGTTTGGGGGCAATTTTCAACGAAGTTCAGTCTTTTTTTTCTTCTTCTTCTTCTTCTTTGGTAGTCATTTACAAACTTGAAGGGAAACAAATGAGGAAAAACATCCTGAATCCCCCAAGCCTCAAAATAATATCCTGCGTACGGCTAGGTGAGGAATGAAAAACTGATGAAAGTGGTAACTGCCACCTTGGGCTTGGATAGACGATAGACGACCAGTCAAATGTCATTCGGTGCGGCGCGATGTGATCGGTATTTGACTGGTCGATGATTGGCACCAAGAGCATTAAACTTTCACTGAAGACCGAGTGATAATTCAAGGTTGTGAGTTTAAGTGGCCCTCACGATCACCAGACTTGACCCCGGCAGATATTTGGTTGTGGGGACACGGCGTACCGGCGCTCCTCAGCCACTTCGGTGGAATTGAAAGTTTCCATTCGACGGACCTGTCGGTGGCTCAATGCCGACATGCTACACTCAGCTGTAATAGGCGTAGTGACGTGCCTCACTTGCCTAATACCTTGTGGTGGTGGTCATGTTGAACATCTTTTACTTTAAAATAGTAAATGCACAGTGTCATGTTATTGTGATCTGTTTCATTGTCTTGTTTGTGTTTTCCTGATTTGCATAAAACGTCTCGGTATAACGTATGAGCTTCCTCTTTCGGCTACTTTTAGAATCATTTTTTTTATACATGGAAAAATAATCCAATGTCCCTCTGATCATATTTGCACAAACCGAATTTTTTTTCCGAACATTACTTCTTTTATTATGAATTTTTGAAGTTTGAACGAATTTATGATGCACCCTGTATATCGTAGTTTGGAGGGCACGTTAAACTGCCAGTCCCATCACAAATAGATTTTACAGCAGTCTTGGACCACAAGTGTGTCAAATCGTCCATTGAATGAATCATTGAGCGGTTTTGTCCATCTCTCATAAATGAGGAGGCCAATTCAATGATTCTACCTGTATCATTGACCGATGCGACACATCGCGATCTGGAACCACAAAAATGCAAGCAAATAAAGTGATTCATTCTTAGGATATATCATCAACCCTTATCCAAAATTTTAATGCTTATTTACACTATCATGTGTCCATGGCGGGGAACAGGACTTGCAGGCCCTTACGAAGTTCAGCAGATCGGGGCTCTAAGAAGTGCTATATAATAACAAGTTATGTTTGTTAAATTATTGAAGTTCCCTGCAGGGGGTCCCCGCGATACCGGGCCCCTGTGCGTTTGCTCCCGGCTGTGGATATACCCTTTTTTTGTTGTTATTTTTTAGCGTAGAAAAAAATAAAAAAGCGCTTATAAAAAGCGCTTTTTTAAGGAATTGTGCAGCCTTCCTTAGTGTTCATTTCTCCTTCCTTGGTGTTCATATCTTTCTTAATGTTCATATCCTCTATTAGTGCCATTCAGAAAAAAAATAACGTAGAGCAATCATTTGTTTCTACTGCGATCCGACGATGGAGTAGAGGTGCAGGTTCAAGGGTCGGGATTAACCAATCCTAGAACTTGCATTAAAAATCGTTTACAGATAAAATGGCGGACGTGGCGAAGTTTCACGAGAGGATTCCACACTCACAGAAGCAGAGTCCGGTATAACGTGTTTATTTACTTCACAAACCGAGGAATGCAGTATTAGCGTAGGTCGTAAATCATCGTGAGATGGCAGATCGGATGACTCAATCATATGCAGGGCCCGATCACTTCAAAGGTGTCCAAAGCCCGGGCTTTGGAACTAAATTCTATTCTGCGCATGTGCGTGAACCACGCACATGCGCAGAAGGATTGTTCACCGTGCAGTTCCCACTCCCACTAGAGTCTAGTCCCAAAGCCCGGGCTTTGGACGCCTTTGCGGTGATCAGGTCCGTATGTAGCGAAATTCATTACTTTAAGTCGTACGGCAATGGCTGTACGAAAAACTGTGGACCACGCGAGAGGGAGAGATAGCACTGCTACTTGTCTTGTTGTTTGCTAGGTTACTGAGTAACTGACTGGTTACGAACTCGCTGCCTGAAGTCTCGCGTATTTTCGTTCCTCTCGTGAACCAGAACCGGTTATTTTCTATATTCGACGCGAGAGCCGCGCATAGTTGGTATTTAGCAGAAATAGCGCAACGGAAGGGGGCCAGAAATATCCTGTTTCTTATATCTGGATACTTGAAACCGAGTGCTTGATCGCCTGTAATTTAATTAGCGATCAATGTGTTTCTGTGGAAGTATGTATAATATAATACCGCCACAGAAGTAACGCATCCGTCTATCAGACGAGTCCTTCACTCCATCGTCGACGTAATGTATTCTTCTATCAGGACTTTAACCCTTTCGTCTCTAATTGGCATGCACGTCCCGGAAATTAGACTTTATTCTCTATTGAGTAAATAAATCCCACTTTCATCTGGGTTTTTATGTCATTCTGATAAATCAGTGACTATGGTTCAGAAACAAAAAGATGGTACAAAATTAGACGTTAGTTTCCCAGAAGCCATTTCCCACTACAATATGTACATGAATGGATTTGACCGCTGCGATCAAATGGCTACTCTTTATGGCCATGGCAGAAAATCTGACAAGTGGTGGAAAAAGATTTTTGGAAAATTAGTTATGATTTCTGTTGTGAAAGCATGGATTACGAAATGTGGTGTGTGGAACATAAAACAGTACCACTATTATCGTCCATGGTCCCCTTGGCTGAGCAACTAATAAATGTTGGACGGGAGAAAGCAAACAAAAGCAAAACACAAAAAGGAAACGAAAGTACGGTTGTCCATCAAAAAAAGCAAAAAATTTGTTGAATGTGGGAGACCATCTTCCTGTTCAACACGCTCAAAGAACAAGACGTTGCCACTATCCATCAAGAGAAATAGAAACAAGAACATTTACTATATGTGTCAAATGTGTCCGGTTGCACGTTTTAAAGTCTGCTTTATACCATATCATACTTAACGTGCTGTAAGAATAAATAATTCGATGCTTTTCATTTAATTTTATTATTTATCCACATGCAATATATGGTTATTATTACAAAACGATTGGGGCATATTGTCGTAGGAGATTTCCTGGAAACGGGAAAAGTGAAAAATTTTAAACTCATAGTATACTACTTTTAGTATGTCACCATTAAATTAAACTACTTTTCATAGTTAAATTTTAATCATGCAAAAGTCGGGTCGAAAGGGTTAACCCATGTTCGATTCCAATAGTACTCTAGAATGTTAACCGTCTTTTCTGCTCAAGATAGTCCGGGGTTTAGTTCCTTTGGCCACACGGGTTCGGATTCCTCAGCAACCGTTAGGTCTCTGCGATAGTCTGATCTTGCCGTAAAACATACAAACCCTTTCTACGCACACACGTATGCGCATATACACCTGATACTCCTGCTTTATTTAATGAATGATAAATTCATTGGACGCAGACTGCCTTAACACTTGGCACTGTTACGGCAGCCGTGCAATCACTCACGTTAATAAATCACTGATCACTCACGTTAATAAAACACTGATCACTCACGTTAATAAATCATGATCACTCATGTTAAAAAATTCTTGGTGGAAAGGGTTAATCCTAAAATCACCTAAAATAAAATTACATTTCCGAGGTATTGCCCTTCAACAATGAAATTATTACAATTTAAAAATTTTCAATTTTTGAATGAGACATCGAGTTTGTGTAACATGTTATTTTTCTTCTTAAGGGGCATTTTCCTAGCTGCGCACATTGTAGGCATTAATTGTTACTCATGGTTATTTGCGCAATCCAAATTAAGTTATCATGTATATTGCATTGGCACAGACGAAATCCACAAGCTAGAAATTGCACTTCCATTAGTTTTCCATTGTTCGATTCTGCGACAGTTATGCTGAGACATTTTAGTGTCGTTTACCGAGCTGCGCAAAGTATACGCAACTAGGAAAACCCGCCTTTAGAATTGCTCCTTTGCGCAGCAAATATATGGTAACATAAACATATCACCATGATGATATATGTAATTACAAGTGAAGAAAAATATGTAATTTTTCGTTTTTCGTTCAAGGTCTTAATCGTAACCAGCTCTATGAGTGGGACCCCACTGTTAGCCCCCTTTAAAAAAATGTGCATGTTAAGGTGCTACCTGTCCCCATGGGCACCCATATGGGGGAAGAGGGGCTCGAGCCGCCCCCCCCAATCGTTTTTTTTTTACCTCTACTAATTGCCAAGCAGTATCAATTACTTTTGTTGAGTTTTGGTCTCTTGCACATTCACTAAAATTCTCGACAGCTTTGAGAAGGAATAAAATTTTTCTCAGCCCCACCCGTCGAAGTACTCGTAATTTTTCTCAGCCCCCCTTAAAAGTATATTCCTCGTATGGGCGCCCATACCTCTCCCCTACTTTTGCATATGCAACAACCCAGTTACCTTGCCAAATCGGGCACTTAGAAGGTTCACGTTTGGATCCAGACGCACCGACTCGAAAATTTAAAAATACTCTTTTCACTAGACGAATTGTTCATACATTAATACACAGAAGTGAGCGATACCTGGCTCACATGAATCTATTTTTAACTATTTTGCTGGATGCTAAAAGAGCATTCTGGTCCTAAGTAAATGGGTTATGAAAATGTTTGAAATTGAAGGAACCTATTGTTAAAACTTTTCCGATTTCGGAAACTGATCGTTCTTGAACATCACGTCATTTTTTTCTAATTCTGTGAATGCTTCTTTCGTGGGATTTAGCTCTACAACCCGAGAAAAACTCAACCTCCTTTCCGCTACGGGACCATCCCGTACGGAAATACAGAAGCTGTACTTCGTGCAAATAAACCGGAAATATTTGACTACATGAAAAAATTCAAGAAAACGACTGTGCTTGAAGGCATCAAAGCTGTCAAAACAGGGTATGTTATATATTTAGTATATATTTTTTTTTAAAATACAGTTGAACTCGCTTAATACGAGCACGGCTAAAACGAGCAATCTGCACGTTAAGTTTGGTTCACTATTTAACTACATTAAGAGTTTCATGCTTTTTACGAGTAACAAGTTAGAATCTCGGCTAAAACGGGAAAAATCTGTCCACTTTAATGCAACTTTTCCCTTTTCCACACCATTTTTCCCTTTTTCCGACGAAAATCGGGTAAAAAAAAGAAAAGGAAATAAACTAGTAATTGTTGCTGCTACATTGGCCGACAACAATATTTGCTCAGAAGCAGAGATATAAATCCCATCACCCCACAAAGAGAACCTATAGTAAAGGGGTACAGCTTGGCGTGCAGCCGTCAACGAATAGAGGCAGAATCAGTTGAATAAGTTCTTAAGTAACTTTGAATTTGGCACTTCGTTTTGGCTCCAGTTCTTTAGTACCCGAGTGTGAAAGAAGAAAAAATCTTTCGAAAAATCTATAAAGAAGCGTTCAAGTATTACATAAGCAATATTTTGGCCATTTTATACCCCTCTCCCTCCTAAGCAAAAATTAACATGGGCTAACAGGAAAATAAGCACAACAGCAATGCCCTCTCTCCCCAAAGGTGCTTACGTAATACTTGAACTCTCCTTAACATGGGGACGGCGTCTCTTTTTCTCCTAAAACAAAAAAGCTCTAGTTTGAGCTGTAATTTATACGTGGGTGGCAAAAATTATTGTATAATAAATTCCCCCACGAAAACTCACAAAAATCTCGCCCCGGTGGCTTTGTGTGTTGACCATATTTGGCAATTGTGTTATCCCTGCGGAGGGTAATAATATCTTACATCATGAATTTACGATCAAAAACTTCATCCCAAACAAAATAAAAGCAGCGCAATATCATGGATAATTCATAAATTCCTTTATTTATTCCTTTCCACAGGGACTGGATTCATTTCTTTAAATATAATTAACTCTAACTTAAAAATTGCTAATTACTCTAGAAATGGCAGTAGGAGTCTTCCGCCTACAATACCGTTCTAACAATAACCGTCCTCTTAACGATCTGAAAGCTATTCATGGAAGTGTTTCCTAACCTTAAGCTAGTAAATCTGCAGAAAATTAATTAATATTTTTAAGGAAGCGAGTCTTTTAAAAAATTCACCAGAATTAAAATCTCTCAACCGAAATATAACATGAGCCTCATTAAAAATAATAAGCTAAATCTTTCGAAATACATATTTTTATTTTAATTTATGCTAGAAATTCTAAGAAGTTTCGAAATTCATATTCCGAAAACGAAGATGGATACTTAAATTATTCATTTCCTGTTTTTGTGTTAATTAAAATTCTTTAATTATTCATTTTCATCATTCTAATTTACCATTAAATGTTCCGATACACTCATTGAAAGTATTGTTAATGGGCGATGCGGATTCAACTACGTAATATTAGTCCTGAATTTCCATATTAATTACTAATTTGAAAAATGCGACAAATAAAATTGCGAATGTGAAGCTAATTTTGCCGATACTAAAGTTCAATTCAAAGTTTTGTTTTCAGCTAGTTAGGGAATTTTGTGGGAAATATCATGGAAAAAACTTGAAAAGTCAAGGAAAATTTTCCTAACCCCTGCTGGATAGCTAAATTTCACACGAACATGAAGCTCCTTTCCTCGATACCGAAATTTAATTCAAAGTTTTGTTTTCAATTAGTTAGGGAATTTTGAGAGAAAAGTCATGGAAAACCTGAAAAAGTCCAGAAAAATCCTCCTAACTTATGTTCGGAAAAGCTAAATTTTACACGAACATGAAACGACTTTCCCCGAAACTGGAGTTCAATTCCAAATGTTGCTTGTAGTTAGTTGGGGAATTTTGTGGGAAAAGTCGTGGAAAAACTGGAAAAGTTAGGGCAAATGTTCCTAACCCCTTCTGAAGAGCTAAATTTCACGCGAATGTGAAGCTAATCTTCCCGACACCGAAATTCAATTTAAATTTTTGTTTGCGATTAGTCAGGGAATTTTGTTGGAAAAATCATGGAAAAACTTGAAAAAGTCAGAAAACTTTTTTCTCCAAAGTGAATAGGAACCCTGTAACACGCTTATAGACCAAAAGTTCCTCAACTGTCGCTCTGACAGTCAAATGCACCGTAGATTCTATCATACATTTATTTCCGGGAAAGCTAATATACGCAGCATGTAGTCCTAGACAGTGGCGAAGATAACGAAGGCTCTACCCCCACATTGGACAGAAAGGCATCTTCTTTTTCCAATATAATACCTAATGATATAACAATACATAATTAAAGCTAGTTTGAATAGAGAAATAAGGAGGTTGATAGGGGAAGAAGCAAATAGAAGGATACAGCCACTGATAAAGCTTGAGAGATAGATAAAATATATACCAGAAAACTTATGGAATATAATTTGTAAACTAAACAAAATTTCAAAAATACGGCCTGTGAATTAAGACTTACGTTAAATAGGCGGAATTTGTGAACAAGATAGAACTTAAGAAAAAATATTAAACATAAGGAATAGGTTAATCTATAAACTGACAAACTCTTCTATAAACAAAAATTCTAAAATTGGTAGAAACGATGAAGTAGATAAAAAGTGTGCAGTGGATTAAAATTACAAAGGAGATGGAATTTGTAAACTTGCTACTACAATTATGGTTAACGCTTGTTATCTAGTACATAGACTTTTGAGAAAGAACTCAATAAAACTAAATATATTATAATAATAATAATGTTTGTTTATTAAACCCAATTTTGTATACATTTTCGTGAGGTACATATCATAAGCGATTTTAAAAAACATGGAAGAAATCTTTTTACATTTTACGTTTAAAGTTTAGATTAGAATTGGAAGAGACTACAAATCCAAGCTTGTTACAGGATTTTCATCCAAAATGGTTTTACAGTTCTGTTGAAATTTATTAGTTTTTTAAATATCTGAAATAATAAAAAATCGTATAGTTCTGTATCTGATTTAAAAAGCATTTCCATGAGCCGACGATTAGAATATATTAAAATTAATGCTATATGTACGATTTTTGGCCTCATTGGAGAAAACGGTGATACAAAAGTGGATAAGGTTTATGTGTTAAACTGAAAGGATAACACAAGTGGAATAAAATTATGAATACAGTAAAATTATAAATTAATATATAGTTATATAGTTTAATAAAAATATGAATAATAGATAATCGTCGTACAAAAATAGTATATAATAGATAAACTTATAATCCAGGTAGAACTTCCAAAGTGAATAAAAAAGTTCGTAGCTGCAAAATCAAACTATAGACGAAAAAATATTTTTATTATTTCTACTCTTATAATTTGCTATAGACGTTTCAGAGAATGAATTGGAAATTTCAAGCATATTTCAAAACAGGAAAAATTCTTTTCTTTAAATCAGCGGTTCCCAACTCAGTTTAAGCCGCGGACCATTTTCAAAAATTCTTACAAGTGGACTTCAAGACCTTAATAAAAAAGGGAACTGGGTCTTTTTTGGGGAAAATGTGTTTGTAAAATCGTTCTTTAGGTAAAATAAAAGCAATAATAAACAGAAAAAAACATCTAATGATAATACAGTCAAACCTCGTTAAGACGAATTACTTTTAATACGAACCGTTTTCTGAAGTTCCGTCAGATTGTAAAATACTACAAATATACCATCAATTTCATTTTTATATTTAATTTTAATATTTAATAATAATTTTTATAAGCGTTTTTATTAATTATTATTTCTTTTTAAATAATGACCCGTCTCGCGGACCATTTGGGACTCTTTGGCGGACCACCTATGGTCCACGGATCACCAGTTGGGAACCACTCGTTTAAATATATGTTGTTTTTTTTATCGTAGAACAACCTTAGTTATTTTTCGTTAAAATAAAATTTCTTTTAGTGCTTTTTTTTATCTCCAAAAAAACCGTTTTGTCGCTAAAAGTAATAGTATTAAGTTTAATCCTCAGCTTAACGTAAATATTTAAACGACCGGTTAAGCCGGTTAATACTAGCGACTTTGGTTGCTAGTATTAACCGACAAAGCACAGGAAATTAATTAATTTATGAACGAAATAAATATATAATAGCGTTCTTGTTTTTTAGGTAAGCATGAAAAAAAGTTTGAAAAAAAAAATAATTAATTAAATTAATCCACGAAGGGAGAGACAAGACAAAGGGAATTAATGAATTAATTGAAAGTTTTAATTTTTGCTAATTATATTTGAATAAATTTCCACGTTTTGACTTTTGAATAATTTAGGCATTGAAAAGATTATTTTTTGATGACGTTTAACGTAATATATGCAAGTTGCTGTACATATCTGGCTTATAAATAATCAAAATGAAATATTGTAATGCACAATATTTTACGTTAATTATTTATATGCTTTCTGAAATGCTTTGCTGACGTAAGGTACGCAAATTAAAATGCACGGATATTATTTTCATAGATACGTATGAATTCGTACCTAAGGTCGCTTCATTAATGCCGTTGACACTAATACAACGATAATTGCTACGTGAGCGATTAACGCTATATCAATCTCGATCGTAACATTTGCGTCAATGACCACATTAACTTTCTTGCATTCATCAAGCACTGGTTTCAATTCAGGTAAACTTGGACTTTAGGAAAGGTTTTACTGGGATTACAACAAGCATGCCGCTATTCCTGCGCGTATATACGTAGAAAGATGCAGATATAATTTTATTCTTGTACAAAATATTATGAGCAGCGCCCATACATTTCGCATTGATATTCACTTTTAAGTTAATGATAAAGTTAGGCGCCACTACAGCACTGGCGCGAATGAAACGGTCCATAAACAAGTTGAAATATGCTGGTTCATTGTCCGGTTTTCTGTGATAAGAAACCACTATCTGTAAGTGGGAGCAGTCAAGTGCTCTCACCACGAGCGACGATAGCACGAGGTGAGTTAATTATTAAAAATCCGCAAAGCACAATGTTCACCTTGCTGCAGGTGTTCCATGAGCCCACTTAGACGCAAAACCGAACGTGGCCTGTCCCTTTTGGAGTATATTAGGCATTGAAGGCAGTACCTTGAGGATTTGAAGAGTGATGCTATTGGATTGTCCTCCAGCTCTCCAAAGAAGGTGAAACATTGGTCGAGTGCTGCTGTGTGAAGAAGTTCGACTTTTAAATCTTTGTGTATGTTTGAGTTTCAAACGAAACAAGGAGCTCCACACATTGTTCGTAAACATTTATTTTGAATTATTTGTAGTGTTCTCATTTTATCTGGACCGAGAAAGGTGAAGACAGCACAACAGTAAAGAAGAATTGACCTAATTGAAGATTTATATACCAGAATTTTTGTTGGAAGGCTCATTTTGGATTTAGGTCCTAAAACTGGTAACAGTGTGGAGAAGGCAGCACGAGCTTTGTTTTAGTGACTTGGAAATGCCTTTTGAAACTAAGTCTTTCGTCTAGCATCATCCCCAAATACTTTGCTGCGTTTGTGTTAGTGATTTTTTTATCTTTTACTGTGACTGAGTAAGAGCCAATTTTCCCACCGTTTCTGAAAATAACTAATTGACTTTTCGCTGGATTCACGGTAAGACCCCAAGCCATTTCAGCTAAGCCACAAGTATAAATATCGGCGATGTCTCTGGGATTTGGCGTCATCGTTCTCTCCAAGCATGCGCCAACAAACTTCCATAAATTTACTAAAAAACTATGGCCTCTGAAAAAAATTTAAAGGTCCAAAGAAATTTTGAAAGTCGCTGATTGTTTAATAATAAATTCGTGATGTCCGAAAACTTTTAAGTTTGAATACGGTAGACCATTTCAAATCCCCGTTCTACGCTGTAGGTATAAAGTAATTTGAGGATAGTTTTGAAGCCTCTAAGAGAATATTTCATAACTAATGGTTCTTATTAAAGGAGTGATGTGAGCGGTGTTTATTGTCAAGATGTTTGGTAGCAATCGCCAATTTCTCTACCCACTATCAATAAATCCTTAAAATAATTATCAACTACATCGTACTAGAGCATACATTAATACATCGTTCTCCATTAAGATATAAATATATGCAACAAATACTTTCTTCTGATTTAAAATGACGCATTTATATATGATGCAAATTTCATCTCTCTCAATGCAGTGAACTTAATACATTTATCTATAGTGCAAATTCCATCCATCC
>QLNU02014802.1:82691139-82711017 GCA_006491805.2 Dysdera silvatica
TGTCTCGGGAAAGGACCCCTTACCCAAACCCTGATGGTCCTCGATGTGTAAAGAAATGATTAAAGTGTATGTGAGCAACCAAAATTTGGAAGACACTGAGTTAGAGTATAAAATAACTTCATTTTTGATAAGTTCTTACATATAGTGATACACTTGCAATTGAAACATCAAGGTTAATTAACATGTTTTACTGAAATGCTTATTATAAAAGGAATTACGAAAGTCTGCGAGGAATAGCGAGGAAAACGAAGTAAAAGGTATTTAAGTAAAGATTTTGGAAACTCTCAAAACGGGTAGTCAAGAAGCTCAAGAGCAGAAGACTTTTGACCAAAAGACATAGACGCAGAAAGTTCGTAAGGGGAGTTATAGGCTCAATGGAAGGGTTACAGAGCTACAACTCATATATTCCTATGTTAAATATACAAAATTTCATTGCAATGGGGTTACAACACCCTTCGACACCCCCTGCATACGCCAATGCCAAAATACACAATAATAATTGTTATATTGATAGAATTTTCGATTTAACGCATTTGACAGAATCGACAAAGAGAGAAGTTATTTCCCAAAAGATTCTGTTCTTAAACTTCACACGTTGTCGAAACAGCAGTTGGTGAGGTCAAAAGCAACACTACATGGTAATAAAATTAAAATTAATTTTAGAAGAATGAAAAGAAAATAGCAGGGCAGACCCAGCCTTAACATTAAATATAATTTATTACGTAGTAAATTATGATTATTTAAGAAGGTAGTCCTATCTTAGATCGGGCATGCGCTAATGTCTCTTAAGCCGGTCGACAACAACTCACAATGAATTAAAATTCAAGAGCATAAGAGAATAAAGTGTGAAACTGTTTTTCTTCATACTTATATTCGAACTTATCTGCAAGTTACACTGGTGGAAAATAAAATCCCAACACCAAGAAGGAGTTATGCTAGATAAACGAAATTTTGGGGTGTTTGCACATCTGAAAGATGACGCCTATTCAAATTTCGCGCTAGACGAATAAGAGTGGCGCTAGTAGCGCCATTATGAGCATGCAAATCACGTTTGCTTTAAATACGCGATGTAAACTTCGTGAGCGTTATTTATCGTCCGGATTGGACGTTGTGAGCTAGGTTTGAGTCAAGAATGCCTTTAAGTAGACGACGAAGGCAGTATCAGCAGCTTATTGAACTTGAATGAGGCTGTGTAATAAGGGCTATGAGAAGGTGAGTTTTCTTCCCACGATATTGCAGAAAGACTTGGCAATGATGTATCCACTGTGTATGAGTGTTGGCAGCAGTGGTCACGAGAAGGCACTGTCTCAAGAAAACCGGGTTCCAACCGAACACGGGCCACTACTGAGAGAGAGAAGACCGCCATATTCGCCGCATGGCTGTGACGCATCGTACTACACCTGCAGCAGAAATTAGAGCTTCTGTTGGCTCCAGAGTGACACAGCGAACCGTAACAAATCGATTACTTGAGGGACAGCTCCGAGCCAGACGGCCTGTAGCGTTCATGCCACTAACTCCGAATCACTTCCATCTGCGGCGTAGACACACTGGACCTACACCAGGAGTTACGGTCTAGGGAGCGATTTCCTATGACAGCAGGATCACTCTCATCGTTATCCCAAGCACCTTGACAGCAAATTTGTACGTCAGACTGGTGATTGAACCGGTTGCGCTGCCATTCATGAGCAGTATTCAAGGGGGTGTTTTCCAACAGGATAACGCTCGTCCTCATACCGCTGCTGTCGCCCAACGTGCTCTACGGAGTGTCGACATATCACCTTGGCTTACCAGATCACCAGATCTTTCTCCCATCAAGCACATATGGGACATTATTGGAAGACAAATCCAGCGTCATCCACAATCAGCATTAAGCGTTGCTGCTTTGACTAACCAAGTGCAACAGGCATGGAACTCCATACCAAAAAATAATATACGGCACCTGTACGACACAATGCATGCACGTTTGCATGCTTACATTCAAAATCGTGGCGACTACAGCGGTTATTAATGTACCACCATTTCGCATTTGAAATGGATCTTCTTGCGCATACTTTTACCGGTAACCTTGAAACTTTAATCAAATAAATATGTTACCTAGACAACTGCTTTGCTTAAAATTCTTCTAAACTTATTTCTTCTTGGTGTTGGGATTTTATTTTCCGCCAGTGTATATAACAGCGGCTTTATTACATGAACGCATTGAGGGATACGTTACAGGTACTCATTGAGCGTCAATGAGCTTTATTACATGATCAATAACATCGTCATTACCTGAAAAAGTCTTGCTTCTTCACTTTTCAACTTTACAGATCATTTCAAATGATCTTTTAATCTCACAGATCATTTCAAATCATCTGTAAAATTAAAAGATAATGAAGGAGCAATGAAGCAAGACTTTTGGAGGAAAATATATTACGGATGGTAACGTAAGTATCGATGTTGTAAATTCGGTTGAAGAATTAACGAGGTTTTGCAACGAGTATTCCCATGTAACAAAGCCTTTGAAATCTTGAAGAGAGTTAATGTATATCTGAAGAAACGCGGTTTTATGACCATGCTTAGTAGGGGCTCTCAAACTAAAGTTTATTCTTAGGTGTAACTGCACAGTAAACTCTCTCCGCCAAGCGTCCTTCCAATGTCGCCAAAACTCATGCTATACCCTTAAAATTGATCCGAGTGCTTTTTAGGCGTGGGTCATCTGCGCATGCACGTCAATGGCTTCATAGAATCTCCCTGGGACATTTTGTGTCTGTCGGTAATTTTGTGGGAATTGGAACGTAAAAATATGGGCAAACGTTTGATTTTTTTGTTTTTTGTTTTGTTTTTTACGGGCTGGAATTGAAAGAGGAGTTCCAGAATTTTTTGTGACCCAGTACTTTTTCCGAGTCAGTAAAAGCCTAGTAGATGAGAGGACCCCCCACACCCCCGCTTACTAAAAATATTAGATAATCCAGGCACAGCGACCTGTTGTATCGGAAGAGCTTGCAACAGTGGAAATGGAATGTGATTTTCAAAAAAAAAATGATACGTTAATCTTTATCGGTTATTTGCGGGGGGAAGATTATTTCAACAACGTCCAAAAACGTTTATTATGAAAGCTTCTAAGAACAGCCGAGTCCTTTTTGTAATTTAATTTATAATCACGTTTTCCGGGCTCAGAAAACGTGAATCCATCTTGGCGTCATTCAGAAAGAAAATTGTGGCAGGCAAGAAGGTTGGCGCCACTGGCGACACAAGGAGAGGATTAGCATGAAGTTACGCCACGTTCTTAACTTGGCGATATTTCTTGGCATTTCACTAATAGGGGAATTTTTTTTTTTTCGATTAGGTGACATCGAGCGCCTTCAACGCTTCTGGTTACAAGGTGTCTGTAAGCCCCAGAATCAAAAGCGAAACGCTAGCAACCCGTTGGACATCAGCCAGTTTATGAGTGCCTTCCTGCTTCTTGGTTGCGGGGCATTACTTACGCTACTTCTCTTGGGACTCGAACACGTTTATTTCCTTTACGTTAGGAAGCACCTTGCGAAGAAAGATGACGGTGGATGTTTCACTCTCATTAGTTTGGTAAGTGCATGTCGAATTGAAACCCCTCTGCCGCCATAGCTGACTCTACTATGGCCTTTTCCGCGGCTTTATAACGTCAGCGTCAGCACCTGTTAGCATGTTTCAATTGCCAATGAAGCGAACCACCGAAGCCAACTAATAGCAATTAGTCGCAAACTATAGTCACCCATTGTATAAAATTCGCCATTCCTGTCACCAATATTATATTAATTGGCTTTCTATTCCGAATAAACTGCAATATTTTAAAAATCTGTAGGACCTGCAGGATTGGTAAAAAAATATCCCCTCCCCTTCTTCATGAACATATGGCCAGGACTGGATCAAAACATTCCTGCCCGCATAAGCAAAACAAAATTCAACGTCCCTTTGTATATCCTAGGCTGAGGTTTGTAAAAAAATACAGCATTTTATCTCCTAAAGCTCGGTATGTGGCGCTCCAGGGGAATGCTCTATTTATATAGATATCTCTATAGCTCTTAATATATGATTTGACCCTACGGTGAGGTGCCTCATTCTCGGCCATAGCGCAACGTTATCCAATGTTATTCGAATTTCAACGGTACCAAAAAAAAGCACTTTCCGACTAATTGTTCACTACAATCCGAAAGTTAGTTCCCTATATCATGAGATGTTCAGATTTGTGCAAAAAAAATACAGTGCACCCCTAAAATAATACTTCGTTTCCATAGGACTTTATACATGTAGTGTGTAAGTAAAAATGAAAAAAAATATATAGTTTTATTGCAGGCGTACTTTATATTATGGAGCAATTGTAGCATGAGGATCACAGTAGAAGCATGCAGTGGCTTTCCCTAATTGCTGACATTAGCTGAATCAGATTCAATTTTCTTCAATTTTTTTACTGAAGTTGGCTTCGAATGTTTAATTTAAATTTATTTAAGCTTTTTGATTGCTTCGTGTGTGGACATTGATGTTGTATTTGAGATATTTGTTTTATGAAATATACTGCTATTTTCTATTCAAGTACTATTATATTGCAATGTACTACATACTCCAAATTAAAGTATTCCTATTCAGAATCATCTAGCGGCAAAATATAATAAAACGTGTGAACATTTCGTACGATAGGGAAAAGGTTGTTGATTCAAAAATATAGTTCGAAAATTCACCGATAGGGAAAAATGTCGCTGTGATTACATATATTTATGTACACTACAGTCATAAACAATACACCATACTTTAGGTAGCTGCCAAAGAATGTCAGAGGTACTGTTGTTCAATGTATTTACCATTGCGTTGAACAGAAAGCTAATACTGTAAAAGTGTTATCTCTACAGTAGATGGTAATTAATTATTGGAGATGTTTCGCAGATATTGAATACTAACAAGGATCTGTCTTTTCAGTTCGGAAGATTATTAACCTTACCTTAACACACCACAAAGCCGTATCCAAGATTTAATTTCGGGAGGTTCAAAAATTTTTACAGCATGTGTTGATACAATCACAGCATGCAAATGCCGTAGCCAAGTCCCATTAAAAATTTAGTTTCGGTGGGGGGGACAGGTCCCTAATACCCCCCCTCTGGATGCGGGCATGGTACACCATCCTTTCCAAGTAACCACAAAACTGAAAGTTACTTGGGATTAAGGTCTGGTAAATGCGGTGTCCATTTGGTTGAGAAAGACCAACTAATAATTTTCTCCTCCCTAAAAATTTTCCTCAATAATCGCTAGACTAATGATCCCGGGGCTTAAATTGGACGTGAGCCCAGCGGAGCCTGGCTCCGGTACTTCTTCATTTTTGGCGATTATTTAAATATTAGCTTGAGCCCCTGAATTGACGCTGTCATAAAAAGGTAATGAATTTGTGATTAAAGGCATGAACTTTGTTGTCTAGAAAAATGGACATAACCAAATGATATGATTTACCGATCCTGTTGCAGCCATTCGATTTTTTAATCGATTTATCATAATATTAGGGCTCCTGCACTTTTTTTTTTGTTAGAAATTAAGCCCTGAACGACCCAATGTAAGGAGATATTCCATTTTACATTAAAATTGCTCTCCTGGGACAACTCCATTGGTATGACCATTGATACCGCGTTGAAGTTATGAAATTAAAAAATTTCAATACTTTTAAAATACATTTTGCACTTACTGTGGAAGTCACAAGTTTTTTCAGAGAATTTTCTTCTACAAACAAAACGGGCCGATCAAAAACTTAACTGCAAATCAGGCTTGTGACCTAATTTTTAAAGAATATGGCGGAGTTTATTAACGAAACAATACAGAGTTTCACCAGGAGATTCCATAACAAACAGTTATTTCGACACTGGCGTAAGGTTTAAAAACACGACGTTTCGGGAGCCAACTGCTCCCTTTGTCAAGTGAAGGCAAGTGCTGCCTTCGCCGACTGACTTGAGTTATTATCACGACCGTAGGTTGACCATAGCCTAAATTCGAGAGTTTTGGGTAATTACAGTTCCGCAAACATGAAAATATGCTTCTCCACTTTAAAGAATGATACAAGGCCAATCTTTTTCAACTTCTATGGGTGTCAAGACAGTCAGTGCAAAATCATGTTAAAGTTCCGCATACCCCCGATTTAGTGTTACTTTCTGACAACGCCATTTTTCGAATTTTCGAACCATTATTATTACCACACTCTCTTTCCCATGGTCTGAGATCTATGCCCACCAAGTTTTACTGTATTTTGCTTGCTGATATCCACTGGAGTACTTCTGATTGAGCATACTTTTATTTGGGTTACCCTATAATTTTAAAGAATAAGTACTATTTTAATTTTATATTTATTGAAAAAGCATAGATAACTAGGCGTAGCACCACCTCGTAGTTTTCTAATGTGGACCCTCCATTTAATATTATGAATTCCTGATGTCACTCTTCACTTCTGTGACCACGAGACTCACTGGAACAAAGGATCTCCAAGATGGCTAAAAATCATTTATGTTAAGGTGCCTAAAGTCAAATATCTGATATTTAAGGCCCCTGAATTCAAAGGTATTATGGTCTAGATTCTTAAATTAAAGATGCCGAAATTAGAAGATGTCATGATCAAGGTCCTTATGGTCAGAATGCAAAAAATCAATGGCCTGATGGTAAAAGTGCCCAAGGTCAAAGGCTCAATGATCTTACTCGACAAAGATTCATTACCTTTGTAATGCTGAAACTTTTTCGTTGTTGCAATGTCTAACTTGTAGTTAGCTTACGGCATTCAATTTTAGCATCCGACAGAACGTTAAAATTAAATGGGTTCATTCGTGAATTTTCAAATCCGCCTCTTTATTCAGTTCCATATAAATTAAATATTTTATATAAGTTTCTTTATTGGTAATAGTAGTCAGACAGACGACATCTTTGCGACCATCATTAGGGCATTGCATACTTAAATGGAATTCGTGACGGAACGAAATACGACATCTCTGAAACGTCAGATAAGAGAATATGTCTAACGTCGTTACGGTAACTCTCTCTGTGGTTTGGAATATAATCCAAGTCTTGACATAAGATCCGGCTTGAAATAAGATCTAAGACTTGGAATGAAATCCAAAATCAATCCAAACAGAGCAAACTGTTAAGGATCTAGATCCTTCCAAATGCATATAAATATGCTTCACAATTTCAAAGGGGACAGGTGCCTTTTCTTGTTTTCCCTCTTGTACTCCTGGATATCTGTGCCTCTGTTCATTGTCTTAAATGTTTTTTCCCTTATCACCTCTTCTTCCTTGTAAATTCGCACACTATAGCATGACTTGCTTACGGTCCAAACAAAGCATAGCAACTTGGAGCAAGCAGAGCTATCATTGTATTATATTGCACTTGCTAGGACCATTCTGTGTTTCTCTGTTGCATGTCCAGACGATCGGAGCCCACCCCTTGGTGTTTGTACGTGCTTGTGGACTCGGTGTTCAATGTGTAGAACCCGGTAGCCTAGTGCGTTGTTTGAACTTACCTTCTAGTTAATTTCCAGACTATGTTCCAGAGCATGGGGAAGTCGCTGAGCTTCCGAGGTGCCGTGTACGAGGCGCAGGACATGATTAGAAACCATCGCTGCAAAGACCCTGTGTGCGACACCCAGCTCTGGAAAATCAAACACCAACTTGACATGGCTCGAATCAAGATACGGAACCTTGAGTCTCAACTCAAGCACCCTGGGTAAGAAATGCATAAAATTATTGAATCTATTGGGTTATGTTCCCTACCAAGTCAACTACCGCCAATAAATACTGTCAATAATGGTTATCTATAATCTAACACGTATCTAAATAATCTACTCACAGTCTTCCTCCATTCATTATCATTATTCACATCGCCTCATTTTAATTTCATTCTATTGCTCACGCTCTCTGCTATATATATATATATATATATATATATATATATATCATACATATATTTATATGTATCTTGTTTAAATTTTTTCAGTCGTTCGCCAAAATGCTTTCTATCATTAATCAGTTCCAAATGGTACTTGTAGTGGATGGCCACTGATTAATACGGTTTTCAATCTTAATTCATTAATTAAATTTAAATAGATTTTTGCCTTTCCTTTAGTGTGTTAGCGATTAATTTAACGCATAAATGTGAATACAATAACGTTGCCAAATGTCTGTAAAGTGCTTTTCGCAATTTTTCCGCTATTTGAACAGAACATTGAAGGAATTGACTTTGGCGCACGTATGCTTGTTTTCAATTCGTTTAAGATCTGTTGGCGATGGTACAGATTTGGTGAGAAACAGTAACTGTAATTTCACCTTACATAATATATTGAATGATTTTATGATTTCTCTGTCATGACACCGCATTCGCAAATTCACTACACAGATGAAAACACTCAAACAGCTAACCTAAAAACAAATAATGAAAAAAATAAGAAACAAAATCTAAATCAAAATTCAATTTTGGAAATATCATAAGAGCCATCAACAGCTGGACTATCTCGATAATTAGATACACTGCGGAATTTATTAATCATACAAGAACAAACTTAGGTAATCTTGACCGAAAAACACAGAAACCGAGATGCCCATGAATTAAACACTGTATCACTCAGTGATACAAACGAACTATAGTTATCAAGACGAAGAACGTAACCACTTACAAATAAAACAAAACATTATAAAAAAGGTAGGTTGAATAAATAGTTTTAAAAGAAATGCTGAGAAATTGATTAAGAAAGTTGCAAAAGAGGCTTATTTAAACGTGCTAGAACTAAAGAAAAGTTACAAACTTCAAGAACTTAAAAAGCGACATATAAAAATAAATATGTATTTAAATACAAAAACTTGATACCAGATACTTCTAACGATACACAGAACAGAACATTTAACTGGTATCTAATAGTGGCTATCCACTATAAGACCTAATATTATTAGTTAGATTGGTATTCTTCTTTGTGAGAAAGATTTCCTGACTCGTCCCAAATCCCCCGTGGTCTTCAACAAGTAAAAGAATGCTTGAAATGGTCCGTGAGCGGCTAAGGTTTGAGAAATACCGACTTAGGGGCCTATGGTACATAGATAGGGTCATAACTAGGGGGCTAGGGTTTATCAAATATTGCTGTTACATGAGGTTATTAACCGAATAGACTGTAAAATGCGTTCTACTCCATACCATTGCTAACTGATAATTGCTAACCGGTAATTGCTAATTTTGCTAACCAATAATTCTTCGCCAGTAGGTTTCTATTTCTTCTTCAACTATCAAATTATTCACGATTCTAACTATTCAGCAACAGAGTTTTTTCTAACCCATATAGTTTCTAACGTCTAAGAATGTTTTCATATATTTTTGCGTGTGTATTTTTGTTTTCATGGCTCTTTCTCACCAACTTCCCAACAAAAAATATTTTATTTATTTTAAGAATGTCACGTTTTTTCTAATAAAAAAGTATCGTGCTTTTTTCTGGAAAATAATTTTTCTTTCCACTGAAAAATATATTTCTTTCTGTCAAGAAGTTTATATTTCTTTCTAAAGAATGTACTTTTATTTTCTTTAATTATTACAAAACACACTTATGATTTTTCGATTATTGGAACTTGTTTGTTTGTTTGGCTTTTTTATGGCGCAAGAGCATCTGGGCTATACTGCGCCAAGTTATTGGAACTTCTTCTTATCATCAGAATTCTATAGATTATTAAAACTTCCTGCTATCAGAATTGTAAATTATTGGAACTTTTAGGTGTGGGAGCTCTTCATTATTTGAACTCCAATTTATTGGTACTGCCGTTTATCGGAAACTTCGGTTACATAAACCATTCGCGTGAATAATGAGCTACCATCATTGTCGTCATTATAATAACACAAATATTTTAATGTTATCTTAATGTGAGTATTTTAGGAGGGGCTGGGATCAATTTAGCTAATTATATATGATTCTGTGATATGAAAAATGAAAAGGCATTTTTATTCAATTATTTTTTATCTAGTATTATTACTAGACTTTTCAGTTACCTGAAATTCTAGTTACCTGATCATATTTCAGTTCCATATAGTCTTGGCAATGATCATTTAGTTTTTCTGCAAGTGTCTTTAAAAGAAATTTGCTTTGAAGATAAAATGTATTTTATTCTTTCAAAGAACGACACGCTTTCATCTATAGAAATGAACACTTTATCCCAAGAAATAAACGCTTTTGTCCAAAGGTTTTTACTTTCTTGAAGAACTGCGCACTTCTGTTGGAACACAATGTATTGCTTTCAAAAAGCGCTTACTTAGATTCGGAGAAAATATTCTTTTTGATAAATGGTGAAGCTTTTAAGGACTAAATCCTACCGCTTGGAGTATTGAGGTATAAATAGCTATTTTGCCAAAAATTTTGCATCGAAAGTTACATCCGAGAAGCTCAATGAACTAATAGGTTACACACATAATAGTATAGGTTATATACATAATAATGTAGATTATATATACATGATAATAGAAATTATATATACATGATAATAGAGATTATATATACATGATAATAGAGATTATATATACATGATAATAGAGATTATATATACATGATAATAGAGATTATATATACATGATAATAGAGATTATATATGCATGATAATAGAGATTATATATACATGATAATAGAGATTATATATACATAATAGAGATTATATATACATAATAATAGAGATTATATATACAGGGAGGATATAAATTATTGGGCAATTTTGTAGCTGAATAATTTGCAAAATAAGGGTTGTAAGGTACCAGTTCAACGGCAGGAGTATTGTATCTTAAGTTTGCGGATAGATGGCACCAGGTGTTTCAAGTCCGCGTCTGAGAGAGATGCAATTTGCAGTTGTTTATCATCCTTTCTGTGTTATCGTAACGATGGAGACGTATAATGGAACTGGAAAAGCAAACCACTATCTGTGGTTTTATAAAACTCATTCCGCTGTGCAAATGCAGTACGTCGAGAATACCAGAAAAATTCAAAGAAAATAATACATGGAGGTTTCATTTTCAAACAAGATGGCGCACCCTGTCACACAAATTGTTTCTCATCTTAGAGCTCAAGTCCCAGCTTCGGTTGGTCGCAGACGTGTTATTCCATGACCACTACGAGAACCAGACCTTTTCCCTACTCGATTTGAGTATATGGTGTTTTATTATATATAGATCACATTTACAGTCTGCTGCTTCCAACATCCTTTCCTGAATTGAAATCACGAATCAGAACAACACTTGATTTAATCGACGTGAAAAGTGAGTTTACAGGTACTATTCCCGACATGGAAAATACTTCTTTCTTTCCTTTTTCAAATGTTATTTTCCATACAACAAATGCTGTATGATGCTGTCATACGAGAAACAACTTACAAAAGTTAAAGACCCAGCTCCACCAGAAGATCTCACAGGCGTCAAATACCAAATACCATGCAAAGACTGCAACAAACATTACATAGGACAAACAAAAAGAATGATCAAAACAAGAAAAAAAGAACACAAACAAGCACTCGCGAAAGGAGACATAGCCTCACGTCTGGCAGAACACGCTTTACAACACGGACACGAACCCGACTGGGACTCAACAAAAATACTACACCGTCACATCACAAACAAGAATAGTAGACTCTTCTTAGAATCTTGGGAAACTTACAAACTACACGGGAAAGCCATTAATACATCACAACCACTTCCAGAAACTTATAAACAACTCTTACTCTGAAATGTATGAGACATCCCCAAATTAGGTAACCCGCAGTGTGGGTTTCTCATTGGTCCCTATTGGGGTTCTTCCATGATTCTATTGGAGGCCTCCCATTGGTTCTCATTGGGTTTTCCCATTCTGCGGGACTACTCTGATGAAGGGTTTTCCAGAAATTTCAAGTATAAAAAAGAGACAGAAACATAACATCGTCATTACTCCTGATGAAGGACTGCTGCTGATGCGTCCGAAAGCTTGAGTGATCTTTTTCATTGCTATTTTACCAGTGTTTAACCTTTTTTTTTTTACTTAATTATCTTATTAAATATTGATTTTAAGCAAAAATTGTACTGGACATTTTTTATTCCTTTTTTCACAAGGAATCGTGTAGTGAACTTTTTCCGCCATTTTGTATACACCCTGTATATATATATATTCTGCCTAATAATCACAGTCTAGTTCTGTTCCATAATGCTATATGCGTATAGGAAGGGTGAAAACGTTCAAGTGCAAATGTTTAAAGAAACGGCCTGAATAAAACATACTTATTTTCACATCACAGGATAACAAGCAGGGGCGGACTGTGTCCTCTCATAGGGCGAATATCTTGGATTTTCGGAAAATGCGGGTCCTTGCCCATTCGGAGACGCGAATCTTATCGCCGACGAGGGTGCTCTGGCCCGGGGTCAAAGCTGCTGGCGGCCATAGATTTATACACACCCCCAATACCCCTCCAGAGCTTTGATACGCCCCCTTAATGAAATCTAAACACACAGTGTGTTCAATGAAAACTTAGTAATAATACTTTATTTATTCTTCTTGGAACAGTCGTTGTGACAATACATGACCACACAAAGAAAGGTCCTAAGTAAATATCTATGATGAATCTAACAGGCTTGAGACCAGACTGATTCAACTTACCAACACAAATTGGTGCCACGCTGGTTTCCACATATTTCTAACACTCTTTCACTTTTACTAAAGAATGTACATGTAATACCTCTACGAGTTGTTTTTATAATTTGTCTTTAATTGATTGGTTTTTTTTAATTATCATAAATTATTAATATTAATTGAGTATCAAGTATCTGTAGTTCCATAAATTCACTGCTATTATTTAACAGCCTTAGTGCATCTGGTATTTCATTTCAATATTTAGGTTCTTATTTTGGGTAATATTAATTCGTTATAGTTTCGATATCTACTTCTTTTTCGTTTAATTGAATTTTTATAAGATCTGTATGTTTATTTCTCTCATCCTTTCAAACATTTTAATTAGTATACAGTATTTATGAATCTGTTCAATTTGCAATATATTAGAATTTATTAAAAAATTCTTTAAGTCTATTCTATTGTCTCTATTAATCAGTTTGATTGATTTATTTTGCAAATTTTTTATAATATCATTGTTAACAATATCCAAATTACCCCAAACGTAGTTACAATATACTAGACGACGGAAATGAATGGAATGAAATCTAATCCACACCCTCCTGAAAATCTTGAAACCCCCACTCCCCAGTCTTCATCTTTCTTACTAGTTTCCAAAGGTTTCTTTCTGAGGCGGGCAAAAACGATTCTCCGCTATTTGGTGTTCTCTAATTATTGTTATTATTTTTGTGTGTGTTCTCACATTTCCATTTGGCGGATTAGGCTTAAGATGGACTGTGCCAAGTTCTCAAGTCTACCTTCAGTGTGAAAATGTTTTATATGTTTCATTCTGGTGCCAGGTTTAAAAATTTTCTGACTGTTCGGCAGGTGTTTAGTATTGTTGCTTTTTGCATCTCAATATATGTGTTTGGTTCAATTTCAAGTGTCTCCAAGTTCTTTTGGAGTGTGGTTGGTATTATACCTGTTGCTGATAAGACAAGAGGGATAACGTTTACCTTATCCATGTACCACATGTCTTTAATTTCCTACCTTAAGTCTTGGTATTTAGTCATTTTTGTGGTGTATGTGTTCTGAATGTTATTTGTGTTGGGTATTGCTATGTCTGTGATGTGTGTGATTTTGCTGGTTTTGTCAATTGGGATTATGTCTGGTCTATTATGTGGTGTCGTTTTGTCCCTCATAATAGCCCTATCCCAGTACAATTTGCGTGTTTTGTTCTCTAGTATTGTTTCTGGTTCGTATTTGTAGTAAGGATTCATGTTGGTTATCAGCTTGATTCTGACAGCAAGTTTTTAGTGAATTATTTTTGCCACTTGGTCGTGACGGTGTTTGTAGTCTGTTTGGGCAATTATCTTACAACCTGATGTTACATGTTGTATTGTTTCAGATGTTAAATCACATTGTCTACATTGTTCATTTTCTATATTCTTCTTCAGGATGTATTGCTGGTAGTGTCTTGTTTTTATGACCTGGCTCTGGATTGCCATCATGAATCCTTCCGTTTCCTGTTATAAGGTTCCTTGGGTTAGCCATGTGTTCGAGATTTTTTTGTAGATGTGGTGCTGTTGAAGATCATTATAGTGTCTGCCATGAAGTGCTTTGCCTGCCTGTTCCTTCAGTTTCTTTTCAATGTGTACGGGTGGTATTTCCTTGTCGGTACTGAGATTTAGTGGTGTGTAGGAGGTGTCTGCATCTACTACTGCTTGGTTGAGAGGAGACTACCTGCTCTTTTCAAACAAGTACTGCCTCATATTATGGATTTGCTTCTCATGGAGATCTTTCAGGTCGATTTGTCCTCGTCCATCATCCTCTAGAGGGAATAGTTTTTCTTTGGGTTGTTGACGGATGTAGTTGTCTGTATTTTGTTTGTATGGTTCTCATTACCTGTTGTAGATCCTCTAGTTCTATGTTTGACCATTTGATGATTCCAAAAGGAGTATGTTAGTACTGGGAATGCAAAGAAGTTAATTGCTTGTGTGATGTTCTTTCTATTCAGCTTGATCTTCAATATTGTTTTTAGCCTGTCCTTGTACATTTGTGTGAGCTTTGTTTTGATTAGTTTATGTTCTTGTCTTTGGGCCTGCATTATTCCTAGATATTTATATGTTTCATGTTCTTGCATGGTTTCTATTATTCCTCTGTTATCCAGTACAATCTCATCTAGTTTCATTTGTTTGGCGCCTCCAGGTATTTTACATTTATCCAGACCAAACTCCATCTTTATGTTGTTTAAAAATGCCTCTGTATTATTATTATCATCATGCTATGTGTATTATCGTAATTGGCGATATAGATGTAATACAGATGGAACCAAGTACCCCAGTCCTCACTCTTATGTTATGCTTATATATTATAGAAGTGTTGTATTCAGGAAATTCCTAGCTGTTCAGAATGTGCTTTATTATTGATGTCACTGATGTCATGATACGTCCATTTCAGATCCGGTTCGTTCAAGTCCCAACCCAGGGATATGACGAAAAATCACATCTCAACAAACGAGCCACCAAACCTCTTGCAAGTGACAGTCCGACCACCAATGCCCGTGGTTTCTTACAAGCCATCCTACACAGAAATTGCGGAAATTGAAACTGTGTTATGATTGTGTTGTGCCGCTTTACTATTATATGTATTTCCGAAAAAAAAATCACTGTTGAATCGCATGGATTACCCTCGTTCCCTTTATTCTCTTAACAATTCCACCTGTTATGAAATGCATGTATATAAATATGATATATAAATATATATACAAATAAATAACTGTTATTTAAATCACTCATGGTGCATCATTCTCACCTGTGTACTGTTATTTCGTTTCAAATTTTGAAGCTGTTGCTTCTGAATTCTAAGGGTGCGTACAAACGTGCAACTGATATTGTAACAGAACATCGTCGCGAAATATTCCGTGTTACGCGATGATGTTATACGGCGAACATCGCCATGTATCGCCAGTGCGTAACAGCACTGCTTCCCATCAGTTCACGCCGATATCCAATCTACAACTAGAAAACGCTGTTGTTCGTAAACCGGCCCAAATACAGGAACATGGGGTGCAACATTGCCCCATGACATTCCTTTGAAGCGACGAGGAAAAACCGACAACTGGTGGGACGCGGAAATGTTACGATGTTCTGTCACGGAGTGCGGTCCAGACTTTATACGCGACGGTGTTACGATACGGTGTTCTGTTGCATGTGTGGACGCGGCCTAAGAAACTGCTTTTAACAAATTAACCGATTTTTATTAAAATAGAAAATTCATACTTCTTACTACATAAAACTCATGGTTTTTATTATCGAAAACCCATGCTTTTTATTATTGGAAACTCATGCTTCTTCTTACTAAAAACTCATACTTCGTATTATTGAAAACTCATACTTCACATTATTGGAAACACATACTGCTGTTTGTTAAAAATTTACGCTGCTTATTGAAAACTCATGCTGCTTATTAGAAAACTCATGCTACTTATTATTGTGATAACTCCTTATTTTTGAAAATCCGTACTTCTTATTATTGAAAATTCATGTTTCTTATTATTAAAAACTCATACTTCTCATCATTAAAAACTCATACTTCTCATCATTAAAAACTCATAACGATTCTTATTGAAAAGTCATATTCCATATTTTTGAAAATTCATACTTCTTATATGGAAAACTCACGATGCTTCTTATTAAAAACTCATACTTCTTATTAAAAACTCATACTTCTTATTATTGAAAACTCATGCTGCTTCGCATTGAATACTTATGTTTCTTATTATACAAATCTAGTGCTTTTTACTATAGAAAACGCGTGCTACTTACTCTACTATATAACAAATATTTGCACATATAAACTATTGAATAAAATTTTTCAATAATAGTTAAGTAAGATTAATTAGCGTTTAATAATGATAGTACAATACAACCCGGATTATCCGAAGTCCGGATTAGCCGAAGTTTTTTGCTTCACATCTTTTTTTTTTTATCATTTATTTATTTTGTTTTTTCTGTAGAAACCCCTTCAGTATTTTTGGCGAAAACGCTCATACTTTTTCCTTAGCATACTCCGTTCTTGGAAAGAAATCTATATAAATGCAAAGCAAGGACATGATAATAAAAATGAGATGTACGGAAAAAAGGTAGGTGGTGTTAATCGCTTCTTTTTCACCTATTGTGACCACACGTGAACTCGCGATATGAAAGTGGAAATTTCGGAGTGGGAAGAGGTGGCAGTAATAATTAATTATCAACGATCTAATGAAGATGAGGAAATATTTTCAATTAGAAAGTTGTAGAGCATCTTTCAGTTAATACGAAAAGATATACCGCTCTCATTCGATATGTAAACTTACTGCCACAAAGTCCGGGGTTCAGCGATTTCAATGCATTGCTTTCAATTAGTGCTTTCTGATGTTTTAAAAGTTGAGTTAGGGGAGTCGTCTCATAGGGGAGAGAATGTGATTTCTTTCTCGTAAGAACTTCAACTCAACTCAACTCAACTCAACTCAACTCAACTCAACTCAACCTCTAAACCGCGAGAAAGCATTAACTGAAAGTGATACATTGAAACTTCCGGAGCACCTCGCTTTGTGGCGACGCACATGTACGTATTGCATGTGAGCTGTATATCCTTTTCTACTAACCGTAGGCTGATTTACAACTTACAAATTGAAAATATTTTCCAATCTTCATTATTTTTTAAAATAAAATTTTTAACTTCCTCAATTCGTCACCATACGCGCTGCTGTTCATCTATCTCATCTGGTAGTGTATAGTCATTGTACTATACTTACGCCTAATTTTTGTTGCAAGATCTGTCCCGGTTTAAAAGTTATTGGTTGAATTCTGACCTTTTTAGCAACCCTGTATATCCGATATACAGGGTGTCTCAACACCAGGGTTATAAACATCTAGGAGGGGTAGGGTACACCTAGACGAACAATATTTGTCATAGAACCTAGGGTCGCAAACCACTCACAGCGCTAGTTCTAAAACCGTCCAGCATGCACAAATATTTACAACCAGTGCGTGAAAAGCGCCAGATAAAACTCAGGTCAGCTGCTCAAGTGCATAGATGATTAGGACATCGCATTTTGCGCTTCTCATGCACTGGTTGTCACTATTTGTGCATGCTGGACGGTTTTAGAACTGACGCTGTGAGTGGTTTGCGACCCTAGGTTCTATGACAAATATTGTTCATATATATGTGTACCCTACCCTACCCTGCCCGTCCCAGATTTTTTCAACCTTGGTGCTGAGACATCCTGTATACATACTTATCTTTGTATATATCCAAGATCGACTATTGTATTGGTTTGCCTCTTGAAGTTGGTGTACATTAAAAAACCACTTTTACGGGAAACACTAGCCAAGTGTCTACTAAATAATAATAATATTATTTTAATAAAAATAACTGCAACACAGCACATTTTAAACATATATAGGTTAATTAGTAACGTGAAACACTGTGCTAAAACTATAATAAACTATTTAAACACGACTACCACAGTTAAAATTTTAAGTGTGATAGTCGTGTTTTAAATAGTTTATTATATATAGGTTAACCCGAATTTCGAATAAACGAAATGCGTATGATCGGGGTTCTTCTTTTCTTAAAATTAATTATCTGTTCATCTAGAAGTGTATTATTAATTAACTCTGAGCAAGAATCACACGTTCCCAATTCAGTGACATTTGTGACCTCTTTATTCTAATTCAGTAACACAAAGGCACCTTACATCGCCAGTTAATTTAAAGGTCACACCACATGCTGTCCAATAAGCTTAAATTGCGCCACTTCCGGAATTCCTTATCTGACCAATCAGAGGGGAGCTCTAAGCACTATTCTAAGCTCAGTAATATCGCTTTCTGGGAATACAACGCCTCACCTTTGGCCAACCTTCCACAA
The DNA here is from genome assembly GCA_006491805.2 of Dysdera silvatica. NCBI lineage: Eukaryota > Metazoa > Arthropoda > Arachnida > Araneae > Dysderidae > Dysdera > Dysdera silvatica. Next base: position 82,709,615 of record QLNU02014802.1, read on the forward strand.
TCTCACTTTGCATAATTAACAATAATAAGCAATAACGTTTTCCGATTCTAATATCAGATGCAGAGCCCCTAGAATTCTAGGCCGACGCCTCAGACGCCATTTTGTTGTACACTTCCGGTTTCATAACACAACGTTTACCATTGGAAAATTAATAATCCATTTTCTTCTTCTTCTTCTTCTTCTTAAGTGTATCTGTTGCAAATCTAGACATTCGATGTTCCTTCCTCGAGTGATCTGAACAATTTACAGCGACACACCCATCTATTTCACTGTTATTTTATTAAAAATAATACATTTGTCCATCACTCAATTTCAACACAACAGTAAATGAGACCATGTGATAGGATGGCATCAAAATGGCGGATGCGCCCGCTAACTTTTTTAGGAGCCATAATCAGATGGACATTCTACACCTAATTAAACATAATTTCCGATACCCCTATTGCATTCTATTAAATTTGCTTGTAAAAGTATTAAAGTAATTGTATTAAAGTTGTGTGTGTGTGAGGGAATTTATTATAAAACCTCCAATCTCATTTTTTAGTGAACACAAGACTTTTATCAAAGAAAAGTCGCTACTTGAACATTCCTACAGAAGCGTTGTTTTAAAAATTCATTCTCTATACTTTAAAAGGGAGAAGACTAAAATATTGGACAGCGAAGCAAAATTATAATAATCATACAATCATTTCAAATAATAATAATATAAACTAAATATTATTTGTAATAATAATTTAGCATTTTTTTGGAATCCAGTTGAAAGATTTTAGTTGTCAATCTTTGGTCATTCCTTTTTGCAACATGTCCACTATATTGTCGTTTGAGGCCTTGGGCAGTTTAGTAGATCCTGGCCCCCCAACCAATTATATTTAATGGCAAATTATATTTTTTATATTATTGTAGTTTCATCCCGTGCCCCACCCCCCTTAGGATTTCAATCCCCCGAGCATAGTACCCCTAACCCGTCTTCGACCAATCCTGAGTTCGTCGGTACTGGTGTCCTCAATTAGCGTCTGCTCTTCGCCCCAAAGTTGTTTTTTTTTTTTAATTTATCCTAGTTATTCCAAGGATGCGCTTTTTTACACACTTCTCTGGGTTGTTTGTAATTTTTTCTATTGCTTTTCTCGTTAAACTCCAAGTCTCTGATTCATGAGAAAGAATTGGTAATAAGCACTGGTTGAAAACCTTCCTTTTTAGACCCAAAAGCAATTTTCCTTTCAGGTAAAACTCTTTCTTTCGAATGCTCTCAAACTAAGCTTGATGCGTGGAGTTCTTAAGTAATACGGTCAAACCTCGTTAAGACGAACACGCTTAAAACGAATTACTTTTAATACGAACCGTTTTCTGAAGTACCGTAAAATTGTATAGCATACTATCCTTTCCGGATAAGACGAATTTTTATT
>QLNU02014802.1:82749410-82764841 GCA_006491805.2 Dysdera silvatica
GTGATACACAAAAATCCTCAATTTTAATTTAGGAAATGTTGAAAATTTTTAATCCAAGGGGAAAAACATTTTTGAATGTTGAATCCCCCACCACCAAATTTGGGGCCCCGCGAGTCCGTGCGATAATCAGGGCCTAAATAGGAGCCTGGCTTTTAAAGGCAAAAATCAAATGTTTTTTATTCGGAGGTTTTTGTACTTCAGAGGTGTCCGTTAATGGAGGATTTGATTTATATTCGTTAAAGCTGATGTACGAAAATGACGCTCCCCCTCTTCTGTGACACTTACGGTGGACAGCTATCCCTTTTGGCACGCCATTGGGAAAAACACCGGTCCCCAGTCAGTTACCCCAATGAGGGTCCGCCCATAAAAAAAATCTGAAACCGCGCCTAGCCACGGAAAATGTTCAAACTCGATGTGTTAAAATTCATATAAATTCTTAACCATTAAAATGTTCAAATTTTGGACGCAAATTCTGAATTGACTTATTGAAAGTTTTAAAAATAAAATTCATATACCATTCTTTTATATATACACCTAATCAGCCGTTTTATAAATGAAATCATTGCTTTATTTATTCTTCATTTGTAAAGTCATAATAACAATATACTGTGTAACTACAGCGATAATACAGACAATATATACTAAAAGTACATCATATTAGACTCTACAATGAAAGGTCTCAAGAAAATATCAGCAAGGATATAACATGCATGGGACCTTAAGATTACAATCTGATTCCAAAGATGACACACAACTAATTGTGAATCACTCATTCCTTCATTATGTTTTTTTTGCCATTTTTTTTATTTTTCAATTTTTGAATTCCTCTGGTAGTCCATTCCAAAGTTTTGGTTCAAATTGGTAATCATAGTATTTATAGTTTTCGAGAATCAGGTAAGTAATATAAATAAATTATAAAATTAATATGGGTATATTTTTATAATAACTTGAAAACTAAATAAAATCATCGATTATTAAATAGATTATCGATAAAAACGTAGTTGATAATTATGTGGGAGGAGTAATACGAAGCACCTCCCCTTACGTAGTTAAGGTACACCCTTTTCTCCCCAGCCCACCGATGACGCCCCTTTTTTTAAGAAACTCATTCGGCGAAACAGGGTAGAACCCAACTATTGGCGTTAACTGCTAATCCGGCACAATCTAGTCCGTCTGCGCTCAGCCGCCTCGGCGGCTGATTGCGCTGTTCAAGCGTCCTGTCTGGGATCACAGCGCCGCCACCTTCGGCGGCCACCATTCCCACCCACCCACTTTGCAAAAGTGACACATAGTCCGTCTGCGCTGGGATTACAGCGCTGCCACCTTCGGCGGCCACCCTTCCTACTACCCTTCTTGCTTAAATCACTCACTCACTAGTCCGTCTGCGACGGCTCGTTTGACGCAACCCTTTTAAGCTGAACATCACATAGGCGTCGGTGAGCATGTGCTGATGTAACAACATTAAGATTATCAAAATAAACCAAACGCGCAAAAACCGAGTGTTGCCATGCCACAATATCAATCACTTGGCATTACTTACGTAACTTCGATGTTATGCATAAATGAAAGGGTTTTATTTACTTCTACTGCAGCATTATAAACACAAAGAAAAACTAATACAATGCATGGGCGTCGTTGGGGAGGGCAGGGGGTCAGTTGCCCCCCCCTCTCTAGAATTGAAATATATGCAATATTTTGAATACATTAAAAGGTTAAAGTGGTTATTTGCTTCAGGTTAACATTGACCAAAAGAAAAAAAAACCCTTCAATGTTATTAAATACTAGAACATTGCTTCATGAGCGTTATGGGAAATACAACTTCACACACAATCGGTCAATTTAACAAATACTCTGGGAAAGTATATAAAGGCCGCTAAAAATGTATTTCATGGTGCTTGTACTGCATTTTTTTTAACGGCCAGAGACGACCGCCCAGCTCACACTCCCTGAACATTGCCCTGTTAATGGATTTATTCATCTAGTAATTTATCTTAATGCATTGTATAAAAAAAAATACTATTTATCATCTTACAATGACGCCCTTCCTGATTAGATGTTTTTGTGCCTAAGGAAATTTTAGGCAATTGTGTTAACTCTGTGGAGGATAATACCTTAAATACGAAGAAAAGGAGCATAGTTCTTGTCCTGGTGGCCGAGCAGGTAGATGCACAACGAGTTATACATTGGGTACACAGTTCGACTCCGGGTTAGGGCGATGTCTCTTTTTCTCCTTTACATAAAGCTCTAGTTGAAGCATAAGCGTGGATGGCAGAAATTATTTATAAAATCCCCACGAAAATTACAAAAAACACGTCCCAGTGGCTTTGTGTGCTGACCATTTGGCAACTGTGTTAACCCTGTGGAGGTTAATAATACCTTACATAAAAATTATTCATTAATTATGCAGTAAATTAGTTCGGGAAGGTTGGCCAATGAAGGGGCGGTGTATTCCCAGAACACACAGTCAATACCAACATTACCTAACAACTTCATTCGTTCTCGAAAATCATTCCAACGGGTCAACCTAGAAGGCACTATGAATAGTTAATATCACTAATCACCCCAACAGATTACTTTTCCAGATGCAACCACAACATATTCATAGCACCGGAACACATATCATTGCTCAGGAACCAGATGAGAAAGGCAGCACCGAAATTTCCCATCTTCTAGCAAAATAATGCTCAATGAATTTCCTCGTAGAACGCCGGCCGTTAACGGGCAATTACGAGCCTAGAAAACACCAGCAAGAAAAAAGGCTAATTTTTCTTTAATTTTTAAACCCAATTTTATCTAGAACTACAGGATCACGGAATTTTTTTTTATAAACGTTCTATTTTAAACAAATGCATATAATAAATCGAAAGTAAAGTTAATTTAATATTGGTAGAAGAACAAAACGACGTTTAAAAAAAAAATCTTAAATAATAATTTGGAAAAAATTACAATATTCCCAACTCAAAAAACACGAACGTTCATGTGTAAGTACTGCCACCTGGTGACATTTCCGCGAATTATCTTATTGTCCTCAATCATATTATGTGAGTTATGTAACTGTTGGCCATATTAAAAATTTGGGAATGTGAAAGTGATTCAAAGGTGCACGAAGATTAAAGTTTTCTTTCACTCTGGTCTTGTTTACTTCAACTGTGTCCGTTGTTTTACGATTACTTGAAGCAAGTTGTATTCGTTTGAAGAAATTTAAAATGGCGAGATATCATTATGACTACGATAAATTGTTCGGATTCGAGTTTCCTAACCCTAATGAAGAACTGGAGTTAGTGTTTGAAGATGATGAAAGAGCCCAAGGCGTAGTGTGTAATTTCGGCATTTTTGCATTCGGCGAAATTTCAATTGCTTTCGTAAATAGCCATTTATACGATGACGAGGCTACGGTCATCGCTAGGGCGAAGGTTTGTTCTGTCGTTGATGAAAAATCTAAAGTAGCAGGAAAGGATGATCCCGAAAAACGTGAGGTTTTCCGTCTTATTGTAAATGCCGATCAAACTGTGTTATTCTGTGAAGTAGAAGATTACCTTCCACGACAGTTCAGTTTAACAGTATGCCATTATTGCATGCAACACTTTGCGGAGAGAGCAGGTGTCATTGTCCTAACAGTTCTACACATAAATGATTTTGTTGACAACAATGGTGAAAGTCCATGTGAAAGGCGTATCTTTCGATGCGTACCCACTGTCCGTTCCCGAGGGTACGAAGCTGAACTCGGATGCCCGTACTTAACTACTCCAAATGTCGTTTGTAATTTTCCAGCTATTGTCATGCGTACTGTGGCCGATAGAAGAGCCATCCTATACCTTTGCTACACCCAATACAACAATGTGACCGTGGAACACTTTCCCATTTTTGAGGAGTTTTTGAAGTACCGAGTGTTCCGGGAAATGCGCATAAACCCTGATGCTGAGGAACGATTCATCAAGTTTATTACCAAATTAGGCCGGATGTTGCTTTTTCCTTCGGATTTTTCATATCGTCCATCCGATTTTCTGCTTTAATGTGTACTGGAATATTTGACTTTTTCGTGTTATTACAAAATGTAAATTTTTTAAAACTTTTGACAAAAGACATTTTAGCATTGACATTGCAATAGTCGTTTTTTGGTTTTGCATTTAATGGATTTTTATTGGCTTATGCTTCAAAATTTCTTGCAATAGCATATTTGGTTTTTGTAAATAAAAATATAAGCAGAATGTAACTTGTTTTATTTTCTTTTCTTTAAAAAACATTTGTAGTACAAGAAAATTTCAATATTTGAAAGAAAAAAAAACCTACGAATAACAGTATTTTTAAATTCTATTTTATATATATTTGAAAAATTCTATATGAAAAAAAAAAATTAGTGTTTTTTAGTTTTAATACACTGCACTAAATGTCTAAAATCTAATATCTGGAGCTAGATTAAATGAAGTGGCCAAAACAACATGGATATAATGCAAAACTTGTATGTTCCTAATTAAGGGTCAGAAACCAGTTCAAACCACTAGTAACTTGACAGAAATTGATATTCACGTAAGATTTTTAATAACATAACCACGAAAGATTTGATAAGTAAATCTTCCCAACGAATTTTATAGTTTTTAAATGAAATTATACACACAACTTAATAATAATCAATTTGTGGTTTTACGGTTCAAGGACTACAATGGTCATCCTGCGCAGAGACATTGTTTTCTAAGGAATCTAAACCTCTTAAGGCCTAGGGAACTATACCCGGACTACAATGTGCAGCGAGCTATCTGAGTAAGTGTTCTTTGCACCATTAGGAGTTTGTTTGTTTTACGGCTCAAAGACTACAATGGTCATGCTGCGCCGGGACCTACTGTTTTCCGAGGAATCCGAACCTCTTAAGGCCTAGGGAACCAAACCCCGGACTACAGTGAGCAGTGCGATCTTTATGAGATCTCTGAGTAAGCGTTCTTTTTGCACTGCTGGGAGTCGAACCCGGATTAGCGGCGCACTAGGAGAACGCGTTACCACACTGCGCCACCGCAGGGCCTTCATCACTAGTACTATGACTATTTGATTCATAATCTAACCACCTTCTTTAGTTATTTCTATTTCTTTCTTCTCCAATCTTTCTTTTAACGGCCGTCCGTTTTCTGCAGTGGTTAAGACACGCGCCTATTTCTTCATTGCCTTTCCTTTTTTCTTTATTTAGTTTTGAAATTGGAGATATTGCATGCAAATATTTCGATGGAATTGTAATATTCTTTTCATGCAAACCTTGACTGATGTATGGCTGTAGATCCGCGAGGTCTTGCGCTTTCAGCTCATGTGCGTGTTTGTTCGATGTTTCCAGTCTCAATAATGGTGGCAAAAAAGAAATTTGGAGAGCTTTTTTATGAATTTGGCGGATTTTTTGAAAACTTTGATGATATTTTTATGTATTTGTAAGAAAAGAAAATTATAATTAAATTGGAGACATTTGACTAGGATTTGCGATTATATTTAACGGCATTTGGCGCAAAATAACAAAAAATTCTAAAAATTAAAATTAACATCCGAAAGAATACGCGCGGCATATGTCCCTGATTTTAACTGCGGCATGTATACCAATTTGTAAGGTATAGATGCCTCACCCCACGCCTTCCTGATCTTGAATTCAAACATGGCGAAATAATCAAAACACTCTATACTAAGACTATGCTTCGCTCAAACAGGGAATCCACTGACATCGTTAAAGTCTTAGCTGTAATATACAAAATACGATAGCACAGCTTATATATTTGTTAATTTCTTTTACCAAACACGCTTCAAATACTAAATGGCCAAGTGTCATCACACAGCCCGTTTCAGAACTAGGGGTTGCGCAATCTATACCCCATGGGACATGTAACCTACATAAAAGGAGTTGCATCAACATAGTTCCATATACTATAAAATATGTATAATTTCTCTATTTTTTTTCCTTTCTTGTCACGTTTGACAAAACCAAACCAATTTCTTTCTTATGTGATCTCGTTTAAAGGAAGGTTTCACACACTAGCATACGCATGGGGGTGTTAATGGGGGGTTTGTAGGCAGTGGCGTAGGCAGAAAGTTCATAAGGGAGGGAGGGATTATAGGCTTAATGGGAGGGGTTACAGAGCTACAACTCATATATTCCTATATTAAATATACAAAATTTCATTGCAATTGGGGGGTTACAACCCACCCAAAACCACTCCCCTGACTACTCCTATGGCTATAACCCCCGATTTCAATGAAATTTTGCATATTTACTTTAGGAATATGTGAGTTGTAACTCAGTAACCCCATTGAGCCTATAACTTTCCCCTTAGGAACTTTCTGCGTACGCCTATGGTTTCATAATTTATCTTATAGACCTACTCTTGGTTTCAACATCCCTTGCCAGTTGTACAACTTGGAGTAGTTTGCTTTCAACATTAATTATCAGATATACAACGTCTAGTATTTTGTTTACGACACCCAGTATCAAGTGTACAACGTACAGTATTTTGTTTATGACATCTAGTGTCAGGTGTACAACATACAGTATTTTGTTTATGACATCTAGTGTCAGGTGTATAACATTCAGTATCAAGAATGCAACATTCAGTATCAAGTATACAACACTCAGTATCAAATATACAACATTCGGTATCAAGTATTGAACATCTGATATTTTGTTTACGACATCTAGTTTCAGGTGTACGACATTCGGTATCAGGTATACAAAATTCGGTATCAGGTATACAAAATTCGGTATCAGGTATACGGCAGTTGTTATTTTATTTATAGCATCTAGTATATTAAATGTATAACATTCAGAATCAGATATACAACATCCAGGTCAGTTGTGCAACTGACACTGTATACAACATCCAGTATCACGTGCATGATATATAGTCTCAAGTGTGCTCAAAGTTGAATCCACAACTTTGGGCACACCTAATGTAAACAGGCAAACAGTGTAATCTTTGACATAAATTCATGAATTTATGTCAACCAGCGAGATCTTTGACATAAATTCATGACGTTCGAAATGTCATAACTGATTTCAAATTAGATAATTTGTTTGTTTGTATTTTTAAGCCTCAAGGACAATAGGGGTCGTACTTTGTGGCAGTGACGTAGTAAGCTTAAATTTATTGGGGGAGGTTCTCAGGTAGTTTTAAGGAAGATCATATTATGCGACATTAAAGAAAATAGTGCATTTTGATATCTAACGGGGAGGCTTGATTGATCCCTCTTTCCTTCACCACTGCTTCACCGAAATTCCTAGTAAACCTGCTTAGCAGGCTTACTAGGAATTCAAACGTCAGCTAACAATAGCAGAAAGTGTTTTCTTAATATTTTTCCGCCACGTTTTTATGCAAACTTTTCAGCAAATTTGAAAAACGTCGAAATTAAAATAACTTTCTCAATGTTAATTTATTTTTAGTTTAATTAAACAGTTAACTTCGCTTCCGTTACGAAGTTCCGTTTCCGTTACAGGGCAACGCATCAAGGAACTTCAATCCAATTGGCGTATGCAGGGGGGGGTGTTGATGGGGGTTGTAATCCCCAAGTTCGGACACGTGGGCGGGGCGAGATCACAGGAGTCATGACCCATCCCAAAAATATATTTTTTCACTGTAAAAAATTCCAACTTTCATGATAAATGAAGGGTGTTATTCCAAGACCATGGCAAATTCTGTCCTTGACTCCCCCCAAAATGAAAGCCTGTGTCCGCCTCTGGTAACATCCCCATTGCAATGAAATTTGTATATTTAACATAGGGATATAGAAGTTATAGCTCTGCAACCCCCCCTTACGAACTTTCTGCGTACGCCTATATTCGATCCTAACTATTCCTTTTTATGTATAACCCGTGGCGAGTCGAATCCGATGAACACGAAATGATTGCTAAAATGTTTAAAAAAAAGAAAGAAAGAAATACAACTGCTTTTTTGCTGAGTAAAGCAATCTGATTTTTGGTGAACCAGTTACACAACATTTTGCAATTCAGTGAACTACTTACCAAAGGTTGAGCAATTCTCTGCTGCTAATGACTCACTGCGGCGACTTGTCAAAGGAGGTTGTCGAAGGCGTAGCTAGGGGGAGGGCGCCATCGCCTACGATAGCATATTGAGAGCCCTATGACGGCCCAGCGATACATGGAGGACGCGCTGCGGCCGGTGATATTACCCTTTCTTCAGGGGGTGCCAATACCATTTACCAACGGGATAACACCCTATCAGGCACGACCACTTCCTCCTAAATTTATCAGGCGGAGACACGGCACGTATCAGGTAACATGTCTCACAAGGTACCCAGGTTCTTCCCTGGCCACAAGTCTCCCCTGATTTCTCACCAATCGGTCTGGGGCATGATTGGGCGTTGCTTGTGTGCGCTACCACTGCCGCACTCAGACGGGAGTTCGGTCTCAGCTCTGGTGGCGTGCGGATGTCTGTCCGGGCTGGCGGGTGTTGGTTCCAGCTCGCTTAAGACGGAGTGATTGGGATATTCACTTTGGCCGCCGGGCGGCGGTGGATGGATGCCTGCTTCTGCTATTCTGGGACCGGACTCCGCCCTCCCTCGTAATTCGGACTTCGTCGCTAGGGCCGTGCTTGGCCTTCTGTCCATGACGGGCGTTCGTCATTGTCTTCGTCCGCTGCGATCGCTTGGGGGCCAGCTTTCGCAAACAGTGGATGATACTTTGGCATGTGATGCCTGTCCGGATTGTTCTGGTCTCGTGCGCCCTGGTTGCGGGGAATGATTTTCGCCTGTTCGCTGCCGCTCGCGGCACCACACCCACTCAACGGTGTCCGGTGGTCTCCTGTAGGAATACCGGCTGGCCCGGGGTGTTCTTCCGCGCCATCCATCTATTTCGGCCGCTCTTCGGGGCGGACTGATCGTGGATGGCCTCCGGTCGACGTTGAATGACGACAATCATGTGAGCTGTGCGTCTCTGTACGCCTGTTTCGATCGACAATCCCCCGCAATGCTCCCTCCCCCCCAGTGTCCCTTCTCGGTCCACTGGTCGTCATATCATATGACAAAAGCCTGTCTGGGAATACAGCGCTGCCCCCTTCGGCGGCCACCCTTCCCATTAATCTCCTTGCACAAACCACCACAGCATTCAGACGATAAACTCTGGCAAATGGTTCACAGGGAATGAACAGCCATCCTTCAAGACATCATTCGTATCGTCATTGAGTCTGTGCCTAGACGGACGTGTTGCTTGCCTGTATCGTCGCTCGCAGTGGTCCCACAACTTACTGCTCCGACGGTGTTGTCGCTCAGTGTGTAGGTGTATCATATTGCAATAAACACTTACACAATGAGCAACGGTGTTGTCGCTCAGTGTGTAAGTGTATCATGTTGCAATGAACATCACTTACACAGTGAGCGACGGTGTTGTCGCTCAGTGTGTAGGTGTATAATGTTTCAATAAACATCACTTACCCAATGAGCAACGGTGTTGTGGCTCAGCGTGCTGCAATGAACATCACTTATTGTTCGTTTCTGTCTCTCTCTCCGTTTGCCGATTTCAATCACTTTCTGCCTGCTCCTTGTTGGTGTTCCATTGTCACTATCACGTAGTGTATTTAAGTACAATGATGCTTCCTTAGTGTGCGTTAAATGTTCAATATGAATTCGTTAATATGAACAGCATTTGAATGATTTTACTTGATGGCATGCACTAAAAAATGAATAATTATATATGAATGAATTTCTTATACCGCATTATTAAAAATTATTATATGAATGCTATATTACACTTTCTTTTCTATTTTTACAAGAAAATATAATGTATACGTATGTATAATCAAAATAACGAACGTACGTATCGATTTATAATTTCTTAGGTAATTTCCATTCCATAACACTCTCGGATCCAAGGAGGGGCAATAAGGAAATAGCCCCCCCCACTTTTGGGCAGCCGTGAACATAAGGAAATGAAATAAAAAGTACCGAAAACTTGGCAAAAGATAGGAATCAGAAACAATCAGCCCCCACCCACTTGAAAGCTTTCTGATCCACCCACATTTCACAGCTATTTTCAGATTCGTGGAAAAAAAAAGAAAGAAAGAAAGAGAGAGAGAGAGAGAGAGAGAGAGAGAGGAAGAAGGAGGGAGGAAGAAAGAAAGAAAGGCTTTTACATAACTGCATAAAAGAAATTTCAAACCAGATAATGCATAAACCGAAAATCTTAAACTATAATATACAGTCGAAACCGCGTATATGCAACTCGAATATATGCGAAAACTGCATATATGAAAAAAAATATCGAGCTTCAAATTTTCTCTTATCTTTTTAATGTTATCTAAACCAGCTTAATTGCGATTTTATACATGCAAGTATTTTTGAAGCCAAATGAATGTTTTATTGTAAAATTTAAACCGGATATATGCAAAACAAATATTCATCCAAAGTAAATATGTAGCTGGCAGCCCTTATTTTTAAGGATTGTCTCTCCCCATCGGAAATGGCTGTCAACCCTTGTCGAAGTTTCATTTATTAGCTTATTTACGACTTTGTTTACGTCTTCCTCTTCCTGTGTTCGGAACGATTGTCAAAATTTGTTTATTTAACGGCGCCGGTCTGGTAACGAAGCTATGTCTGCTCTAATACTTTTGCCAGATTATTTAGGATCAAATAATATTGTAAATATTTTAACAAATCAAATCTTTAATCAGTTATCAAAACATCCATGCGTGCAAAAAAAGTTAACTGATTTTTTCACTAATGCAATGCATATGTTTATGTAAGCACTACTACATTACTTCCTGTTATTTTTATTAATAGATTTATTAATAGTACTGTACATTATAAATATTGAAATAAATAATGTATATGATTTATAAAATTAGAAATAGGGTTGTCTAATTTAATAACAAATTACTATACAAATTTAATGAGCAAATTTTTTGTAGCGAAGAAATGAGGAATATGTGGGAAAGGTATTGGATAAGCTGGTGGTAATGGGTAAGAGGAAGAGGGGAAGACCACGGCTGAGATGGAAGGATAAAGTGACGGAAGATCTGGAAGAGTATGGATGGAGTAGAGAAGAGGCATTGGATAGAAGATTGTGGAAGAGAAGATTAAAGGACCATAACGCCGACCCCATATAACATGGGAAATGGCAAAGCGAAAGAAGTTCAGAGAATACTGCTTATATGTAAAACCCGCTTATATGCGAAACTCGCTTATATGCAAAGGATTTCGTTGCTGTGTCCATTTGCATATATATGCAGTTTCGACTGTACTAAAAATATTAAAATTTCACTAGAACTATTTCGTTATGAAGTGATTATAGTGAATGAACTTTCGATTAATAGCAATGGTTATTCGCTGTTAAGCCTCTTAAATAGTAACGATCTAATTAAGGACAATTCCGCAAAGCCGTAGCCAGCCTGGGGCCAGAGGAATCATCCCTCCCTCCGGGAAATATTTTTCGTTTTATTACTTTTTTCCGAAATAAATCAGTGCATAATTTTATTTTAAACTTTTTTTATTTTACACGAAATTGTCCATGACAATGAAGATCGTTCTTTGAAGTTAAAAATATATTCAAAATAGATGTCTACGGTGGATTTTGTGCACTTGCATCCCCTCGGGACGCCCCTGCCTCCGTCCCTTGGGAGTCGTTAATGGGAGAATTAATGTAGTTTTAGTAACATTATTAATAATGGGTATTCCCAGTAGATGGCAGCACATGACAAGGGAAACACAATGCGTGGGTAAAGGGTAAAACCAGAATGACCGTATAATACGGTTTCACGTGCTCATTCAACTTGTCAATTTCTACGAATATTGTTTATTGGTACAGAACTGGTTTATTGGTGATTTTGAACTTCAAAAAGTTGAATGAACTTCAAAAATTAATGATTAAAGAATATTATGGTATGTTTATAAAAATATTGACCTCTTATTAACATAGTGAACGTTGTCTCTCTCTCTCTCTCTCTTTCTCTATTGCTGTTTTTATTTCTATTTGGTAATTTCTCTTTGAAATAGTATTGTGTGCATGATTAAATTAACGGTGACTATAAATAAATAAATAACCGATGTTTTTTGCAACAATGTTTCACCCTGGAAATGTTTTCTGAGGAAGGCAGACGTACCTCTCCGAAACAGGGTTTAAGCTGGCTCAAAACATGCTGTCGCAAAAATGCTAAAATGGGAAAAAAAGTTGTAGCAAAATGCTAAAAAATATTAGTTGCTTTTGTTGCTTATATTATTTTGAAGCTTGTGGGGTGCTAGGGTCCCCATTTCCTCATTTGTTTCCATTCAAGTTTGTAAATGACTAAAAGAAAAAAAGGCTGAACTTTGTTGAAAGTTGCCCAAAAACCAGCAAATACAAAAACTTTCTTGATGCCAGAGTATTCGACGGGTATTAGGTATTTTTTAAAATTCCTCAAGAGTACCCGGCACACATAGCGCGTACCCTTTGGGGACGGTCCTACATGCATATATATATAGCAAAATTGTAGTATGATTGTGACATGTAGTACCTTCTAATGTAATATACATGAATACACATATCTAAATGTATATTAACTTGGACAAAGTTAAAGTTGTAAAGTAATATCACACAAGGTAGTAAACCCAAGTAAATTTAAGTAGTAGAAACATCTCAGAATAAAAATTGACATGTAGTAGTAAAAGGTGAAGAGGAGTAAAAGATTAAACAATACCAAGAATTTTGTTCTTCATCAGGGACCGCACAAAATCCCTGTTATTGGTTTGCTTTTTCTGACTACAATAATTGAGATTTGTGATCAATACTGAATAAACCAGCATTGACCAAAACTTAGCTAAAAACAGTATAAACCCAGAATATAATTAGTTTAACAATATTTTAGTAATTTAGAAGGGTCTCTTTATTAATACTGAGAACAATCTCAATTGTTGTAAGCGGCCCTATATATAGTGAAAATCGGTTATAGCGACCTCCAAGGAATCGTAGTAGCCTATAGTAATACTCTCCAGAGTTTTATAAATTGTTTTGATAGTAAAAAGTATTAAACTTTTTGGTTTCAAAATTAAATAAAAACATAATTATAATGAATTTAATTTCCGTTTATATTATGTTTTATAACCACACTAAAAACATAGTACTTTCTTAGTTTTTTAAATTGAAAAAATTGTAGAAAATACTACTAAAGTATATAATGTAGAAAACAAATGTAATAAATAGTATTTATTATATTATACTAATGACTTCCGAACAGTGCCGGTTTAAGAGATTTGTGGGCTCTACGCTGAAAAAATAGAATGGGCCCCTTAAGAATATGACCCTCGTGATATTCAATTAATAAATCACTTTTTAAGTTTATTATCTTTAATATTCAGGTTTAGCAGTAATAAAAATTTCTCGGATATTTGTAAATAAACAGGATTAGAATAACGCTTAAATTTTGATAACTAACTTTAAATTTTAATAACTAACCCACGTGGTTCTGCTTTATGACTGTCAAGTCGCGTCGTTATATCCGATACGAGTTTCCCTAGTTAGAATCTACGTAGACTACAAAATCGCCGTCGTTATAGCAGGTTTCGTCGTTATATACGATGTCGTTATAACCGATATATTTAGTATGGAGTAGAATAGCAAAACGACCAACCGCATATAACGACGGAATTTTTACACAAGTACTGTGTATTTAGTGAGGCTATAAATATAATTTAATATAGACGGAAATTCAATTCATTATAATTAAATATATTTTTATTTAATTTTGAAAGCTAAACGTTTAATACTTTTTACTATCAAAATAATTTATAAAACTCTAGAGTGTATTATACTATAGGCTACTATCATTTTAAAAAAAATATTGTTTATAACGACTATCGGTTATAACGACCAAATTTTCGCGGTCCCTTGAAGGTCGTTATAACCGATTTTCACTGTATATGTGTATGTGTGTGTGAGAATTATGACTTTTTTTTTAATTCAAAACTGGAGGGGGTACTGTCATTTGGAGATAGTCCACTTTTAAAACCCCACTACGCCACTGGTAAAATGTAACCAAGATAAAATTGTGTGTGTTTTGCAATTGCAGATGATGTTCCAATACTGGGAGAGGTGGGTCGTTGTAAATTGGGAACATTGAAGAGCTCTTGTCTCTTCGTTTATAAGAAGTTCCAGTAATGATCTGTACCTTAAACCTGGGGTCAATGTGCACTCGTTGCTGACGTCTGTATCTGATATCGAGGATTTGAATACTGATTGTTATATATAACAGAGGAATGCCAGAGAATCAAGCTAATATGCCTATCACGCTATCAAACTAATATGCATGTCACAACGTGTTCACGAATAGCAACTTTCCCACAATTTTCAACGCCAAATTGTGTGTGTTCTCAGCAAGCGCCTAGATTTGGATCGAAGTGGCAGCCGCCGAACTTCGCACCAATTATATATACTGATAACTATCTTCTCGGAGCCGGCTTCTGTCGGTTGGGTACGTAACGTCGTTCGCTTCTAATCGGTCGCGTCCGCTTTGGTCGTCCCGCAAACCAGTTTAGTTCGATCAAATTGGCAGAACCGGTACAAGCGTCCTCTGATTTCTGTATGATAATATTAGTATTTCTACTCATTTATTTATAACCAATCACCCATATGGCGAGCAGTGATAAGCACATGCTCAACGGAAGCAACGAGGCTGTGGCGTTGGCCTTGAAGAAAGTTAAAGACGGAAGCAAGACTGCCCCTGTCGTTAATGTCAGTACCATCGCCAGTTTGAGTGCTGTAAGTTGTTAAGTTTTATGCGTCCTTGAATAATTAACTATCGACTGCACGTTAATTTCATTAACTGTTTTCGTATTTCTTATGTGACGTGAAATTTTGTTTACTTTGATACTAACTTCTTTGACAGAAAATCTTGTTTATGAAAGTATACCTGATGAGTTTATAACTTCCTATTTCCTGCCCGTTGGTACAGCTGTTAAGTAGCGCACAATTAAAAATAGCAATAAATTAGCTTATTAGAAAGATACCTCAATATAGAGTAAATTGTTTATTTATAACTAGTGTGTGTTTTATAATAAAACAATTAATTTGTTTATTTACGAGTAATTAATAATGTATTTTAAAGTAAAGGGGCCCAAATTAGCGGCAACTTTAGGGGCCCTAAAAAGTTGCCACCGACCAAGTTTAGGGCCCCTACCCGAAGCCCACTTAGTTCTAAAATTGAAAATTAAAGGTGTATATTATAAGGCAGAAATCGTTAATGTACAGCGCGCAAAAATACGTACGTATATATATATATATATATATACAGTGAAAATCGGTTATAACGATCTTCAAGAGACCGTGCAAATTCAGTCGTTATAAACGATATCTTTTTAAAATCATAGTAGCCTATAGTATAATACACTCTAGAGTTTTATAAATTATTTTGATAGTAAAAAGTATTAAACTTTTTAGCTTTAAAATGAAATAAAATACATATTTAATTATAATAAATTTAATTTCCATT
>QLNU02014802.1:82774900-82790946 GCA_006491805.2 Dysdera silvatica
AATTTTTAATCTCTCGTAATTGAAATAATCCTTACATTATAGGGCTCTCATCCTTTCTGTTTTAGAATTTACTCTTTCGGGTCGCCTTTGCTACATCTTTGCACACCATTTTATTCTTTTCTCAATAAGAATGTGATGTGCTTCTTCTCCTAGAAGGATTTGTACACTTCCTCCACCCTACTGGGAACACAGAGTTGTTTTTACGGCCAACTTTCTTACCCTGATCTGCACAATAAGCTTTCAAGAAAGAAATGGAAAGAAAGAATTATGTAATTTTTCAGTGATCTCGAAAATGAATAATTCCTTAGGGCTGTATAAAACGAGAATTCATGTCTTGTATTTGTTTAATTTTTGTTATAAGGAGACAAGTAAACAACTATGCCTAATTACATTTAGCAAGTAGTCATAGGCGTAGGCAGAAAGTTCATAAAGGGGGTTATGGGCTCAATGAGGTGGGGTGTTACAGAGCTACAACTCATATATTCCTATGTTAAATATACAAAATTTCATTGCAATGGGAGGTGTTACAACTCTCAAAATTCCCTCCGGCTACATTTATGTAAGTAGTGCGTATATTTGTTTTAAATTAGGTCAGTAGAACCGTGGTTATCTATGGGTGTAGCCTGGACTAAAAGTTTTAGTTAGTTAGTGAACCAATATGAAATCGTAATTGTCAATATATAAAAAATAACAATTTACACAAACATGGCAGTTTAATTCACTCATCAATTTTTATTGTAAAAAAAAACTTATTTTTTTGTAAGAAGATTCTACATTTGGACAAGTTCATCATTTACGGATGATGCGCTTGTAAGGAGCGGCTCTAATATGACCTTCGAAAATATATTATCCGGAGTTAATTATCCGGTATTATCCAGTGTTAAAATAAAAAAAATTACTACCACAGCACTGAAAAGTAAAGAAAAAAACTAATTACTTACGTAAATCGACAGCCGGGTTAGATACCCGGGATGCGGCTAACGGCGCAAAAAAAAAAAAAAAAAATTCCAACCCATACGTAATTTTCATCATAACCTTTCCTCTAAATATTATAGATCTGTCTATAAAGATAATTCTTTTAGCGATAAATCTATTTATAACTATATTTCCCGACAACTATAGAGTAAATCAGGTTCAAACTTGACTATAAGGACGTCTCCTCTGGTCTATAAACCTTGTCTATAAATTACAGTTCCTCTGGGTTCTAGAGTATCGCTATAGATAGGTTCACTGTATCATAATATATCGTAAGATTTGTTACTCACCTTTCAGGAGCTGTTAAGAATTATCCGTTTTCCCCTTCCTTTTATCCCGATTAGAATAAATATTCTTACTCCGAAAATTATCCACTCACTCTGTTTGAATGCCGGCGAAGAGCGTGTCAACGGAGTTCAACGATTGAACAATATTGCGATGTTTTGGCAACAGTTGGAAGAATCTGGTAATATCTAGTTGTAACTAGTAAAGGTTCTGGAAGTAAAGACAGTTGGCAGGTCGGTGGGATAGGGGGTACTAAACAGGGGGACGCATGGTCTTATCGAGCCATACGCAGGCTGAGATACGCAAGCAGTCTGTGTTCAAAATAAAACTGATTACATATATACATAGCTTATAAACTGTGTATCTATAGACATTCCCAATTTTTTTCCAACTTCCCAGATTAATTATTCAAATTAATTGGAAATTAATCGATTTAAAAATTAATAAATAATTTATTACTCCAGCAGTATGAAAACAGTTAATTTGATTTTTTTAGGAAATTTTTCTTGTGTAATCTAGTTTGAACGGAGTGAGAAATTTTAAATTCATTATGAGTAAATTAATTTTATTTTCGAAAGGAAGATCTCATGTCGACAAATTTTTTTTTATGGAGGTTTCGAATTTTTTTTTTTAAAACTTTTGAAAGTGCTATGAGCAGAATACAGATTGTGCATTTAATCCGATAATATACATTAAAAAACTGAAGAGTTTTGTAATATTTACCCTTGTTCACTTTGGTGTGCTATCACGTGAAATATGAGATAATAATATTCCTATGAGGCTTTGACCCGTTCACGTTGTTTTGAAACTACAGGTTTTAGAACATCAACTGGCAACGTAATCAATTTCGTTTCTTTACTTGTTTTTGTTTTACGGTTCAATGGCAGCAAAGGTTAAGCTGAGCTGAGTTTTTTTCTTACTTTAAATGCAATGAAATGCATACGTGAGGATGAACAAGCAGAATTCTTTTTTCAAAGGTTTTACGTTTGTTTTTACATGTAAGTTTCATCAGGCTTTTGGCCAGTGAAAGATTATTCCTGTTTAGCTGGAAACAAATCTACGAGTTGGACCTTGGGTGAAGAGATATATCAGGTGGCGTCAGGGCTTAATTTCTAACAAAAAAAAAGTGAAGGAGCCCTAATATTATGATACATCGATTAAAAAATTGAATGGCTGCAAAAGAATCGATAAATCATATCAATTGTTTATGTTCATTTTTCTGGACAACAAAATGTGTGACTTTAACCATAAATTCATTACTTTTTCATGACAGCGTTTATTTAGGGGCTCCGGCTAATATTAAAATAATCGCCAAAAATGAAAAAGTGCCGAATTTAAGCCTTGAATGGCATAGTAATTCGCATCCCCCCCTTCGGGAAAACCCATGTAGGCATTAGGGCAACACCTCCTACATAAGATATGTAGGAGGTATTGATTAGGGACGGCCCTAAGTAAACTGGCGCTCTAGGTGAGGCCAACATTTGGCGCCTCCCTCCTATAACCTATATAATACTTCTTTTCAGAATGATTCCATTTGTTACGTTGGGATCTTCTCAATAGGCCCACCGAGATTTTATAGTATTATAAAAACAGGAAGCCGCAATGACAATTCAATTTTCCTTACAACAAACCATAAATGCTTTGCTAATGAGTCAAAATTAAGACCTTTTTGACTTTATCTTAGTCCTCTGTTCGGGTTAAACGAGTCTATTTTGATGCAAATTTTACTTTCCTACTTATACGTGGGAGAGTCGCAAATTTTCTGCACTTTTGCCATAATTCTTCTTACATTATGCATACTGATTTCTGTCCTCGGTTATTTTATTGTTATACTGTTGTGGTAATGCTATGAAAGTTCGATCCTAATTCCTCCATTTTTTCCTTCTTCTGTTACAGATGGCCGCTTCATTTGCACCAAAGAAGAACAACGAGCAGTGACCGGATTCCTCTGGTCGGAGGGTGTGAAAGGTTCAGAAATTCATCTTAGACTATCGTCACAATATGAGGGAAGTGCACTATCACGTAAAGCTGTTTGTTCCTTTGTGGATTGAGAAGCTTAAAAGTGGCCGAACAAGTGTGACGGAGGTTGATGGGCGTCCTGCTCCCTCTGTATGCGTTACACTTACTTGTTCGCCCACTTTTAAACTTCTCGATCCACAAAGAAACAGCTTTACGTGATAGTGCACTTCCCTCATATTGTGATGATAGTCTCAGATGAATTTCTGAACCTTCACACCCTCCGACTAGAGGAATCGGATCACTGTTCGTTGTTCTTCTTTGGTGCAAACTTTTAATGGAGCGTCCATGATCTATCTGCAATAGAAGGAAGGAAAATGGAGGAATTTAAATAAAACTTTCATAGCATGACCACAATAGTATAACAATAAAATAAACGAGGACAGAAGTCAGTGTGCACAATGTGAGAATAGTCATGGCAAAAGTGTAGAAATTTTTTGACTCACCCACGTATTTCCATGCTGTACAAAAGAGTACAACAACAGAGATTATCATAACTAGTAAAATTTCGTTAAGTGAGTTCTCCTAATAAAGGGAACAGCAGTTCTCGAAACGTTGTGGAATCTTTTCTTACATGTTACACCAGTGACGAAGTTTTACTGCGTACTGTGGTGGTGTTAGCGGGAAGATTTTTTCGTTTTTGTTTACACAATATTAAACACAAGTAGTAAAATATCCTTTATACATGTATTTATTGGGTAATGCTTTTATTGAAAATTTTATTTATTGAAATCTATTTAATTTAATAATGAGTGCTTAAATGATAAGATTGAATTTGGACTTGTTTGTACCTTGGAGTGATCAGCAGGTTATCTGGCGCCTCCTTTGGCTTTGCGCCATATGTGAGTGAATCGTTTTTACAGCCATAAACCCCTACCTGTGGGCGCCAATATCATCTAATCAGGCGGGTTAACAAGCAAGGGACTAAAACCTCGACCCAAACAGAGACCCGATTTAGTAAAGTTTGTGTTTATTATATGTATTATATCTTTCTTAATATAAAAAGTTAGAAATTTAAACGATAGTGTAAAGAGACTCTAAAAATAACAGAGCCCAAGGCCGCTAAATGCGTTAAGACGGCCGTAACAGACGCCAGTGCCGAAAATATAATTAGACAGAAAAATGAAGAATCTGGTAATAATAGTTTTCTCAGAATGATGTTACAGGACAAAGTATTTTGTTTTTGGCAACACGTAAACAGGAAACTAACTTGCTTAGTAACAACTAATAAATTGACGTATACGGCAAAAAAAAAAAAAAAGTTCATCGTTTTCGTCAGGAAATCGACGAGATGATTTGCTGTTTCATGCATGTTTCGTCAATTACCGTTATTATTAATTATTCTTTGCTCTTAGCATACAAGATAAAAATGTGGCGACAAATTATTGTGTTAGAAATACAGCGTTTCTTATGTCATTTTATCGTAATTGAATGAAACTTACATATGGAACGTACGTACAGTGTGACACGTATACATGGGCGCCCATACGAGTACTTTTGTGAGTGGGGGGGGGGCTGAAAATTAACAGGGGTGCTTCTAGGTGGGAGGCTGAGAAAAATTATTACCTCCTTCTCATAGCTGTCGAGAATTTTAGTGAATGTACAAGATACCAAAACGCTACAAAAATAATTGATACTGCTTGACAATTAGTAATGAGCTAAAAAGTACCTTATTTTAAAATGTGACTGTAAAACTTTTGAAAGTTTCGGTAAATCAAATTTTTAAACGGCTGAGGGGGGGCTTGAGTCCCCCTGAAACCCATATGAGCGCCCATGGTGCAACCCATTGCCTTAAAAAAAACTTTTATGTTGAACTCTTTACAATGTATTCTGGAAGAGATGGGAGTTCTTATAAATCTTCCGTTTTCAAGTGCTAAAATATTTTCTACATATTCGCCTCTGTTAAAAGATATCTCAGATCACTGATTTTTTTAAATGTTATTTAGAATTTTCTTCATTTTATTAAAAAACTTCATCATATTTTATTTGTTAAATCCGGGGGTCCGCCAAAATAGTCGCTAAAAACGAATTAATTGCATTGTATTGGGTGATTGCAAAAGTTCGTGCCTGATTTTCATAGGTGGCGCAAACTGCACTGCAGGGCGTAGCTCTGAGGCTTTTGATTGGTCACACTGTATGCACTGATTAGATGATAATGATATGGGTCAGTTTAGCATCAGGCATCGTTTAGATAAGTCGATTTGTGCGTGAGAGAAATTCTTCAAAATGGAAAACGGAAAGGTACATTTGAGGCATGTAATGCCAAACGAGTTTCGGAAAGGCGTGAGTTTTGGGACTGTACAAAAACACAATCAGAGTATTTACTTGGACCATGCTCCTACTCTCCGGACAGTTTAAAAGTGGTTTGGTAGATTTCGAAATGGTGGTTTCAACTTAGTAGGTAAACCCTGCTCTGGACCGGTCTTCCGGCATTGGTGACAGCATTGTTTGTGCCTTGGGGGAAAAAAAAACAAGGATTACAACTGAGGAGATTGATGAGATGATGAACGTGGATAATTCGACCGCATTTCATCATTTAAAAATCTTGGATACATTTCCAAGCTTGGAGCATGGATGCAGCATTTATTGACTGAAAGGAATAAGCTGAACAATGAAAAAGAGCCTTTTTTGGATCGAATGGTAACAGGCAATGAAAAGTGGATTCCGTACAACAATGTACAGTGGGAAAGGACCTAGAGAAAAACATGTGAAAGTGCAGAACTTGTCGCAAATGCTGGCCTGCATCCAATGAAGGTGTTGTGTTGTTGATTAGATTGCAGAGGAATTATTCATTTCGAGCTACTCCAACGCGGCGAAACAATCATGGTAAACAAGTACTGTGAACAACTTACTAGACTCGATGCGGCTGTTCGAAAAAAAAGGTCAAGTTTGGGCCAATCGCAAAGGCGTCATCTTCCACTGCGACAGTGCTAGGCCACACGTCGCCAAACAGACATTGCGAAAAATATAGGAGTTGCAATGGGAAATTCTGCACCACCCACCATGTTCTCCAGATATTGCACCTTCAGATTTTTATCTATTCCGATCTTTGCAGAAGAGTTTGAATGGCAAAAATCTTACTTCTAAGGAAGCTGTCGTAAACTACCTCACGAACTTTTTTCCAAGGAAAAGCAAACTCTTTCTTAAAAAATTAGATCTACAAGCTTGTAGATGGTTGGAAAATAATTGTAGAGAACAACGGTGATTATATAATTGATTAATAAAACTGTGTTCTTTAAAATTTAACACATTGCATTTTATTTTTAAATCGGGTACGAACTTTTGCAATCGCCCAATATTAATCATTGTAGCAAATGAAAGCTAAGATTTTCTCACTAAATGTGAGCTCGTTATAAGCAGGTCCTATTGCATATGGATGGCTAGCGAGGCTGTATAGCAGAGGTTTTCAACCCGCCGACATGTTTTATGTGTCCCGCTGACTCACGAAAGAATACAAATTATTTCACATAAAAATAGCGTCCCTGCTCCCTTGGAGTCTGAAATCTATATATTTTATTCCGTTGTCATTTTCATATTTCGTAATAAATATCTTAAAACACTATAGATCTAAAGTAACACCAAGTTTCCCCCTCAATCATGTTTTACTTTAGTTTTCTAGCGTATATGGGCACTAGGTGTAGTTTTTTTTTATTTGCAGTGCAAGAGTAATTTAAAAAGTTTCAACTTAGAACTTGTCAAATTCTATTCTAAATATATCGATAAGAACATCTTCCCAACCATCGGACTGCATGCTCTGAAAATGTTGCTATTCTCGAGCACTTATATCTGTGCATAGGCTGATGTAGAAAGTTCACAAGGGGGTTACAGAATTACAATTGGGGGGGTTACTGAGCTACAACTCCATATGTATGTACCCAAATTTTATTGCAGTGGTAATTATAAACCCTATCAACCTTCCTCCCTGCGTACGCCAATGTGTCTGCAAACAACTGTTTTCAAAAATGAAGTTGATAAAATGAAAAGTTAAGTCCAGAATAATTGACGTCCATCTTGAAAACACTCTTAGAGTTCTAATATCAAAAATAAGACTTAATATTGACAGGATTATTAAAAATAAGCAGTGCCAAAAATCTCGCTAAAAGGTTTAACTTTACATGATGATCAATAATAATAATAATATATATATAAAAATAATTGGTGGGCACACAAAACTAATATAGGGACTTAAGGAAAAACTATCAACAAAGGCTTATCCAGGGGGCGCACCCCTTTGAGCCGTCTTTATTCAGTCCTAATATTGCTGATACAGTAGTGCGGCCCATGGGCCTACAAGAATAAGCAAAATTGGCCTCTGGACTGAAAAAGGTTGAAGACCCCTGCTGTATAGACTCTTATACAGCTCGGCTAGATGGCTCGCTGTGGATGACGCGCTTGCTACGCCATCTATGGACAGATTGTGGTACTAGAAGGAGTTGTTGCAGTGCTGGCGTTGCCGAGGTTAGAATGTTAGAATAAAGTATATAAACCTGTACAATCACTGTCGTCTTAACAGGGGGCGAATGGGACCCAGATGACAAACTGGCAAAGTTCGTTTATTATATTTTTACTACTGCAAAAATTCGGGAAGTTTTACGGTGAGTGCAAAAAGGGACCCAGAAAATGATCGAATCAAGGACTCCCGTTTGCGTTAAAATGACCCTGTCTACATTTAGGTTAGACTGGGCGGAGACGGGTGGTTGGAAAGGGTGGCCGCCGGAAGCGGCACTGTAATCCCAGGGACCCTGTGTGCAACGTATGGTTCTGAGCAGTTTCCGTCTTTTCATGTGGCCCGTACCGCTATACGAGAAGACAGCTTCTCAGGGCCTTACTCGGCGACCCAACTATCAAGACAAATAACCTAAGGTCTACAATGATTGCAAGAAGGAAACAAGTATAGAAAAATTTTATTAATTAAAACCAAAAATCTTTACTAGAAACATTTTTTTTGCTCTCTTTTTATTCAAGATATAAAGATAAATAAATAATAATAATTTTTGATATCTCGAATTTTTTTTCCTACTCCCTTCAAATTCGACATATCGAAATTCGACTGTAATATATAATCACTTGTGCTATTACGTAATATTAATATTCACTTTGTAAGGACTTTTTGCCAAAAAATAAATGAATTTCAAAGGTAGATTGATAGATAGCATTAATTTCTTTGTTTACAAATACAAATACTTTTTTATTCCCTGTTCATATATTATCCAGATATATACAATTTTATATTGAATATTTATATTTTACAAAGTGACATGAAAGAGGCAGATATAGAACTAAAAGTTAAGTCGTCTGTCACTGAAAAAATTAGCCAACCTCTCTATCCCAGATCCAGACTATTTAATAATTGTATTTTTAATCTTTTCTCAAATTCCCTCTTTTTTTGACTTGCTTTTATTACCCCCGGCAATTCATTCCATAACTTTAACCCATAGTAATTTATATTGTGTGATCCCATTTTCAGTTCTCCTCCTTTTCTTGTACTTTTGACATTTAATTTCTCCTTTATTTGTATAATCTCTCTTAATGTTTATCTAATTTCATTCTTTCATAGATCGTGTTCAATATTTTAAACGTATGTATTTCCTTTGTATTCATTATATTATTTTAGTATTTTATTTCATGTAACGATTTATTTATAAATTTACCTATTGTCTTTAAAACTTCATTTATAATTGATTTAAACTTATTTTCTTGTTTTTTATTAATGTATCCCTATACACTATTTCCATAATTTAAGTGATTAAATTGGTGAATAATATAAATTGATTTTTATATAAAGGAATTAAATTATATATTCTTGCCATTACAGCTGTTCCCCATCTCCTATTTTTTTTTTACATATATATTTGTTATATGTGGGTTCCAATCAGTGGCGTAACGGAAAATCTCGGGGCCCCCGCAATTATTTTTTTTGGGGCCCCCTTTTCTGAAAATTAATATGTATATGCATGTATATGATATATATATATACATATATACATAAATAAATATATGTACATATATGGTTAATTAAATAATATTGTTGGGTAAGTTCTATAAGAAAATTAAACGGCGATGCATTCAAATAGTTTAAACGAAACACATGTCTTTAGTCAATGATTTATGAGGTAAAGTGTTCTGGCGCAAATAGCTATAGCTTCAAAACTCGTTCGATTTAATAAGACATTAAACAACAGTTTAGAAGGAGTTTACAAAACAGATTGAGTTCGAGTTATGTTGGGCGATAAAGTTCAATATTTTTTCGAGTGAACACGGAATATCAGTCAATTGTCCATTCAGGAGCGTAACCAGAGTTGAGTTATTCATTGACATTATCAATAACTCAACTCTAGTTACATCCGCGAATCAACCTCGTTTGTTGACGATATTCCACGTGTTCACTCCCGAAGAAGGGCGAACTTTTATCGCCCGAAACGCGTAGCTCGAACTCAATCTTGACATAAATACGCTTCTAAAACGTTGTTTTTTGTGTCTTATTTATATTGCGTATTGTTTCGTCGAATATTTCCAGGTGGTCTAGATTTAAAAATTTTCCAACGTTGGGTTCAGTTCTAAAGGCAATGGAAACAGCTAAAGTAAATACGCGCAATGAGTTTGCCACAGGTGGAAACCGTTCATTTATTTTATAGTTTGCCTAAAGATTAAAAAAATATCCCTAGCTAAAAGATATAATATTATTAATTCAAAACTTATAAATTTTATCGAAAATAAACGACGGCAAAAGAGGGCCCCCCTTTTTTCCTGAGTGCCACCCCCGCCTTGCGGGGGTTATTAATACGCTACTCTTTCCAATTCAAATTTTCTGTAATATCCACTCCCAAAAATTTCATTTGAGTTGTTCGGTTTATAGTTTTTTATTATTTAATAAAAGAACATTATCTGCTTTCATATCATTTTTTTTTATTTTTATTGTCAAATAATATGTATTTTTTTTCCATGTTGGCTATTAATTTATTCAAATTAAACCAATTTTCTAGACTTTTTAATTTTGCTTTTGCTGCGTTTAGCATGTTCAATTCGTTTCTCAAAAAATTTTTGGCTGACCCTGATGTTCTGAATTCATATATTATCTAGTAAAAATTATATTTTTACTTTATTGCTTGGAGACTGTAGTTCAATGTACCACTCCATGCCTGTAAATAAATAATAACATCATAAAGCAATAGCAAATAAATATTATCACGCAAAAAGTTTTAACTTTGAACTTACATATTACAATGAAATTTTTGTTATGATTTTAACTATTAACTTTAACTATTTTCCATACAAATAATGTTTGTTGCGAATAAATAAATAAGAAAATCATTTTAAAACGAGGTATGTTATGTTACTTGATAATTATAATTTTTATTTGAATAACAACAAAAATATTTAAAAATATAATTTTTGATTATGGCACTCTCTCACGAAATGGCTCCCTGGGCTGCCACATCATGCCGTTAGCTGAGGGAATGGGGATGGGTCCTCCCAATGTTGATATTGCTGTCCAAATCCTCTTTAATTTAAAACAAATGCCTTCTACTGAAGTATACATTGTCCCTCCAACATTTTTATGCCGTCGACGCCCATGAAGCTTCCGCCTGCTTTGCATCGTTCCGCCGGGCTCCGATGAAGCAGTAGAGATAAAGGAGTGGGGTCAATTTTAAGGGGTCTAGATCCCCTCCGCTTTCCAAAAATATTTGTAGGGGTAGAGCCCCCCCCTCACAAAATTGTTGAACAATAAAATGTTGTCCCGTAAACAAGTGTTATATCCCATAAGGGTATAACCGTACGCAAAAAGTTCATAAGGGTGGTTATAGGCTCAATTGTGGGGTTACAGAGCTACAACTCATATATTCCTATGTTAAATATACAAAATTTCATTGCAATGGGGGGTTACAACCCCCATCAACACCCCCCTGCGAACGTCAGTTCATAAAGGACACCTCCAAATCCAAATAAGGGATACTTATATTTAAAGGGCGATTCCTCCGATCCTCAATTCCTTTGAATAGACATATGTACTTCCGAAGAAGAGATACCTCTATTTAAGGGACAAAACGTCCGGTCTCGTGGGTGTCCCTTATTGGGAGGTGACATTATAAATATTGAACACTGTTGAGAATGACAGACATATAATGTAAAATACACAGGACAACAATTGTTCCAAGTAATTTTTGGTTCCGGCAAGTGCCTTAAAGGATTACACATACAGTGTTACATCCCAATAAGGGACATCCATGGGACCGGGACACCATGGGACCATGGATACCATTTGTCCCTCAAATAGTGGTGGCACTTCTTCGGAGGTACATGTGTTGATATATACATATATTGGGGATCAGAAGAACCTTCCCTTGAATGGAGGTATTCCTTATTCGGAGGTGTCCCTTATGGGAGGCAACACTGTATATGTATGCATCAATACATATACCTCCGAAGAAGAGACACCTCTATTTAAGGGACAAAATATTCGGTCCCGAGGGCGTCCTTTATTGGGAGGTAACACTGTATATACAGTGTTATTTTCCATCCTGGACATTTCCGAATAAGGGAAACCTTTATTTAATGGACGATTTCTCTGGTCCCCAGTGCATGTATACATCAACACATGCACTTCCGAAGAAGGGACACCTATATTTAAGGGACAAAATATTCGGTCCCGTGAGTGTCCTTTACTGGGAAGTAACGCTGTACAGTGTTATCTCCCGTAAGGGACACCTTTATTTAAGGGACAAAATGTTCGGTCTCGCGGGTGTCCCGTAATTGGAAGTAACACTGTAGATTTTTTTCGATTTCCTGTCTATAATCCTTAGTGCCGGGTTTGTGCAGAAGTTTACTATTTAAGTTTAAGCGTTTTACAAAGAAGCTGCTATTTAAGTTTAAGCTTTTCGTTAAGAAGCTGCTATTTAAGTTTAAGCGTTTTATTAAGAAGCTACTATTTATGTTTAAGCGTTTTACAAAGAAGCTGCTACTTAAGTTTAAGCTTTTTATGAAGAAGCTGCTATTTAAGTTTAAGCGTTTTACTAAGAAGTTGCTATTTAAATTTAAGCGTTATTTTGATCTTAATTCTGTTCTCGAAATTTTCGCATATTTCTACATTAGTATATGCATATCTATATTATCTATGGCTGATCATATACTATGAAGGTTCTTCGTTCTATATAAAAATTATAATATCAGCGCTTAATGGCCTCTACGTTCTTATTTAGTTCACATGGTTACAGATAATGTTGTCATATATATATGTGCTTTGGAAACCTTCGGCCGTTTACAGGCATGAGGTTTTTTATTTTTTGCTTAATTTTTACTTTGAAACCGCTGACAATTTACGGTATTGGGCAGTTTAACCACAGAAGTTTGAAATTTCACTAGAAGCGCAAAAAATGAATATTTTTTTTTAGAATTTTTTCCAGAACTTCCTAGGTTCAACGGGCCACCTTCTTTAGGGAGCCTATTCCACTCTTTCGGTCTAGAGCCCATACAAAACCTTAATTTAATATAGCATTGATTATCGTCGATTTCCTAATAAATACAAACAGCTATACAGTGTTAGTTCCCAATAGGGGATACCCACGGGACTGAATATTTCGTCCCTTAGAGGTGTCCCTTCTTCGGAGGTATATATATGTCACTATTCAAAGAGGGAGAGAGAGAAAGTGGGGACCAGAGGAATCGTCCCTTCAATAGAGGTGCTCCTTACGGGAGGTAACACTGAATTTATGAAGTGATGTTCTGTCAATCCAGTGGTGTGACACCAAATCAAATGTTATCATTATTCTATCCTGGTAGCATAAGCGTAGAGTTATATGGACCCGTGGGGCACAAGCCCCTACACTAACAATTTGAAATAAATTGCAATTACACATATACTGGAATGTATAAATGTCCACAATATATGCTTTGTCCCCCCACTTCAAGAACTCTATGTTGATACCTGGTAGAGTTCATATGTACGCTTTCATTACACTTGTGGTGGGGAGAGAGAGAAAGAGAGAGAGTGTGTGTGTGAGAGAAATGGAATATTTGTTGGTTACGTGACAATGTCTGTATGCGCGTTTGAGCCTTACGCGGGGGCATAGTGGTAAGACGTTTGCCTACCATTAAGAAAAACAGGGTTTGATTCTAAATGACAACGAATGATTGTCGTTTCTCTAATAATCTGCAGTTCAGGGTTCGGGTGCCTAGGCAGTAGAGGTTCGAATCCCCCAGAAAGTTGTAAGTCTTCTAACAGCATATAAGACGCTAACCTTCCTTGCATCATAAAATACGTAAATTTCCAAAGCTTTGTATGTAATATGTTTGAAATATTTTCGTTGCTAACTTCAGTCGAAAAATTGTACCTAAAGTCCCATAGTCAAAGACAAAATTCTTCCAAGGCCCCCCATGGAGACATAATCTCTCCTAAATGATAAGGTTTCTCCTTAAAATCTGTCCATAAAACTTTCCTTAAAAATATATTCTTCAATGACAAAATCCCTCCTTGAAAAGCAATGGAGTGTCTTTACAATTTAGGGCTTTGTTCAATGTGTCGTGAGTTAAAAAAAAGCTTGAAAATGAGTTTTTGACCTTTTCAATCTTTTAAGATACACCCACAAAGCATTATGACATATAAAGATCGAAAGAAAACAAGTTTATATAGCTATTATATTTATTCTGTTATTCTAAGAAATTAATTAACACTAATACAGGAATATGGAGAACTGTCCGGCGACATTCATCTTAGTTGTAGTGATGGATTCGTTACCATATCATTTTTTTCGTTGTACTTCTCCACGTGGGTTTCCTAACCACGGGTATGTCTTTGGACAGACATTACAAATTTTCATGAATCGGTTAGCCTCTGGAAAGTTGCAGTTCCTTGGTTGATTACAATGCGTAGGTTTGGGTCTTGTAGAAGCGAAACAAGGTTTCTTCTCCTTATAGGCTGATAATGGAACTGGATCTTTCATGTAGTCTATCACCTCTTGGACAGTTACCACAAACACATCTTCCTGTTCCAACAAGTAATCTACGAATTTTAAGTAACCTTTCAGTCTGTCTTCGTTCCTCAGCCAAGCTTCGTGAAGGAACAGTGGAAAGGGAGACTTGTTCTTCGAGTAATGGCGCATAAAGTTATTTTTCAAGTAGGTTACGGTGTCCTCCACAGTTTCTGGGTAAGGTGTGCATGCGTCTGCCATGGAACAGTGGAACACTAAAGTCTTGCCCTTCTTATCTGTGCTGATGCGCTTGAATTGCACCATCGGAACAACCCACAGTCCTGGGAAAGACTTTTCGGGACAAGGAAGGATTTGGCAATCTGTGAGAAATAAAAATGCGATTTTATACAAGTTGGTACAAGTTTGTGGTACAAGTTGGTACAAATTTATGGTGTAAGTTGGTGCAAGTTTATGGTAAAAGTTGATCTAGTTTATGGCACCTTTATCATTATGACTCTAGACCATACCAATAAAGTGAGTTACAAGAAGTTTTCGATTCTTCAGTGCGAATAAAATTTATATTTAGACTTACATGTACTCACATGGAAACGGCCATTTATTACTATTTATAATGTAGTCTATTAAGCGGACAATGGAATTATTACTTAATTACCGCGACATAGAGATACGAGTGAGCATATATATATATAAGAGGTTACAAAAATGAAGCCGATAGCCTTACTCGACGCAGGGGTGCCACAAACCTTTAATTTGTAAAAAAAAAAAAAAAAAATTATTTTCAAAGCGCAATAAAACGAAGTATACTTTTATGGTTGCTTATAATTCAAATGCGCTCAGGAATTTATTCAAGTATGAGGCTGCCGGGTTGAACTTCCAAGAACTTCCTCGAAATTGGAGGGCGTGAGCGGGGATAAGACGCCCACATTTTCCCTTTGAAAACATTGAATTGGAGGTTCAATTGATTGGCGTCTTCATACCGTCACCATCCTCATCATCACAACAGTTTTCTGTTTCATATCTTATAAATATGAAAACGTATGCAACAGTATTAATTCTTTGTCTTCCAGTCACATATTTATATATTTATTTATATATCATATATTTATCATATATTTATATATATTGTCATGCATTTATATATCTATTTTTAAATAATTTAAATATGAAATAAATTAAATATCTTAATATATAATTCGCATACGAGTAATTTGAAGTAGAGACAGAGTCAGACAGACAGAGAGAGAAAGAAGGGACTAAGAAAAAAAGTAAGGTAATAAAGAACACATCTTACCTTGAACGTAGCCGTGGTCCAAAGTATATGGCCAGATGGGGGGGTCCATGTAGAGTCTTGTAGGGAGGGACGAGTCATAAAGGAAGTTATTTTCATTCAATACTTCAAAAGTCGTGTCGCCGGCTGTTTGTAAAAATGGCGCCCTATGCCCTGCTATCGAAGATGTGGGTATTCCTCCAAATCGATTCAAAATTTCTCGCATCCCGACCATTTCGTCCTGCCACCTTCCTTTGTCGCTCGTTTTCCATCTTTCCGTACTACTTTCATGACTAAGAATATAAGTTAAAATTAATTTAAAATTCAAATTCGAAATCAAAAATGAATCAAATTAAAATAATCAATTGAAATTTAAAATTGAGTTAAGTTAAATTAAAATTGTATAAATTTCAATCGAAACTAAATTAAGATGAATTAAAATTGAGTTAAATTCAATCAAAATTGACTGAAGTTAAATCAGAACTGACCTTCAATTAAAATTAAAATTGTGGCCTCTTAAATACAAAATAAAAAATAAATTTAAAATTCAGTCAAAAATAAAATCAATTTAAATAAAA
>QLNU02014802.1:82800614-82825175 GCA_006491805.2 Dysdera silvatica
ATCTCTAAGAATAGCTATTCATTGGTTTTCCAGTTTTGCCCCCCCCCCCCCTTCTTAAGAAATATTTCCTGAATCTACCCTTAATCTAGGCACAGTATTTATTTTTTTTTTACAATGTGGCATACAGTTATGC
The DNA here is from genome assembly GCA_006491805.2 of Dysdera silvatica. Classification (NCBI taxonomy): domain Eukaryota; kingdom Metazoa; phylum Arthropoda; class Arachnida; order Araneae; family Dysderidae; genus Dysdera; species Dysdera silvatica. The sequence continues at coordinate 82,800,748 of QLNU02014802.1, forward strand.
ACCAATTTAACAAAATTTAGTGTTATAGGTCACTGTTGTTGTGCCAGTTTAATGCTAATGTGTTTGCGAATAATTTAAATTGCTTAATGTTCTTCTGTTGTGTGGCAACAGTTTGTGTGATGTCATGGGACTTTGAACTTATATCTAACGAGTTAGAGTAAGCAGTTTTTAGTTTTGCTGGCCAGTAAGTGAATGTTTTTTTATTAACACTTTAGTTTGCCATTTGTTGTATCATTTTCTTTCCCCGACGAATAATGGCTGTGGTATGCAAGTTATAATTGCACACTTAATGTGAACTTCGTTTTGTACATTTGATGTCGGAGGTATAGCATTAGCGATAGTTACTGGCAAAAAAAGGAAGCGACATACTTTATTTTCGAACTAAAAATTTAAATATTTTTTAATTCTGTTAAATAAATTATTTTTTTGTTATTGTTACGAACTGCCTGATGAATCGTTCATTGCCTGAGAAGTCATACTATTACATCGTACCTATTGTTATCATTTCTTGCATCTTAACTTAATCGAATGGACTACTGCCTTATCCTTGTGCCCCCCCCTTTTTAAAAATGGAGTCGGATACACGCCGCAGTATACAAATTGAAGTGAATGCCTTCTTTTGAAGTTAATACTACTTTTTTACAGCAAAATTTGATATCGTACTTCTATGACAGCTTCAGATTTTGCCACACAGGGTAGTTCAAAATGGATGCTACTACAATTATCTTTTTAACTGCCAGTTGTAGAAAACATGTAAGGAAAAAAGTTTTCAAATTGTTTAAGGATGTTGAATATGTTATTTTTTCTACAAGATGTAGTATATACATCAAAATATGGAATTTAACGTTTTGTACAGGCATTCTACTGAAAAATTTTCAATTTGAAAAATTTTGTCTTATGTACAATTAGTTAAATCAAGGGAAATTTATGTTGCTAAGTAGAATATGCACAGAGTTAGTAAAAGTTCAGTGTCATCACTTCTATATTTTTATCGCTGTTTTGAGAACTTTTTTTCCCAAAATCATAGCAGCCTTAGAGGGCTGTTTTTTAGTTATGTAAAATACTGTTTTTGAATATTTAATGTTTGCTCGGCATTTCTACTATTATTTTTCCACTTTTCGGATTATCTGTAAATTCAGTTATCTACAGTAGCTGTGATACCCATTACCACTGATAATTGAAACTTGACTGTATACTTAACCAACAACTGAAATTATATATACAGCAGGATCTCCAAATTTTGGAAGGGAATGGAAGCTTTTTCTTCTGCTTTGCTTGTTTTTTCTTTTTCTTTTTTTGTCCAATATGAAGAATCAGTTTCTAATGTATGTGAACAGTGTAATAAACATAGCTACTTTAAATCATGGAGGTAAAGATCGCACTGCTCACTGTAGTCCGGGGTTTGGTTCCCCAGGCCTTAAGAGGTTCGGATTCCTCGGAAAACTGTAGGTCCCGGCGCAGCATGACCACTGTAGTCTTTGAGCCGTAAAACCAAAAAACAAACAAACAACCATTAAATCATGGAGGAGGAGGGTCTGCGAAGCTTCGATATTTGGAAGTTCTACTACATGTAAATTGTGACCTTTTTCATTTGGGGGGGGTGTGGGATAGTAAAAATGTGATTATCAAGATTTTCTAAAATTCTTTAATGAGATTATCAAGGTTTTCTAAAATTCTCTAATGAGATTATCGAGATTTTCTAAAATTCTCTAATGAGATTGTCACACAATTACCATATAATGGGTCAACACACAATGCCACCAGTGTGAGTTTTTGTGAGTTTTTGTAAGGGAATTTATTTTTACTTAATAACTTTCGATGGCCACATACAAATAAGCTCAAACTGGAGCTGTATTTGTTTAGGGAAAAAAGAAGCGTCATCCTCATCCTGGATTCAAACCATGGTCCCTCCATTTAGCCCTGAGTGTCTTGACCTATTAGACGAATGAGAACAAGAACAAACGCTCTTTTCTCCGTATATTAGGATGTAAGATATTATTACCCTTCACAGGGATAACACAATTGTCAAATAATGGTCAGTACACAATGCCACCTGGGCGAGTGTTTTTGTGTTTTCGTGAGGAAATTTATTTTTACCTAATAATTTTCGACACCCACATGGAAATAAGCTTAAACTAGATCTGTGTTTGTTTAAGAGAAAAAGAGGCACCGTCCTCATCCTGGATTCGAACCAGGGTCCCCACATTGAGCCCGTGGTGTCTTGACCTACTAGACCAGTGGTTTCCAACTGGTGGTCCATGAAGAAGTCCCAAATGGTCCGCGAGACGGGTCATTATTTAAAAAGAAATAATAATTAATAAAAACGCTTATAAAAATTATTTATTAAATGTTAAAATTAAATATAAAAATGAAATTGATAGTATATTTGTAGTATTTTACAATCTGACGGAACTTCAGAAAACGGTTCGTATTAAAAGTAATTCGTCTTAAGCATGTTCGTCTTAACGAGGTTTGACTACATTATCATTAGATTTTTTTTTCTGTTTATTATTCCTTTTTTTTACCAAAGAACAATTTTACAAACACATTTCCCCAAAAAAGACCCAGCTCCCAGTCAGATTCAGGTTTTTGCAGTCAACTCGTGAGAATTTTGTAAAGTGGGCTTCAAATCCAATTGAAGTGGAAAAGTGGTCCGCGAGTCCAATTGAAGTGGAAAAGTGATCCACGGCTTAAATTGAGTTGGGAACCACTATACTAGATGAACGAGGACCAGAAAACTGCCTTTTCCTTCGTATATACGTTGTAAGGTATTATTACCCTTCACAGGGATAACAAATAATGTAATGGATAATCTTCGTTCGTCTAGTAGGTCAAGACACTGCAGGCTCAATGCAAGGACCCTGGTTCGAATCCGGGATGATGATGATGACACTTCTTTTTCTCCTAAAAAACTACATCTTTAGTTTGAGCTTCTTTCTACGTGGGTGTCGAAAATTATTGAGTAAAAATAAGTTCCCCCAAGAAAACTCACAAAAACTCGCCCCGGAGGCTTTTTGTGTTGACAATTATTTGGCAATTGTGTTATCCCTGTGAAGGGTAATAATATCTTACACCCTTATATACGGAGAAAATTGCATTTGTTCTTGTCCTCATTCATCTAGTAGGTCAAGACACTCCGAAACGGAGTTGACCCTGGATCGTATCCAGAATAAGGACAGCATCTCTTTTTCTCCTAAACAAATGCAGTTCTAGTTTGGGGTTATTTCCATGTGGGTGCCGAAAATTATTAAGTAAAAATTAATAAAGGTTTTATATCTCTTGTTTGTGCAATGACGGTATTGCCTGCAAGTTCTGTTGGACTTGAAAGAACATTTTTCTCAATCTTTTCATTAATTCATAATAAATTAAAAAATTATTTAGTTAGAAAGCAGCAGCTTTAAACTTCCCATACAGCTATAGACTGCTTTATCGAAAAGATCAGCCTGAACTTAAATGCTAGTGAATTTGCTATGATGTAACCTTTGAATAAATACCAAACATTCGCAGTAAACCTATTTCATTTTAAAATTCATTCCTTTTCACAATTTCTGATGTTTCAATAAGTTTTTAATACACAAAATAAATGTTTTCTGAGTTTCTGCCAGTTATTGATAACTTTTTTGGCAGAAAATAGTTTCTTCCATGCAAATTTTAACCGATTATCACTAGTATGTTTAACTGCCTTGGCAGAAACTTGCCAACCCTGGTTCATAACCATGTAACTGCATACACGGTGTCAATTTCATTTCACACTTGGTCTCGCATGGCCGTGTAAGGCCAAAGCAATCAAGAAGCTCCTGCTTATAGCCTCTCTTCCCCAATGTCAAGCCGAGACCCCCTCTTGTACCCATCAAGAAGCAGTCTCATCACTTGCTCGTTCTATTCCTGACCATAGCCCTTTTCAAACCTCTGATGAATTCAACTTGTAAATGCTTCTCAGTTTAAAACGAAAGTTCACATATGCACTGGTAATGCCATTTGTGAAATTGACACTGTGTGTGTATACCAACATTTTCAAATTATTGATCAATTATCACTGGATTATAATGCCATTATTATTTATCAGACACTGAGTTCTAATGGTCAAAATTTTGGCGATCTCTTGACTGTCATTATAGCAAAATTTGACTGTACATATATTCATTTGTGTTTTATAGAATGGCCAAAGATTCAGTTATACCGACACTGAAGAAGCACCCTTGGTTCCTTCGAGTCATGGAGGTCATCACAATGGATGGGGAGACTCAAGAAGCCCTCTTGCGGATCCTACCGCTGGGCATGAAATCGAAACGACAGAGCAGTTTGTCGAACAAAACAAACCAAAGACTTCGTAAGTTTGAGCATCGTGTTTTCTTTTTAAACTAACCTTATTGGTACCAATCACAGCAGTCCCAATTCGTGATTACAATAACGTGCACCGTCTCACTACATTTTTTCCCCAACTCCATTAAAAGCTGCCTTCAATTATACCATATTTGCAAAGTGTTCCGCTAATTTTGTCATACAATGTATATCTGAAATCATGCCACGTACTTTTGATGCAGCATGAAGTATTGCTGTCCTTGTGTCAGTGTGTTTAATTAATAGTGGTCAACCCAAGTTTGTTTTTAAGTGAGGACTATCAAGAAACGTCCATAAAGTGCTAATATTCCATGAAAGCACCATTTGTATTCAATAGAATTGGTCATGCTTTTTCACCTGATGTGTGAGTGTTGAATCCCCCCCCTCTACTGATCCTCTAGCAATCCTATGTGAGTGACATATTAACGTGTTGAGCAGTGGCAAATTGTGGCGTAGGAATTATTTTCAGCTACTGCACTCACAAAAACATACGCAAGAAAAATTATAAGAGAGGAGGTTAAAGAACTATAATTTTTTATATATAATAGTTACATATATAGCGGACTCTCTTTAAACTGACCATTCGGGGACTGGAGCTCTGGTCTGCTGGTGATTTAAACAGTGAATTCGAAAATTGTATTTTTCGTAGAAAAAGAACAAAACTGTGTGCACACTCTCACCTTGTTTGGTGCAAAATTGCCCTGGCTGTCCTTGCACCATAAAAATGCAACCAACCATAGAAAAAGAATGGTAAAGTTCAGGTAGTATAATGAAAACTTATAAAGTAATTGTAAAATTATATTGTTACTATTATACAAAAACAGGCATGCAACGGTAAAAATGTTACAGCACTATTATGTTAATTGTGATGAAAATTGTTGGAACAGGAACAAATTGTATGTGTTAATCAAATTTTGAATGTAGATCACTAGATATTAGATGGTTACACAATGAGGGACTCATTATTAAAAAAATATATATTTTTATTTCTTAACAACCATCACTTTTTGAGGTTTCAACTGAGTGAACAAGGAGGCCAGTTGAAGTGGTTGCTGATTAAAGCCAAAATAATGGATGTAATATATAATTATACATAATAAGAATTATGATATCCTCATCACTCCCCCTTCACATGCCCATGTGTTCCCACCTTTAAGAGCTGCTATAAATAGCCTTCGAACCTAAAACATCAACTTGCCCTGTCTCAAATTCCTAAATAATATTTTGACATGTGGATTTATACTTCACTGAATCTATAAAAATTAATCCACGTTAAATAATGTTTCAGCAGTGGATTTAATAATTAACCCACTGTCATGGGTCATCCTGGTTGTCTACCATTTTTGACCATCACCTTTGACCCCACGCTGCCAAGTTTGATCTTCAGTAAGCTTGGGCAAAGTGTCGCAGAACTGCAAATATGCAACAAGAAGACTTGAATGACTCTCATGTATGGGGATCAAATAAAAGTAGCTATAGAATAATCAATACAATTATGTAGATCTGCATAAGAAGACTATGGAAACCAGCATGAAAGAAAGCGGGACGTTCTTGAAAAGATAACTAAATTACTGAGAGTTGAGGAAAATTTAAAAAAAACGTGAACAAAAGAGTAGCAAATGAAAACTGTGAAGACCCTCTTGTAGTGGCATGGTAATGTGGTAGTCTAACATACCATTAACCCGGGTTCAGTTCTCAACAGTGGTACCAAAAAGAAGGAACATTTACCAACAAACTGTTCGTTGTAGTGTTGGGGGGTTGCAGCAGGCATCCTGTGTTATTGAGTATCGCTAAGCCATTCGTGGAAGTAACGAAAGAGTTGTCTGTTCTTTGGTCAGAGCTGAATAATGTAGCATTGTCCCTAGCACCCGCCAACTTCATGTTGAAATAAAGACACTTCATGTTGAAATAAAGACGCTTTGTTTTTATTAATACAGTCCATTTTTTGTTTAGTGTGGTTTCGTTAATCATAATTCTCAAGGATAAGATGGGTTTTTTTTGTTTTTTTTTCAATAGTCCGTATTTAGATTCCTAGGTAATCTGTAGTTCTCTGTGCAGCGGGACCTTTGTTGTCCTTGCACCATAAAACAAATCTGTGAACAAAGGAGAATGGGCGGTGATTGTTAAGGCCAGAGTTCTTCAAAAACTAAAGTGCCGGAAGAAGGATGGCTGAGAATTACTGAGTTACTGTAATGGTGAACACTTTAAAAATTATAGAAATTCGATCAAACAACAATATCAATCAACGTTTATTGGCGTAGTGATACCAACGCCGATGGTATGGCGTGATTAGATGGTGAAACGTTCGAAAGAAAATAAATATTTCTGCCTTCGGTGGGACCTGAACCCACGACCTTCCAACTATGACCAACGACTACGCCAATAAACGTTGATTGATATTGTTGTTTGATTTAATCTGCGTAGTGTTCGATTTATGTAAATAAAAAAAAATTATAGGAATTGTTCAGGATGAAATGTAACGTTTTGTTTAAACGAATTGTATTTAAAAATTGAATGCAATTTAAATATACCCAGGATGACAAATCAGCACTAATCAATGTATGATCATTTATGTATTAATACATGTTTTGGTCTGCGTAGGAATTTTTCCACCATGATGCATTTACTCAAAGGGAACATTGGAACAGGAATTCTAGCTATGCCAAAAGCTATTTCCAATGCAGGATTATTGGTAAAATTATTTTTGATTTAATGTACTACAGTATTTCAGCTAATGTTTAACATTAATTAATTTACGAATTAAAAAAATGCATTTAGGTACTTTTTTTTATGCTATAAATGCTTACTCCACACTTAATACATTCAGAAAAAGTTTTGTATGATGTACAAACTAAACAAATCTTAGTATGGGATGTGGCCTCTCTTGACACAAGCTTCTCATCAATGTTTTGTCTCTTCAATCAACTGATTTAATACATTAAAAATGAATAACTATCATTCTTGTAGAAAAGCAGGTTTCAGCTGTTGGAGAATGGATGGATGGAGTGTACAGATAGGCCGAGACTTCTCTCCCAAAGGCATCTTAAAGGTTTTCGATGGGATTAAGGTCAAAGAAATGTTCTCTCCGCTGCATACAAGCAGTATCTTTGCTTTCAAGGAACTCATTCACCAGCTGTTCAGATGAATGAACATTCTTCTCTATCAAAAGAAAATCTTCAACCCCTGCTGCAATGTAAAATCTCACCAAGAATTCATGAATTTGATCCCAATGCCTTTCTGCCATCACAATACCCTGTGTGAACATGTGCAGGTTGTTATGATATCTCAAAGAAAATCCAACGCATTCCATCACACTACCATGACTAAACATATGTTGTTCAACGATGTTATTGGTCTAGTTGCACTTTCTTCATTCTGTTTAGACCTTTACTCGTTTATTGTCTGATTCTAAGGCAAATTGAGACTCATCCATATAGAACTTTGACTCGTGATGATATTACCGTAAGATGGTCTGGAATGAGCCTCCGTATAACTTGTCTGGTATATCCTTTGAAATATTATCTCTGCCCATGGATCCTCCTCCATCTACACTCCAAGAACTAAAAACTGCCATTCCTATATTGCTCTCAAATGCATTGGATCATCTGATTAAAGGGATAAAATGTTGATATGAATCTTGTGTTCTAAGTCAAGGGTGGTCATGTCCAATATAAAGGCTTGTTTGGTTTGTTTGTATAGTATACAGGTCTGTTTTCTGTATGCACTAACAAGGGAACCTTTATTATGTTCGTGACACCTTTAGTCAACACTAGGATTATTTTGTATCTTTTTTAATGCTGATTCGGTAGTTTTTTGCAAAACTCAATTTTCGAACAAGTATGTCCACTTAAAAATGACGAGTTGGCGACCTTTTGGCGAGAAATTTTAATCTAAATTCTGTTAAATAAAATATTATAATCTTTTAATGGTAGTGAAACTGTATGTAAAATGAGGAAAATGCAAGAAATTATGACAATGACTACATTTTAAAAATGAATAGCTGTCATAATGTAAAATATTACAGTTCTTACAATCCAATTTAAAAGGCAGTTCTTGGACATTGGTGAACTTATAAAACTGCATAAACCTTGTAAGCATATGAGATTAGCAAAATGCACTATACTCGTTGGGCGAGCACCTGGTTTAGATTATGTTGGCTACAAAATGACTAAGCCAATTCTTAAGCATGTTGCAATATAAATTTCATGCCAAAAGCTTGCCAACGTCATCTTGAAGGAGCCATAATTGCTCGAAAAATTAGTTTTGCAAAAACTAAATAAGTATTCGGAATCAGTTTTAAAAGCTATGCAAAATAGTCGATTCCAGATGCAACGAATGTGATAAAAGGTTTCCTTCTAAGCATGAAGTAAGCACTTAGAGGGTAGAAAATATTACTAAATATATATTTTCTCTAATTTTTTATTCTACTCATAAATAAATCACTATTTCCTTCCTTTCCTTTTTTTGCGAAATTTGGGCAAGTTGCCTTGTTCATTCGTCTTTGCATGGAATTCAGCTGCTTGTGCCCTTTTCTTAAAACACCTGTCTATGTTTTTCCAGGCATTCAAAATTGCTATTTGGGGATCATTCACGTGATAATATTATTTTGCCCATATACAGCTTTTGCCATCAAACACTGCACATTTTCAACTGGATTCAGGTCTGGAGAACGCGAGGGCCATGGAATGACATCAACCTTTTCTCGTTCAAACCACTCCTTGGTGGACATTGATGCCTGTACACTAGCATTATTCTATTAGTACTTCCAATACAGACCGCATAAAAGAGGCCCAGATGGGATTAAGAGATCATACATTAATTCCTGATATTTTATGGAGTTCATAGTGCCCTGAAGGAATACGATGTCTGCTTTGCCTCCTGCTCTGAATACTGGCCGCACCATTACTTCACTGCCTTCTTTCTATCTACTCAGCCTTATCTTTGGCTGAGTGCGAATTCATCAAGATCATGCCAATTGGCGAATATCCATCAGGGCCATCCAGACAGAAACGTTTTTCATCAGAAAACACTATTTCATCCCACTCATAATGCTATTTCACAGTTTCTTACACCAATCGAGCCTATTTAACTTATTGCTGGTAGTAAGTTTCGGTTTGCTTTTATTTTCCTGAACTTCAAGTTTGAATTTACTTTAAACTTTTCCATACAGTTTGGTGGGATACAGGTGTCGACAATGCACATGCAATTTTATGAGTGGACACATGCTCATGAGTGGCATGAGCTTGAACATGCCTGTGGTCCCAGGGTGGCAGTTTTGATGATTTACCTGACCCTTTTTGGTTCCACAACCACCGCCTTTTTTCATGATATTTTGTCCAGCAGTTTTTGAGTGCCCTATTTTACGGGCTAGTCCTCTTGTTGACTGTCCCTTGCCATGCAGCAAATATATTTTTCTGACATCCTTTTCATTTAGTTCTTTTCCTCAATGCATACTCACAAAACGCAATTTTCATCACAACATTGGATCCATATGATAGCCTACATGTATCATATGATGTGTATAAAACTACACATGTGCAAATTAGTTTTCTGGCCTATAGTCCATGAATTTGTATGTTGATTTTATATTTTCTTTACAGGTTGTAAATGATTATTTTTTCTTGCAAAAAATTTTTGTTCGCCATTTTCAAAAGTTGTAATCATTATATGTATGTAATCACCATTGGTATATTATTTGCATAAATTTATATCAAATGCTTGTTGCAATCGTAAGTTATCTGTGCTTTATGGGTGAGTTTATAATTTATTAGCACAGTGTATATTACCATATCGTGATTTATATATATACATATATATAAGTAAAATAAGGAAGTATATGAAAATGGTATATGAGAAAGAGAATTTTCAAAGCATGTATTATGTTATGAGTTATTGTAAGTAAGGAAAACGTAATTATATATTGCTGAAAAAAATTGGTGATATTATTAATAAGTAGTGTATAAAGGTATTATTTACCGATATACCAATAGATGAAGATAAAACTGAGTAGCATCGTAAATCCCATAAATTCCTAGCCAAAGTAATACGAAACCGCAACGTATAACATATTGACATATCATTGATGCCTATTACAATATTATCGCAGAGTACGCAAACATATATATGTGCTAAATGAGTAAAATAAGGAAGTAAATGAAAGTTGTATGTGATGAAGAGATTTTTCAGAGCAAGTATTATATTATGAACTATTGTAAGTAAGAAAAAAAAAATCATATTGCTGAAAAAATTGGTGATATTATTACAAAGAAGTGTATAAAGGTATTATTTACCGTTATACTAATAGACGAAGATAAAACTGAGTAGAATCAAATAACCAAATCCCACACATAAATACCTTAAAGTAACTCAAAACCGCAATTTTTATTGTATCTGTAATACCATAGGGCCGCCGCAGCCTGAGGGGATGCCGCCACGAAATATTGGGTTTCACAATCGGGTAACATTAATTTACCGGGAGAAAATTATTTTAAAAAAAGTGGCTAACTGTTATACCAATTCTTTTCGTAACTCCAATACCGTGGAATTAACAATCGAATAGAACACTTGAACATGAAGGGTCTGTTTACAGTACATCAGAAGTAGCTTATTGGTTAGTGAACTGCGCCCTTGGAAACAGTACTCCCCCACTCTGCCTCCATCCCTCCAGTAGCGAAGCGTGGGTCGCTGTCATTGCCAACGAGCTGATGATTTATTGAAAGTCGGTTGTCGCGCCCTCTCCTCTTCCCTACCCGTCGCCCGTTCTGGCGCGAGCCCTGACCAATGACGTGGGAAAAGACTCGTCCGAGGTGAAATTAGTTTCTGCAAACTTCTACTAATTTCGAGAAAGCAATAGAATTCCTTCTTTCCAGATTGTTCTCTATAAGCTATTTAAAGCTTCCCCGTATGGATTGGAAGAGAGAGAGAGCCAGAGATTAAGATACTTTCCTATCACAGTACTGCAGAAAATAAAATCCAACGACCAAAAGGATCTGTTTACAAACTTGTGGATAGCATCACGCACACTATTAACTGTGCCTGTCATAGTCGCAAGTACCGAGCAAAGTTTTAGCAGACTTATAAAAACTTAATTCAGGTCGACCAGGACCGAGTAGAGACAGTGCTCTGGCAGTTTTAGCAATTGCAAACGAGGAAGCCAAAAAGTTGGACTTTAAACAAATTTTAAAATCTTTTGCAAGTGCCAAAGCCAGAAAGATTCCTTTAGATGTTTAACATATTGCATTTGGCTGTGAAGTCAAATAACATTGCATATTATTAGTTTTTTTCCATGCCTTAATTCTTCGTTCAGCACTATATTAATATACCATATTTTTTGAAATGCATTGATTTTCTTTAAAACTACAAATCATATTGAGATTTTTTTTTTTTTTACTTCTACCCCAACTCTTTAACTCCCTAATTTTACTTAGGGCTATTTTCTGTTCAATGGCCATATGCCTACTAAAAGTAAGCATTTAAAAGTGCCAAGTGAAAAATTTTCAATGTTGAGTCGATAATTAAAAGCTTAGTTGGAAGATTTGGGAGAGGGAGGAGATGGACATATGTGTGAGGGGGCACCGTAAGTAATCTTGCCCCGGGCACCTACAACCCTTGGGGTGGCCCTGATGCCATACAATATATATATATATATTTATATTGCTTCATCCATGCATCATTTATAACGAATGAAATTACCCAGTGCCTTGTAGACCATTACAAACGGTTTCCACTCTATATCAAAAATTATAAATTGCTTTGGAATAATTTATAAAACATTATCCATTATAAATTTCAAAAACATTTCTAAAATTCCAATCTTTGCTTCAAAACAATTAACTACTTTTAAGATTTTTATTTTTGTATTTTGTACAGTGCTTTACGACACAATCAATTAAGAATATTCATGTTCATTAATATGTTATTGTATTTATCAATTAATGCATTGTTACAGATTGGTACCTTAGGCATCCCTATCTTGGGTATTATATGTGTGCATTGCATGCATCTATTGGTTAAGAACAGTAAAGCATTGGCTAGGAAGTAAGTTATAATTAATTATTGAATTATATGAGTTATAGTAATATATATATACTTGATGATAATTATTTTACATTGTTATTTATCAGTAATTTAATTTGCTTTACTGTTGCTTTTTATAATTAAAGCATTCTCCACTCAGGCACATGTGCATGATCTCAAAATGGGGATCAACCAAAAAAAAGGGGTGAATGTAGATAAAAACAAGAATTTTCTCATGATGAATTTTATTTTACAACTACATTTTTGCCCAAAAGCTAAATAAAATTCGTAAAATGTGAAAAAATCTGAGTAAATATTGCTAAAATTATTTAAGAACATTTGTGGAGAATCATGTGACGAAGATAAAACTCTGCATATGCAAAACATTTCAGGCGACATGTGCAAAGCACCTACATACATTAAAATGATTATAAAACGGCCTTAAGTAGCATGGCCAGTTCAGGCAGATTTTTTGCAATTTCTGTGGTATGGAGGGGCACTGTTAACTATCGAAAATGATGAATTATGTCACATAGACACAAACTGGACATATTTATGAAAGGAAGGATTATTGGAATACTGAAATCCAGACCAAAGCATCTCGAATTCGGAATGTACCCCAGTGTGTGATCTTAAGATCATGGCAGAAGTTTCAAAGTACTGGAGACGTTACCCAACAACTAGTACCAGGTCTGCCAAAAGTAAAACCGTTTGACAAGACTGATATTTAACAATAACTGCATGACGTTAAAGGGACATGACAACTGTTTCAGACTATGTATATATATATAGATATAAAAGTAAATACTGCACATATTGAATTCTAAACGAAATATTAAATTAATACGGGCAGCGAGATATTATTTTTGCACAAGGGCACCGAGCAACCCAAGAATATCCCTGTTCAAGTTAAATAACATCTTTTGCATTTATTTATTTTTTTATTATTATTATTACGCTTAAAAAAATTCAGGTTTTCAGTAATCCAAAGTGATCTCAGTCCCATTTAGCTCAAATTGTCAACACTTTACTGTAATTCAAAAACTTTTATATACAGGGTGTCTCAGCACCAGGTTTACAAACATCTAGGAGGGGCAGGGAACACCTAGATGACTCGAAATGACATTGCAATGCTAGGTCAGAAATGACATGTGCATTCGGTAGTGTATGCAGAAAACACAAGAAAGGAAAGGGCACCATGTAAGAGGACATGTGGTTTATTATTCAATGTACATCAACAAAAATAACATGGTCAACTACATACAGGTCAAAGGAGATATTCAAATTGTCATCCACAAGCTATGATGCAGACCTCAAATCTTCGGTGCATGGAGGCCCGGACATTCTCGAAGATCCTTCGTGTCTCAGACTTCCCCAGCAGCTACTACGATGTATGCAACTGGGTCCTTGGCGCTATCAATGGGGGTGTCATACACCAGTGACTTCATATGCCCCCAAAAGAAGTAGTCAAGTCATAATAGGTCCGGCAATCAAGCATGCTAATGCACCGGACCACCACGTCTGATCCACTGTTTACTGAATGTAGAGTCTAACGAACATCACAAACTGATTATGAATATCACGACTGAAATGAGCGTGAGCTCCCAACGTACTGGTAACACATTGATGTGGAAACATGTTCGTTGTCCAACAGTTGTGGTAACACTTGCTCCATGAAGAGCAAGTAGTTTGTATCTATCAGACTATCAGGCAACAGGTACGGTCTAATAGGGTGTATTGGAATGTTTATGTGTATATTCTCATATCTGTGTTCAATGTCAACTGCGATTTCCCCCCTCCCCTATCTGTATAGTGGACTCTTCCTTCCGGTTTGTTGATCATGTGACGTGTAAGCGACCCCATGATGAAGGTAAGGTTCTGGTGGTCGCCTTCCTCGTGTAGGCTGCTTCTATGTTTTATGTGCAACCAAAAAGCTTTTAGTAATCTATGTTGTAATTAAAAACATTTTAATGTGTTGTTCTCCTCTGCTTCATGGAATTACAATAGGGGTTATGTGGCGCCAACTCGTTTCAACTTTATGTACTGAAGAAAAATAAATGATAAACCACACCCAACGAGAAGCGAACTCTCGGAGCTGATTACAAAATGGTGACTTACGGAGAAATGAGGATAGAAACGCTAAATAAGGACAACTACAAAATGCTGAAAATTCAAATGAAAGCCATGTTGGTTAAAGGCGACGTCTGGGCTTATGTAGCTGGAATAAGAATAAAACCAGAGTTAGAAGCGAACGACCCAAAAACGATTGAGGATTGTGATAAATGGACTGCAATTGATGAAAAGGCTAAAGTGGAGCTGATTTTGTGTATATCACCAGCGGAACTAAAGCAAATTAAGAATTGCGAATCGTCGAGAGACATTTGGACTAAACTAAAGGAAATTTTTCAATCCAAGGGCCCTTCCAGAAAGGTGTCACTACTAAAGTCTGTGATTCAGCACAAAATACCAGACTCTTCCAGCAGCGACATTTGAGTCCATTTGCGAAAGTTCTTTGACATTGTGGATAGACTTTATAAAATAGATATTAAAATCGACGAGGACCTGTTGACTATTATGTTGCTATACAGTCTTCCACCGAATTTTGAAAATTCCAGATGTGCATTCGAATCCACGAACGATTTACAAAAACCGGATGTATTGTGGATTTTGAAGAGAG
The DNA here is from genome assembly GCA_006491805.2 of Dysdera silvatica. Classification (NCBI taxonomy): domain Eukaryota; kingdom Metazoa; phylum Arthropoda; class Arachnida; order Araneae; family Dysderidae; genus Dysdera; species Dysdera silvatica. The sequence continues at coordinate 82,815,782 of QLNU02014802.1, forward strand.
TGAGGCGCACTGCCATGACACCCAATATGGCTATCTGGGAGCATATGCTGCTGCACATCTTAGAAAGAAACCATGGACTAATAAAATCTGGAAAAGCATCTATAGATGTTACCGAGTATTCGAGTAATAAATCAAAGATAAAGTGTTTTAAATGCAGGCGGCTGGGACACAAGGTAAATCAGTGTGGCAATCAAAGAAAAGAAAATTTTCATCAAAAAAAACAGGAGCATGCTGCGCTATTGACGTATATAGACTCTGCGACAAAAAGTGAAAATGCTCTTCTTATGCCAAACAAAGAAACCCAAATGCTCTTGTGTCTTGACAGCAGGTGTACAAGACATTTGTGAAGAGATGAATCAAAATTTGAGGCCATTTGTGATACTGACATAATGCAGGTAAATTTAGCCAACGAACTGTCAACCAAAGTTACTGGATCGGGAAAAGCGATTATCGAGCAGAAGTCAACAATCAAATACAATACGTTGATGTATATGACGCTTTGCTTGTTCCTGAATTGCGAACAAATTTGTCGTCAGTGGCAAAGTTATGTGCCAGGGATTATACTGTTACATTTGGGAATAACGTTGTTACCATTAAAAATCCCAAGACCAAGATGGAACTGACTGCTGATAGAAAGTACAGTCCTCATTATTTACGTGGAACAAACGTTGAGAGTGCGTCTCATACCAGTGAATCTTTGGATAGTGGTAAAAATAAGATGGCCAAAACAATTATTTAAGTGGCATTACAGAATGGAACTCTTAAATATAGGGGATCTTATGGGTGCAACAGGATCGGGAAATATTTTTGGCTTAAATGTGTTAAAATCCCCGAAGGAATTTAATTGTGATATTTGCACGATTAATAAGTTGACCTGGGCACCTTTTACGAAGCGACCCGAACGAATTTCTAAATTATTGAATATTGTTCATTGTGATCTTTGTTGTCCAATGAAAGTCACATCTTTGGGTAAGTCTTACTATTTTATTGTATTTATCGATGATTATTCTCGTTACTGTACAATCAAATTTCTAAAATGTAAGAATAAGGCACTGGACGCATTTAAGAAAGTTAAGGCATTATGGGAAAATCAGAAATCTACTAAAATAAAGGCCTTCATAAGTGATAATGGGGGAGAGTTTGTTAATGCTGAATTTGACAATTTTTCGAAGGTTAATGGGATTAAGCATCGTTTATCCACCCCATATTGTCCTGAACAAAATAGTATTTCAGAGCGGAAAAATAGAAGTTTGGTGGAAGCCGCGAGATGTCTTTTGTCTCAATCAAAAATTACCTTTAAGTTTTTGGGCGGAAGCGATAAATACTGCAAATTTGCTGTATTTAGTGACTGTTGGTCATTTTTTAGTATTTTTCCATCAAAATAGAGGAATTTTGCCCTGATACATTAGCTACTGGTGGAGTATGAGATTAGCGGTCATTAGTCATATTTTACGCCTATAAATTTTTATCCAAAGAAATAATACATTTGCAGTGAAAAGCGAGCAAGTTTTGTTGACAAGCTAATTTGCGTATTTCAACAATTTTAGCTTCTCAAGAATCAGGGAAGAGGTTTCAAAATTACAGAAAAGTCATCATCAAAGTAGCATCATTGTTAAAGTAAAAGGGCTGAAATGGCGATGGGCTGGGCATATTGCAAGAAGAACTGATCAACGATGGACAACAGAAATTCTGAACTGGATTCCAAGAGACCACCGAAGACCTAGAAAACGTCCTCAAACTAGATGGGTGGATGAAATAAGAAAACAGGTTGGGGTGACGTGGAAGCGAATTGCTCAGGATAGACTTGTGTGGAAAGCATTTGGAGAGACCTTCATCCAGCAGTGGATAGATAATGGTTGAATATGATGATGATATATATATATATATATATATATAAAAATAAAAAAAAAGCTATGTTAAGGTATTATTACCCTTCACAGGGATAACACAATTGCCAAATATGGTCAACACAAGAAAGCCTCCGGGGCGAGAATTTTGTGAGTTTTCGTGGGGGAATTTATTATACTATAATTTTTGCCACCCACGTATTAATTACAGCTCAAACTAGAGCTTATGTAATTTTGGAGAAAAAGAGACGCTTTCCCCATCCTGGATTCGAACCAGGGTCCCTCCGTTTAGCCCGGAGTGTCTTGGACCGCTAGACGAATGAGGACAGGAAACAACGCTCTCTTTCTCCGTATGTAAAGATGTTAAGGTATTATTACCCTCCGCAGGGATAACACAATTGCCAAATATGGTCAACACAAGAAAGCCTCCGGGGCGAGATTTTTGTGAGTTTTCGTGGGGGAATTTATTTTACAATAATTTTTGCCACCCACGTATTAATTACAGCTCAAACTAGAGCTTATTTATTTTGGAGAAAAAGAGACGCTTTCCCCATCCTGGATTCGAACCAGGGTCCCTCCATTTAAAAAAAAAACTACTCTCAGAACATCAAGTCTAAGGGAAATTCAAAACATTTTATCAAGTGGTAAAGGAAAAAACATTAAAAAGGCAACACATACTTGGCGATAGTCGCACGAGAATACTCTAAATTCTATCAGAGTGAATATTGAAAAGCATACCATTAGACTTGGAAAATGCTACTGCAGCTAAACAATCGAGAGTTCTACCTGGTGTTTCAGGGCCAGCTGCTGAAGTTTGCTGAAAATCATAAAAAAAAACGTGAAATTTTTTATATGGTTCACTTCTTGTGTGATGTTTTGGCAGTAATCTCAAACCTGATTTTCATCTTTAAAAAGAAGAGATGTTTTAACCACAGTTGAAAGTCAGGTAACATCAACTGTAATGGCGTTAGAGAAATTGAAAAGAAAATGAGGAAGAGCTCATTGTCGAGACATTGAGAAGCGGGCAAAAGAAATTGGAATTATAGTAACTGAAGAAGAAAAGAATTTTGAAAGAAGAGAAGAATTTTGAGCTAAATGCAAAACTTTTCATTGGTATGCTTAAAGAAAACATTTTGCAAAGCTGGATAACGTGCCAATAGTAATAATGCTTGGTATCTCAGATTTATCAAATTATTCAGATGGAAACATATTTTATGGTATAACAGAAATGAAAGAACTGGCTGAGTTTATAAGATGGATGAGGATGACGTACTAGCAGAGTGGAATGAATTTAAACCTTTATGTTTTGTCACAGATGAAAATATGCAAAAGCCATTGATTATCACTCACCATATTAAATCACCTGCAGACTTGAAGCAAACCATGGGCGAAAAATTTCCTAACCTTCAAAAATTAAACAATAATATAAATCAACGTTTATTGGCGTAGTGATACCAACGCCGATGGTATGGCGTGATTAGATGGTGAAACGTTCGAAAGAAAACAAAAACATCCACCGAACGCAGAAATATTTATTTTCTTTCGAACGTTTCACCATCTAATCACGCCATAACATCGGCGCTGGTATCACTACGCCAATAAACGTTGATTTATATTGTTGTTTAATTTAATCTGCGTAGTGTTCGATTTATTTAAATACCTCAAAAATTACTTTCCATTGCCAATACTTTACCTGTGTCAACTGCAGAAGTTGAAAGAATTTTTTCTCAAATGAAGCTTATTTCAACAAGTCGCAGAAATAAACTAAAGATGGAAAATTTAGATAATTTACTGTCCATTAAATGCACTAGCACTGTCTGTATGAATAAAGCAGTTAAACACTGGCTAAGTGAAAAAGAGAGAAGGCTATTCTATTGAATATTTGTAATCTGTTTTGTCAATATGACATTATATATTCTAGAAATAAAATAATATAAAACTCAGTATCGCACTGCTCACTGTAGTCCGGGGTTTGGTTCCCTGGGCCTTAAGAGGTTCGGATTCCTTGGAAAATAGTAGGTCCCGGCGCAGCATGACCACTGTAGTCTTTGAGCCGTAAAACCAAAAAGAAAGAAAGTATAAAACTCAGGAAGTTATGAAAAAAAAAGTTTGTTTTATTTAGTACAGTAATATCCCGATAATTTGTAATACCAAAAGTCCAAAACCTCATTACGAAGTATTGAGATTTTCGATTACACGGGTTTACGATTTATCAAGGGTAAAAAAAAGTAAAATTTCGAATTAACAGGGTGTAAATAATAAAATTAGTATGGATAAAATAGTACTATATATATCCTTGGCCATAAAACGAATTATGCAAAGTACGTAAGTATATATACCTATATCAGTGGCATACTGATAACCCCTGCAAAGTGGGTGGAGGGGCCCTTTTGTCATTGTTTATTTTCCATAAAATTTATAGGTAAAAAAGTAATATGTTTTTTAGTTAATGAGGATGTATTTTTTTAATCTTTAGGTAAAATATAAAATAAAACGAACTATTTCCAACTGTGGCAAACTCTTTACGTGTATTTATGTTAGCTGTTTTCATTGCCTTTAAAATTGAACTCAACATCCGAAAATTATGAAGTCTGGACGAGTTTTGAAGCTATAGTATACGCTTTGCGTCAGAACCCTACGTCATGAAACGGTGACTAATAAACATGTGTTCTGTTTAAAATATTGGAATGCGTCACTGGTCAATTTCTTGCAGAAGACAACACTATTGTATATATATTTTTTTTTTTTTCATATATAATCATATACACATTAATTTTCGTAAAAGGGGGGGCCCCCGTAATTTTCCGTTATGCCACTGACCGATATGTACCCTAAAACCCCCTCAATTAAGGCTTGAATTAAAAGACCATAAACAAATAAGGTACGCATGTAGCAAAAGTCACCAAGTAGAAAAAATTCGGTTATTTTTATCTGATGAAGGGAATGTTCACACGCTCACTGATGTTGTGCAGTGTCACAACAACCAAAAACACATGGTCGCTGATTTTTTTTTTTTTTCTTCCGAGAATAGGAAGACATTTATGAGACAATTTTGAACTCACTTTGAATGCGACTGTAGCTGCTAATTAATTATACGAAACTAAAAATACACGAATAACTGGTATGGTGTGTGGACCATGTGACTATCGACTATGCTATATGATTTAGGGAAAGGGTTGTTGACAACAAGTTGTCAGCAACCCTTTTCCCTCCCACATTAGAAAACGGGAAATTTTTTTCTCCCTGTTTAAGAATGGAACAGCCGAAGGTCAAACGCCTTTTCCTACAGGGAAGTGTCATTTCAAATAAATGGGATTATTGACATAATATATTACAATTTATTAGACATTTTCGTTCCCCTTGAGTGAGTAAATAACTTACGAATAAGCGAAGGGACCGAAATGCATTGTTATTTTACGAATTAACGCTAGTGGGACCTGGAGTTTATTACGAATAAGCGGGATTTACGAAATAATGAGATGCGAATTGCTGAGATTGTACTGTATAATTCATTTATAAACAGTATGTACTCGAACTTTGATAGCAGTACTTCTTTGCTTTCTGAGTATAATACCAAAAAAAAAAGCTACAAGATATGGTAAAGGAAAGTAATACAACTAACAACATTTTCAATTAAAAGTTTATAATGTTTATATCGATATTGAGGCGTTTATATGTATGTAAAGGCTGCATTAGACATATGAATATTCCCACAAGCTTTTGGACAGAAATATCAGACTGGTTTGGATATTCATCAGCAAGGTGGTATGTTGAATTTATCCCATATTTACTGGCGAGCTTTCTGATTATGAAATGAAAATTTGAAAACTTGTAGGAGTACTTATGCATGTAATGTGACCTATATTTCAATTTTATTTTAACCACTAATTTTGCTACTAGAACCCGTGCAGGCAATATGCATAAAATCAGATTTAACAATCAATTTCAGTTATTTTGAATAATTTGGAACTAGTTTATTGAATATATATTATAAAGAGCTGAATTCAATGACCTAGGCTGCGACCCCAACAAACCCCCATTCACATTAAATATGTCCCATTCACATTAAAAATGCCCCGTTCACATTAAAAATGCCCCTTTCATTCAGCTGCGGTGCTCTCTTTATGAGTAAGCATCCTGCCCTTTTTTTCAGTCTAAGGGAAACACTACATCTACCACGTCTGGAAAGCATTTGCGACCCAGCATTGCTATGTGATTCCAAGTCATCTAGGTATACCCTACCCCTCCTAGGTGCTGAAACATCCTATATATATATATATATATATATATACAATATAGACAAAGTAAATATGCATCTTTGTATGTGTCCGATACCTACCATTTATATTTGGTCCTCTCTTAGGTAGAAATACACATAAAAAAAATGTGCACTTCTATCAAAAACGTTAAACATGCGTTTACTAAAAAACGTAAGAAATAATAAACACAGCATGCCTTTTCGGTTTGGTTAAGTGAGGTTCAAATCTGTGTTCTGTATTATAGTTATTATAATTACATATAGTTATTAATATTATAATTGCTTTCTGAGTTGGACGATCTTCTTTGGGTATTCTTACGACAGCGAAACTGCTCCTTAATATTAGAGAAGTTAAAAAAATTGTCTCCAGTTGCAAGGTAAGCTCACAAAATCGTAAGATCACCGTCTCTCTTGTACTTAATGTATGTTGTATACTTGGGGTGAAGTTATCATATTTAGTGTATATTTATTATTATGTGTGTTTTGTACATGAAGTATGTTATCATATTTAGTGTATATTTATTATTATGTGTGTTTTGTACATGAAGTATGTTATCATTGCTTAAGCCATGAAGATGTTGAAGCTTCGTAGGCTTGGAAAACTTTCTTTTAAGGACTTCCGCCAACAACTGCCCTGAATCTGATATCTCTGCCACACACTGCCCTGATCATTGGCGTCGACGGCATAAAAATATTGGGGGGGGGGGGACAATATACCTTTAAAAGGCATTTTGTTTGAAATTGAAGGGGGATATGGAACCCTAATACCAACATTGGGGGAACGGGTCCCCCTGTCCCCCCACTAACGGCACCCATGGTCCTAATGCTCAATCAACAGTGGGCAAAAAAGAAAACAGTAATGAATTTTGTTATGAAATGGGGAAATTGGGTGGGAATAGAGTAGCATAAAAACAACGCAAGAGAGACAAACAAGCAGACACATACATGTATCTAAGCATACATATGTGCATACACAAAATACAATAGACAAAGGAAATTTGGAGGAACCTCTATCCAGTAGTGGTTGCATATATTATATTATGTGTTATTTTGAGACACGTTATATACATCGTGTCATAGGTGTAGCCAATTGGAAGTTTTGGGGGTTGTAACCCCCCATTGCAATGAAATTTTGTATATTTAACATAGGAATATATGAGTTGTAGCTCTGTAACCCCCCATTGAGCCTATACCTCGCTTATGAAATTTCTTCCTAAGCCTATGCATAGTGTGTCATCTTAACTTTGTTATTAAGATCTTTTTTTTTTGTTTTGTAGGTGTGCTGTTAATACCATGCTCATGTTAACGCAGTTTGGTTTCTGTTGTGTGTATTTTCTGTTCGTAGCGAAAAGCATCCACGAAGTGAGTGACTGCACTTATATTTTCTTAAGTTTTCATCATTTTTTTTTAACTCGTGAAATGTATTATTATTTTTAAAAAGTTTCATGTGTTCTGTGTACATTCGTATATAATTCATATGTGATATGTATACATGTGTTTCAGCTTGGTTTATTTCGATTTTGTTACTTTTGGTCAACAAAAATTAAGTCTAACTTTGTTTCTTTGGAGCCAATTGGCAACACTATCACACCACTTTAAACGCACCCAAGATCACATGTTCCACGTTAATTGTGTAATAAGCACCATTTATTTTGTTCGAAATTGCTTGGAAATCACCGATTCAGTGGCGACCTATTGCAAAGTAAAAGAAAAAAAGTTGGTCAATTTCAGTTTGCGTATGAAATATGGTCAAGTGTCACCTGAGGCACTGAAAGCTTTAATCGTAGGAATGTTAGTGAACAATGAGATCGAATTAATGTCAAAGTATACAAGAGTTCTGCTTTCCAAGTAGAAAGTGTGCACTCTTATCGAGTGTCAATACATTCGATATAGCATCAAAAACTATGATCTACAACGTTGTTGCTAATACTTCATGTATTTTATAAAATGCTATACACCAATTTTATCCTTATTCTAGTGCTTCATCCATTATTTTGCATTTACAGGTTGTTATGAACGTAGCAGGCAGTTCTGCTATTGGCGTGAAAGAATACATGGCGATGATTCTGCCCGTAATGATTGTCTTCAATTTCATTCGAAATTTAAAGAAACTGTCGCCCGCATCGTTCATCGCCAATATTCTACAAATTGCTGGCCTATGCATGATCTTCTATTACCTCTTCACCGACATTCCATCAATTTATACGGTGCCCATGACGGCACCATTAGCGAAACTGCCATTGTATTTCGGCACTGCCATGTATGCATTTGAAGGAATCGGTGTGGTAAGTATCTAATCATGTACAGTGACAACTGTTGCATGGGGTAATTGTTTCACCCATGCAAAGAGTTTCTTCTGATTTCTGGATGAGGCAATTTATATATATATATATATATATTCTACCCACATTAATCATTAAAGTACTGATGAAAACGGAACAATGTTTCCTAGCTTTTGAGTATATCAAGCTATTCTTCCTCAGAAGTGGTTAAAGAATAATGTGGGAATGCATTCACGCGGCATGCTGTTGATGCATATCCAACTTCCAATGATGCCAAACAAAATCTCTCACTCTAGTGTAGAAGTTGATTCCCTAGGCCTTGAAAGGTCAGATTCCTTTAAAAAAAAAAAAATCTGGATGCGCTTCTCCACACCATTGTTTTAGTGATATCTAGCATGCTGTTAATCATGGGTAGACATCCAGTGGTATCATAGGACACGTACCATCCCACTATGTCCACCACAGGTCCACTCTCATATTCCTGTGACGTTCATCTATCATGCTAACCATGTTCCACTCCGAAATGTATTATAGAACACATGGTATCTCACTAAAGTGTAGGCTTTGTTTTCTTTGGCAACAGAAGTTTGGATTCCTGGGGAAACTGTAGGCCCACTGCCATATACCTTTCGATATTTATCTGTCATACTGTTAACCCATGTCCCACTGCTAATGGTATCTTAGAATACATATTATTCCACTAAAGTCTGGGCTTTGGTTTCCTTGGCAACATACGTTTGGATTCTTTAGGAAACTGTAGGTCCACTGTCCCATTCCTGTAATGTTCGTGTACCATTCTGTTAACCTGTATTTGACTCCGAATGATATGGTAGAACATGTGCCATCCCACTGAAGTCTGAGCTTTGGCTTTCTTGGCAACAGAGGTTCGGATTCCTTGGGGAAACTATAGATAAGAGCACAATATGGCCTTTACTATCCTTGCGCCGTAAAGGCACAAATGGTGTCCTAGTTACTTTTAAAGTGAGGTGCAAGTCCTGAGAAAACCA
>QLNU02014802.1:82828934-82852437 GCA_006491805.2 Dysdera silvatica
ACTGTAGGTCTGGTGAAGCATGGCCTTTTCTGTACGTGCACCATAAAAACACAAACGTTTCTTCTCTCGCCCATATCTTCTTAAACATGCTATTGCTCTAGTGATTAAGACCATATATGTTCAAAAATAAAAACAGCGTTTCATTACCCAAAGTGCAATGTAATAATACAAGTGGTGTGGAAATTTCAAATTGTTACATAAAAGTATTTGAAATTTCAAAAGACAAAAGTTTTATAATTATGTTAGAAATGGGTCTAAATGAGCTTATGAAATATATGTTCACAGAATTGTTTGAAAGTGATTAGTCAAGCTCATGTATTTCAATTTCATGTAATGACATCTGTGAGAAAGTAACTCGTGTACCGTATTCTCACACATTGGCAGCATACCAAATAAAATCGAGGTTTTATTTATGCTGGATAATATATAATTACTAGTCAGAATTTAAATATACAAGCTCATAATGATTGCTTATCATTATCAGCTTTTGATGATTGGTACTGTTCTATTTGAAGATGGCATACGAGACAGTTTTGAGGTTTTTGGTATTCATGTATTTTCATGATACAACATGTAGATCAAACCGATTGTTTCTAACAATGCATGCTATAATACATTATGTATAATTTTTTATGTATTTTTCGGTTTTTATGGCTTGTAATTCTTTTCTGAATGTTGACCAAAAAATGCCATGACAAGCCACAGGTTGGACCACCCTGCAGTTGATGATGGAAATAGTTACTCGATAGATTAAAACCATGTGATTCTTATACTCAGTCAAATATATTTGATGGTGGTAATCGTTTCGTTATCGCAGAAATATTTTCCAATTCTTTTTTCTAAGTCTGTAAAGTAATCGTGTTCGTTGTGTTTTGCCATCGTGGACCTTTCATGGATAAATTTTTTCTGTTTGGGAGAATATTTTTTGTAATAAAGGTTGATTTAATAATCAGTTTTTTTTTAAACTTGATTAAATGCTTAGTATAATGTATTGGTGATTTTATTTCTATAGTTGTGCTGGCTGCAGCGATTCCATTGTTGGACCTTTTTATTTCATTAGTGGGTGCTTTAGCAAGCAGCTCCCTCGCTCTTATTTTTCCTCCTATCATCGATATCATAGCTAACTACGGTTCCACCATGAGTAAGTGTCAAATGCTCTAAGTATAAGCATTAAATACTTCAAATTTGAATGTTAAATACTTTAAGCATGAGTATTAGATACTTTCCATCTAAAGCCTCATCAACACTTGTATGATATTTTGAAATATACACTGAAGTGCCAGAAAACGTGGTACAAGCGCAGAGTGTATTTTGCATAGGTGGTGGGAATGGTGGCCGCCGAAGGTGGCGGGCGCCAGATCCCAGACAGACGCTTTTCGAATAAGAATCAGTCGCCGAGGCTAAGCCAGGGAAGGATTGTCGATCAAAACGCATTCAAATATGCGCACGCTCAATGCTAAGTCGCCATTCAACGCACACCCCAAACTGCCGGGGCCGCAGAACGCCATGGCTCCAGGCTTAATCGAACGGAGTCACCCTCTGGGCCGGTCGAGAAATTACAGGAACCGGCCAAGACCGGAAAGGAAGGTGTTTAGCACAGCCACGGAGGCAGCGCGAAGGCGGGGGGATCCGGTGGGATCCAGGAGGTCGGACAGACCTGGTGGCGAGGCGAGGCCTAAACGGCGGCGGGCGAGAAGGAGCTCCTCCCTGAGGTAGCCGTAGGCCGGACACCGCAAAAGAATGTGTTCCAGTGTTTCGTCAGCACCTTCCTGACACTGGAGACACACAGGCGACGGGAGTTGCCTAATGCGGTGGAGGTACTTGTTGGTGAATGCACAGCCAATTCTGAAACGATGCAGCCTGGTCTGTGCCCCCACCTGGGAGACAATCGGAAAGAAAGTATGGCGACTTTCGCACCTCGAACTTCGATCGGAAGTGCCCCGTAATGTCTCTTATCAAGAGGTTCACCATGTCACTTCGATAGGTGTCCTTCAGACTCCTGATACGGCAGGAAAGGGAGGGGTTGTGCGGGGAGGGTCTGTTACTGCAGGAACCGTTTACGTCCTCTAGGGCTCGACGCGCCCAAGTGTCCGCAATTTCGTTACCACGATTACCGGTGTGGCCAGGAAACCAACAGTACGTCACAGACCTCCCCTCATCCGCACATCTAGCCGCCGCGACCACAATGTCCTGGACAATGGGGCAGACCGGCCAAACAGCAGGATCGGCCTGGAGGCCAAGCAAAGCAGCCTGAGAGTCATAGAAGACGGTAGCATCGGAGCTACCGTGGTGAAGGACCCAGTTGGTGGCTTCCCACAGAGGCAAGCGTGGTAGCAAATAATGGAGCTTTGCAACCAATCAGCTTAACGCGGATGCGGTCGGCCATGCCATATAAGACAAGGGATGTCTGGTAAAGCTGTTAGATCGGTTCTTGCCGCTACAATGGCAGGTTATCAAGATTTAAGTGATTTTGAACGTGGCGTTATAGTCGGTACAAGAGAGATGGGACATAGCATCTCCGAGATAGCGACAAAATTTAGATTTTCACGTACGACCATTTCACGGGTATACCGTGAATATCAGGAGTCCGGTAAAACATCAACCTCTGTCAGCAGGTGTGGGTCGGAAAGACCTTTGACGCATCAACAAGAATTGTTAACCCAGATAGACGGCAACTCAAATTGCCGCAGATTTCAATGCTTGGGGCATCAACAATTGTCATCATGTAAACTGTTCAACGAACCACATTGATATGGGTTTTCGGAGCCGAAGACTCACTCGTGTACCATAGTTAAGACTGCAGAAAGCCTTATGCCTTGTCTGAGTCCGTCAACACCACCATTGAACTGTTGATGACTGGAAACACATTGCCTGGTCTGATAAGTCTCGTCTCCAATTGCATCAGGCAGATGGATGTGTAAAGGTATGGAGACATCCTCATGAATCCATAGACCCTACATATCAACGGATAACTGTTCAAGCTGATGGATCTTCGGTGATGGTATGGGGTGTGTGCAGTTGGCGTGATATGGGACCCCTGATACGTCTAGAGCCAACTCTGACAGGTACGTAAGCATCATGTCCGATCACCTACACCCATTCATGTCCATTGTGCATTCCGACGGACTTGGACAATTTCAGCATGATAATGCGACACCCCACACATCGAGAGTTGCTACCGAGTGGCTCCAGGAACACTCTTCTGACTTTAGACACTTCCATTGGCCACCTAAATCGCCAGACATGAACATTATCGAGCATATCTGGGATACCTTGCAACGTTCTGTTCAGAAGAGATCTCTACCACCTTGCACTCCTATGGATTTGTGGACTGCCCTGCAGGATTCCTGGTGTGAATTGTCTCCAGGATACCTTCAGACATTAGTCGAGTCCATGCCACGTCGTGTTGCGGCACTTTGGCATGCGCACGGAGGGGGGCTGCACGATATTAGGTAGGTGTGCCAATTTTTCTGGCACTTCAGTGTATATCTTGCTATTTTTCCGTTGACAATTGCTAGGCATATCGCTTTGCCAGTGTTCTCCAACGACCAGATTGTAGCTCGGGGTTGGTTCCCTAGGCCTTAAGAGGTTCAGATTCCTCAAAGAATACTGTAGGTCCCGACATAGTATGGCCCTTTCTGTCCTCGCACCATAAAACTAACAAACTATCTGAACTACCCGGCCCCCTCCGTGTAATTCTCCTGGAATTTGTCATTTTAATTTTCTGATCATTTTTCACGAATAAATGTTTTATAGTGGAAATATTCTTAGAAAAATGATATTTGAAAATGCGGTAGAAAAGCTCAAACCCAGGACACCTAGGTATCAGCTATATAACAAATATCAGTAACCAACCCGCATGTTTTCAATCATGGACATATTCATGAATAAACATGGCTTTTCAAACATTAAAATCTTTCGATATGTCAATGAGATTATTTTAGCGATTGTGGTCTGAGGAAAATACAATACCCTACAAAATTTCATTCGTTCAGTGATTGGTAACTAGTTAACACTGGAATGGTTCCGCTATGGAGACATTTCTGTTACCTCTTATACATATAGGTATCAAATAATCCTATTATCTTTATATATATCTATTATCTATTAAGAATTTTGTATCCATATATAATTTATTATATCTATTATCGAGTTTTAAGCGTTAAATGCAACTTTATACTTAACCTGTCACGTCATATGCGTATCTGTACTAATACTCCTTATAATTACTGATAGTTATGGTAGATTAATATACGAACTTTAAAAATAAAAATACGGACAAAGGTATATAACTGTTTTGTTTAATTGCATGCCCTGCAGTGGGAAGGTATTCACTTAGCATGCCATTCCAAACCCCAATGGTGAAAAAAAAATGTTCACCGACTATCTGCTTGCTTTTTGATTCCTCGGAAAGCTGTAGGTTCCAGCGCAGCATGACCCTTGCACCATAAAACTTACAAAAATATTTCATGTAAAATATCCCCCTCCTTATCAAAAGAATTCCATTAAAAGACCACCCCTCTAAGCGACCACTCTAGGGTGGTCACCTAAAGAAGGTTTTACTGTAGGTACCTTTTCTTTAACTGATCCCTATTACAGGAGTTTTTCTCTAGATGACGAAAATTTGGACCCTTTCAAAAACTATACAGGGTGTCTGTCTACCAGGTCATGAAAATCACGGAAGTCAAGAAAAAGTCATTAACTTGATATTTTAGGTTACGGTTACGCCGATTTTTTCGAATTTATGCTTGCGTTGAATTGTAATTTTCGTACGAGTTTTTACTGGTTCAGTTATTTTTAGCTATTTTTTGTCATAACGTGGCAATTTTTAGTGATGTTTAGCTATTTTTTATGTAGCTATTTTATCATTCATAAAAAAAAGAAAGACGAGAACTTCCTTTAAGGTCACGAAATGTGCAAAAACAGTCAAGAAAAGATCAGAGAAAAGTCAAAGAATCGAGTTTCTTATTTTCAGTAGACACTCTGCTGTAGGTTCCAATGCATCACTATTTTAGCTGTTTTTGCAGGGAAAAAATCTCCCAAACAAACGCTCTTTATGAGGAGCAGTACCTTTGTCCCTGTATATTAAAGTTAATTAATTTTGAAGTTAAACGAATTGTAAATTGTAGCAAATTCTGTAACTTTTGCTTTTTGTTTTTCAGGTCAAAAGTGGAGAATAACCCTTATCGTAAAAAATGTTATTATTATGGTTCTTGGCATTGTCGGATGCGCATTAGGAACATATGTCAGTGTGAATGAAATTTCTATTTGTTTGGGAAATCGAACAGCTTGCCAGACATAGTGTTCGGCTCACGCTCGTCTTTTGTAGAAATTTACACGGATCCGGGCATCACTGGGGTTTGTCACGTGATGACATCATCTTCACACACTATGGATTTCATTTTTTTTAATGATGATAGAGAAAAAAAGAACAAAATATTTTTTTAGGACCTTTAACGTCATTTACCCTTCTAGGTTATTGTTTTCCTATGTTTTTCCTTATTGACATCGAGTTTTCTAGAATCTTTTAAACACAATCTTTTTATTGATTCCAGCACAGCATGACGTTTGCTATTCCTGTGCTGTGCAAAACAAATCTTTTTATTGATTGATCTTGCGAGTGTCACCCGAATCTATTTTTAAAATCTTATCCATCGGTTTTTTCTGAACATGCGTCCTTCTGTGGACGCATAGACGTTTTTACGTATGAAGGTGTTGACGCCTTCTGGCAATGCTATTCCGGTGCTCTTGACATTGCATTTGATGCAATAGCTATTGGAAGTAATGGAAGAGGAGGTATACAATCGAGGGAGACGTTATGATTAGACTGATTTATAATAGAAAACGTAAGAGTTACTTGTGTTTGATTACTAGGATATTTAAAACCAAACATAGATATTCATTAGAACTGGATTATTAATTTTAACCAAATGCTGTTATTCGGTGTTTACCAATTCAAATATGTAAACCAGTTCGATTTATATAAATAAAAAAATGTAAACCAGTTCGATTTATATAAATAAAAAAATGTAAAACCAGTTCGATTTATATAAATAAAAATGTAAAACCAGTTCGATTTATATAAATAAAAAATGTAAACCAGTTCGATTTATATAAATAAAAAAATGTAAACAGTTCGATTTATATAAATAAAAAAAATGTAAACCAGTTTGATTTATATAAATAAAAATGTAAACCAGTGGTTATATACCAGTGTTTACAATTGAGAAGTTACTCAATATTTACAATTTATGGAAATAAATCAATGTTTACTAATTCAGATGCAAATCAATATTTACCATTTCAAAGTGCATACTTCAGAACTCGGTTAACATTAACCCTGAGGGTTAATGGGAATAAAAATTAATTATTCAAGTTAATCTAGATCAGCACCTGCTATAGTTAATTGATGCTGTTCCATGTTCAAAGCACCATGTAAAGGAAAGCTTCTGTTTGCTTATGAAATTTAGTCTGGCCATGCAACTCCATGATGTAATAACATATTCAAACTCATGATCACTTGTGCCCTGTGGACCCACGTGCGTCTACCCATTTGTAAACGTGCCGTGAATCAATTTGGCAACAACATTGAGTATTTCCAATTCCAAAATTAACAAAAATCAAAAGCCATCATTTTTGATATTCTCATCTTGTTGTTACATGGCATTTTAAAGAGCCATGTGTATTCAGAAGAGTCATGTTCACCATGTTCAAATCATGATTATCACTAATAATTCATTACATGTTGGTAGATTGGGCCATGTATCCACTTCTTACATATATATATATATATATTCGTATGTAAATTGAAGAAATTATTCCTTTTCTTCCATTGTTTTATTGTTTCACCAATATATATATAACTGCTTGATATGAGTCACCCGATTAACCACATTAACGTATTTTACATATTCCGAAATTCCATAGTAATTTACGTAATCATCTCTATCAGTTGATACACAAATGGTCTTTCTTTCTTGACATGTGTAACTATAGTAGCCTCTCGCTATTCCGACTGTTACTTGCATGGACGAATATCTGATTAACGAGATCGCCGGATTACCGGGGGTCGATAAAGAAAACTTTGTTCAATTCTTTATTAAATCTCTCGCTCGTGATGTCTTGTAAAATGATAACCCCCGCTCCTTGTACGCTACAGTCAGGGGCCGGATGAACAAGAGCCTACTGTACTTGCATTGTTGTTTGACGACTCAGCCTAGCTCCCAAGTCGATATTTAAATTCCTGTAAGATTAATGGTTGTAATCATCAGATTACGATGTTATCCAGAGGTAATTATTGCCCTTAGGTGCCCCATCTTGACTGCCTCGTCATGCAGTTGGATGTAAAACGTAAAGAAACGAGTGACTGTATCCATACACCCCAACTATGCCCCTTACAGACCTTCAATTCACGTCAAATGTATCCTCACTCAGGCTTGTGAATGCACTTGTCATGTATAAATTGGGATCATGAGACACTAACTAAACTTTCCCTTAATTGTAAATGCTTACCACACTTCCTCTTAATTGTAAACACGTACCACACTTCCTCATAATTTTGAATACTATCCTTCCACTTTTATATACTTAGCAGCATTTTTCTTTATTTTACACAACTTACCTGGGCTTACCTTTAGTGGCTATAGGCAATTGCTCTTAATTTTGATTACTTGCGAAACTTTGCCTACGTTTTGTACATATGCCCAACTGTCTCTTCATTTTAAACACTTACCAAACTTTTGTTTATTTTAGCACCTGCTAAGCTCGTCCTTGATTTCAAACAATTTATTAATTCTCTAACCTCTAAGATTCTATGTTCTTAGATCCTTTCGATATCATTTATTATAAATCAATTTCCAGTTGCTTTTTCTAAAAATTGCTAAATTATTTATGCCCCTTTATTTCCAAAAATTGACAAAAAAAATCCCATTCTCTTAAATTTTTTAATTACTGTTACTAGAACATAAATTACTTTGCTAGCTATTACTAGAGCGTAAATTACCTTGCTAGTTGTTACTAGAGCGTAAATTACTTTGCCAGCTGTTAGTAGAGCATCAATTACTCCTTAAATATTTCTAGATTAGAATTTGCTAGACCTTGAAGTACCTCCATGGCTATTTCTAGATTATAAGTTACTACGCTAGCCTTTACTAAACTATAAATTACTTCCCTAGATGATTTTCTCAAAATAGACTAGATCATAAATTACTCTCCTAAATTATTCTGCTAGACCGTAAATTATTTTCCCAAAATATGCTGCTGGACCGTAAATTACTTTCCTAAATATCACAACCATAAATTCCTCCCTAAATATTACTTGACCATAAATCACTTCTCTGAATATTACCAGGTCACAAATTAATTCCCTGATATTACTAGACTATAAGTTACTTTCTTAAATATTACTAGACCGTAGTCTATTTCATTATCATGACAGCAGTTACAATGTTTACAGAAAGAAGTTTACATGAAAAATACTATCCTAAAGTGCTTCCAAACTTTCACTATTGTGCATATTGTACAGGAATTATAGTGTAATTGTTCACAATTTGTAATCGTTCAGTTGTAAGTAAAATCATTATATAGGATGTAATTATGTAAATTACATTGTGTCGATTTTCGATCGAATCATTGTTACTTGTATATATATATAATGTCCAAAATTAAATTATTATTTATATTTGGTTATATATATATATAGAGTATTGTGAAGTTTGTTGTAAAGTAATATTTGTAAAATTAGTAACTTGAATAGCGATTTCATTTTAAAATATTAACTTTGAAGAAGTGAATTCTCTTGGAAGGCATATATATAATGGAGGAATTTTTTGCGACAGAATTGATGTCTCACCCCTAATTTTTGTATCCGCGTTTTTTATAATGTCGTTTACTCGTAAGATATCCGGGCTTCCCATACATACTCTGATCTATAAGCTTCAGTCAGCATATTAGTTGTTAATAAATATGAGTAATTAATAGGAGCAAAAAATACCGTAATCCTGAAATTGCCTCTTTCTAAGAACGGTTGTTATGAATCTCCTACCATGGTCTTTATTTATCTCCGGGTAATATTGCACTATCATGTCTCAGAGCTGTTCGATAATAACATGTTAAGTGGAGAACTCCAATCTCAGGACTATCCTCATCTATTTGTCAAGAAAGAGAATTCCAGTCAATAGGAATCAATAGTTGCGAGATGCCTAGTGAACAAAAGGACAGAGGAGTTCAAGGGGCGTGTGTTACATAACGTCATCTGTAACAAGTTTAAGAGAGAGAGAGTGTGTACAGTGTGTGTCTGAATTCTCTATCCGGACAGTCATGTGGATGATCCAGTGGGGAAATGGCTGCCTTCGTGCGATTATTAATGGCAGATCAATAAGTCATCACTAAGAGAAATCATTTCGTAGCAGATCCAAAATGGGAGGTATAGACTATATTTATAATATGTCGATAGTTTATATTCAATTTGTATAATAGTCGTAGTTTGAAGTACGAAATCAAACTAATTTTACTGCTGGCATCTTTGAATGTTGTATTTCACTCCATAAATAAGAAAGGCAATTTCTAGGCAACACGAATAATAATTGTTTCAATAAATTATATTAATTATTATGAATTTTTAGTTGCAAAATGGTTGGGCTCATTATATCGAAGGTACCCAAGTTACCTATTCACCAGAATCGAATTGTAGCATCTTTTGATCCATTTTTACTATCACCAATAGCGGTTGTCCATATGTACTACTGCTCAAAAGAAAAATTCAACATAGCCATTGTCCGTGTGCACTGGAGCAGAGTTCCTGAAGATGTATTCTGCAAAACCCTGGGGTACCGTGACAGTCATCCATGGAATTCCGCAAGCAGTTTACGTGCGAAATCGCGCCTAAATTTTTAAGAAATTTCGTAAGTTCTGCAATTTTCCCCATCGTGGCAACCTTTTAGAGCTAAATTATCTCAAATGATTAACCGTAACCAATACTTGGAGATAATAGAAAAGTATTATCTATCTTTTAATACTTATTTACTGCTTATTTTTATGTTTATATCTATATAGTCCTTAGTGGCTTTTTAAACTATCCTGAAATGTAATTTATAGTGGGGTTCCACGGCTAGGCATATGGTAAGGAAAGGGTTCAGTGACTAGACATGTGGGAAGGAAAGGGTTCCGCATCTAGGCATGTGGGGAGGGAAAGGTACTGTTGCTAGGCATATGGGAAGGAAGGAAGAAGTTCCGCGGCTAGGCATGTGGTAAGGAAAGGGTTCTGCGGATGGGCATGTGATAAGGAAAGGGTTCTGCGGATGGGCGTATGGTGAGGAAAGGGTTCCACGGCTAGGCATATGGGAAGGAAAGAGTTCTGCATCTAGGCGTGTGGGAAGGGAAAGGTTCTGCGGGATAGGCTTGTGGTTCAGTGACTAGGCATGTGATATGGAAAAGGTTCCGTGGCTAGGCATGTGGGAAGGAAAGGATTCTGCAGATTGGCATATGGGAAGGAAAGGGTTCCGTGGCTGGGCATGTGGTAAGAAAAGGGTTCCGCAACTTGACATGTGGTGAGGAAAGGGCGAAAGCGTTGGAAACATTTGATATGAAATTACTTTTAAAAATAATTACAATTACAACTATTTTTAGTTGTAATTATTTTAAAAATAATTGCAACTAAAAATAGTTGCGGCGAACCCCAGGTTGGGAACCACTGCTATAAATGCATAGAGTCGAAAGTGGATCCAGAAAATATTTTCGGGTTGGGGGAGGGAGCCGCTGAAAACTTGAAAACAAATATAGACCTACAATAAGTGTGAATTTTCTATATTTTTAAGGGGCGTCCCCTGCGATCCCAGATTCGCCCTTGAGTTGAGTTTAAGTATCACATGTAACGAAATGCCCCTCTCTTACCTGCATATTTATTAAGCATATTTATTATTAAGTTACCTGCATATCTATGTATTATTGTTTTGACCTATATTAGTTACCACCTATATATTAGACTTTCTCTGTCAAAGTTTTATGAAACGCCATAATTTAAAAAATATATACATAATTTAAATGTTTAAATTAAAAATAAATTAGCAGTGAAAACATTATTTTATAAAGTTTGCGAGATATTTTGGCGTAAAAACGTAACGAATTTTATGGGTCCAGTGAAAACGCTTTGAATATTTAACAAAAAATGCCACTCACACTTATATCTTGTGGATATAAATTTACGTAAACATTCCACAAGCCCTGGATATGTTTTCCAAGGGTTCCACAAACCCCGGAAAATTGTTTTGAAGGTTTTACGAGTCATAGAAGTGGTTTCAAAGGTTCCTAGAGTGCAGAATAGGCTTCTTTTGTATGAAAATTATCTCCAAGAATAATACAGGAATCAGGGTTCCTTTTGCTAACACCGTAACGGAACCCCATTGGGTTATAAAAGGGGGTCCCCATTTGGTTATACAGCTACAAGAAGAGATGCTCAGCCTTAATCTTAAAATTTCCCTTGACTGTGTAATAATTTTTCCCATAGCAGGTTTAGACTGCGATCCGAGTTTTGACAGTCCCCGAGTGCTGTGTGTTTTCCCTATTGTAAAGGATTTTTCCCTTGAAATACATGGAAACACTGCCGGCAGTTACCCTAACAATGGCATGTGTGCAATCATGGGCTTTAAAACTTTTCAAATTGAATGTTCCGCAGTATTGAATTTATGTACATACTAAATATTTTATATATAAAGTAGTATATGTTTTTTATACAGAAATAATCATACAGTTATCACACATTTTAAAATGTATTGTTTATAATTTAGCATTTATGTGTACACATAACTGATATATATATAAAACCATGTATGTAATCACAAAAATGTATTGCGCGTTTCTCCAGTTCGATTGTTTTGTTTGTTAATATTTGAAAAATAAATATATTCAGTATATAGACGTTTTCTTATTTTTTAACATGTACTGCATTTATTATTACAGTAACAATTTTTTTTTAATATTTGTTTTAATTTTTTTTAATTATTGTTGCCACATCGTCGACTAATATAGAAAAAAAAATTGTTACTGTAATAATATTATAATCTAGTTCATCATATCGGACATTCTTGCTTCTTTAACTTGTCGCTTTGGCAACGGTAGTCACAGTACTGCCACACCAATAGCGAACTTGTCCATGGAAAGCCATATATATATATATACATATACTTGTAAGAGAGAACAGTTGTGCCTGTAGCTTAGTAGGTAGAGTACTGACTGGCAATCAGGAGGTCGTGAGTTCGGGTCCGACCAGGTGCCGGAAAATCATTCTTTTCTTTACGAGTAATTTAACATCTATATACCACATTTACTTCACTGTATTACGAAATGAAAAAACCATGATTGCGGAATCTATGCCAAACATCATTCCTCCATGGTTTGATATTGGCACAGACATCTGTTTGAATCTATCCAAAAGACAATACCCCAGACATTGCCTGCCATCAGGCATTAGTTGATCTGTCTAGTAGGTATGAAGGCTACTCATCTGATTTTCACAGATGCATCAAAGGTGGATGATTATGTCGGTGCGGCATTTGTCTGTAGAGATGTCATACAGAGCCAATAACTGCCAATTTAATTTTTTGCTCAATTTTCACAGCGGAAATTCATCCCATTGGGTTAGCCCTACAATACATCTTGAATAATTCATTATCTCCAACTGTTATCTGTACAGATTCACTCAGCGTTCTGCAAAGCCTGACTTCATTCAACGTCTCGCATCACACTGGAATCCACAGAGTTTACAAACATCTCGTGGATATAAAAAACGCACAGTATATTGTGAAATTCTGTTGGGTTCTAGGCCATGTTGGTATCGCCAGCAATGAGTGGGCTGACAAAGCTGCAAAGACAGCAACTGCAAAACCTGAGTGTATTTCCATTCCATTTGGAGATTTTAACACTCATGTCTTATCCCATCTGTACAAAAAATGGCAGTTGGAATGGGACAAGCAAGTTTTAATAAGCTTCACCACATTAAACTTCTTATTGAGGTGTGGAAATCTAGCTATAGAAGTGACCGTCGTAACGAGGTCACTCTGGCTAGATTTCGCATCAGGCATATACGCTTCTTCCATCAACATCTCTTAAAGGGAGAAGATGCCCCGATGTGTGCCACATGTGGTGAACCATTAAATGATTTACACATTTTAACCACTTGTATAAATTTTAACCAGGAACGGTCATAAGATTTTAATCAAAATAATTTTACTCTTCATGACATTTTATATGACTTTTAACCACAAAATTTTTTTTATATCTAATATTAGTTATTCACATCTCATTTGATTTTTTATATTGTTTTGTTTGACACTTTCGTTAATTTATTTTCAATGTGTTTCCCATTGTAGCTTTTAATTTATTTTTTTATTTTAAAACTGTATGCACATTCTCACCTTGTTTGGTGCAGAATGACCCTTGCTGTCCTTGCGCTATAAAAAACCACACATCATGGGATTTTGTTATGCCTGTACTAGATTGTTGCGTACAGTGTCCACCTGTCTATTGTTATCATTACAGTCCAGTCCCAAAGGTGGTCACTTTACATAGAGGGCGCTAGTCCTGTACGCAATCGCCTCTGTGTGTTTTCGTCGCCATTATCACGACAGTTAGTACACTTATTTGAAAGCGATTTCTTGAAAAAATGTACCATTTTTTTTAGCACCTTTTGTGCTTAAAGCATCTTGATGCCTTTACAATTCCTTTAGACATACAAAATAGCCTTGAAGCCGTTCGTTATTTTCCTAACAAATTTAAAAAAAAAAAAATTGGAGGAGCAACGTTTCGATGGACAATTTAATGCGCCACCCGGCGGCCTCCATTATAGCATAAGTATAACGCGACGAATTGGACACACGACGAATTGACACGGAACCGATATTTCAATAAATGCTTCTGTTCAAAAAAATCTCAATTTGCTCATTTCCTTCTTGATACACCGCCCGCATCATACAAAAAATTTTCTGGCTCCATCAATAATCGTTTTAGCTTAACTGTAACACCTCCTTAATGGGCATTTCCGAATAGCCAACACCTCTATTTAACGGACATTCTTTCAATTCTCAGCTCCAATGCTTTTTATCTCCTAACCCTCACGAAGAGGAGACACCTATATTTAAAGGACATCCTTTCAATTCTCAGCTCCAATGCTTTTTATCTCCTAACCCTCACGAAGAGGAGACACCTATATTTAAAGGACATTCTTTCAATTCTCAGCTCCAATGCTTTTTATCTCCTAACCCTCACGAAGAGGAGACACCTATATTTAAAGGACATTCTTTCAATTATCAGCTTCAATTCTGTAGCCCACAGCGCTATCTTGTAATGTGAAATAAACAAATTATATCGAACCTATAGGCACAGGTGTATAATTGTACGACCACCAGAAACAGTGACGTAGGCAATGGGGGACTTTAAGCCCTCCTGTTGGAGTTACCAAAGCATGCTATTCTCTTCAAAGCAGAATCTTTTTCAAATTATTTTTTAAAGTTACTTTATCTCATCCTCCCTCCCCCCCTCCCCATGATCTTTATATTGCTAAAGGTGACCAGCCTTATTTCGTCTACCATCTCTATGCAATTTTATGTCACGTGTTCAGAGACTCAGCTATAGGCATTGGCAAAGGCGACAAATTGGCGAATACTTGTGAGAGATTAATTAAAAATAACCGTCCAGGGGCGTCATCATTAGTTCTATAAAAATGCATCTTAGAGATCAAACCAACAAGACTGTAAAGAACGGTGTATGTAACATGTTAACCCATTCGGAGAAGAGCCATATATCCAGCTATATCTTTCTGTTCTGCTCTGTTTCTGACCTAATCACTAATCTGTTATCGAGCGTTATCTAGTCTTTGGAGCAGCGCTTTTGAGAAGAATAAGGAATTAACTTTTTCTTTTAGTTTAACAGCTAGTAGAAAACCGTTGTAATATCAGCCAGTTTCTTCTTCTTGCGAACGGATATGGTCCATTACGCTCAATAGAGCTATAAAGTGCCACATCACTGCGAGGAACAGCTGCATCTTCCACGGACGTACGTCGTAGATCCAAGTCAGTTTAATTTTTATGTCGTAAGTATATAGCAAATATCATGCTGCACTAAAACGTAGATTAAAAAGAGAAAGTTGAAGTCTAGCTGACTATAGAAATGAAACCTTCATAATAATTGGAGAAAAATTATATATGAAACATTATCCCCCAAGCTCCAGTGTAATTTACATTAAAAAACTTATTCATTAATGTTAAATATATTAGTCTACTTAGATATTTAGTATTATTAAATATATTAATGAAATGCGTCAAAGCATTATCGATTTTCAAGCATCCCCGTAACAAGCGTCTAGCTGCGTTCCTGTGTGCCATTTAAAACAACCTTACATGTGCGCTCTCCTTGACCCCCATCTAGCCCCCCTTTAAATCCGCCACTACGTCTCTCTCTCTCTCTCACCCTTTACGCCTTAACATGCAAACAAAACTTTTCCACAAAGAAAAAAAAAAGTCTTGATGACTAGATACATGCAGGGTCTGACCCGCGAATGTTTTTTTTTTGCGACTCATGCAAACTACGAACTATAGCAACATTTCAAATTTTGCAAATGATTGAAAGACCCTGCCTCGACGCAGTAGTAACGGGTCCACCTAACGCGCCGCAGATCCAGGTTTGATGCCTAACTGCGAAAGAACTGCTCACTGCAGTCTGGGAGTTAATTCCGTAGGGCTTTGGCTATTCGGATTCCTCGAGAAAATGTAGATCCGCTTCCTTACGATCACGTGGTAGCATTACAATCGTCTGTCATAGATCCCCTAATATTTTAGGCTGTCGCATCGGCCGCCATTTTGTTGTACACTTCCGGTTTCATAACAACATTTACCATTGGAAAATTAATAATCCAGTTTCTTCTTCTTCTTCTTCGTACAGGATCTGTTGTAAATCTAAACATTCTGTGTTTATTCCTTCAGTGATTTGAACAATTCACAACGCACACCCACCCATTTCATCCTATTTTATTAAACACACTTGTAAATATATATATATAACACACTTGTAAATATATATATATATAACACACTTGTAAATCACCCAACTTCAACGCAGCAGTGAATGGGATCACGTGATACGATGGCATCAAAATAGCGAAAGCGCCGGCTCCCTTTTCTTTTAGTCTGTCATGCCATCAATGCGAGTTCGTATATCAGTGGTGTCGTAGAATATGTGCCTTTTTCTGCTCACCGTAGTCTGGGCTGTAGTTCCTTTGGTGGCGCAGTTGCGGAAAACTGCGCAAGTCATGGCGCAGCATGACCTTTCTTGTCTTTGCGCCATAAAATTACAAGCAGACATATAGAGTGGAACCTGATAAAGTGACCACCTTGGTAAATTGAGCATCTAAATGAAGTGACCACTTTTTATAGGAGAGAGCTTATAGGAACTTAGTCATACCCATACCAAAGTCTGTCGTGTATAATGACCACCTGTCTTTGGTGACAATTACAGTTCAGTCCCAAAGGTTAGACAGGCTTTAGATAGGTTCTACTGTCATTACAAAGACAGTGTACACAATCATGAGCGACCCTATACGCCAAGGGTTTTCAGCGGCCCGCGGCCCTCCGACATGTTTTATGTGTCCCGCTGACTCACGAAAGAATACAAATTGCTTCACACAAAAATAACGTCCCTGCTCCCTTGGAGTCTGAAATCTATATATTTTATTCTGTTGTCATTTTCACATTTCGTAATAAATATCTTAAAACACTATAGAACTAAAGTAATACGAGGTCTTCCCTCAGTCGTGTTTTACTTTAGTTTTCTAGCGTATATGGGCATTAGGAGTAGTTTTATTGATTTGCACTGCAACAGTGATTTAAAAAAAATTCATGTTAGAACTCGTCAAGTTCTATTCTAAATATGTTGATAAGAACACCTTCCCAACCATCTGACTGCACGCTCAGTATGCAGTACTATACAGTAGAACCTCCATATAACGTACTTCCGTATAGCGAAATTCTCCATATAGTGAAGTTTTGATAAATCTCCATTTTCATTACATATGAAAGTGTTTCTATATAACAAAATATTTAACTACCAAAACAGAAAGTCGAGTGGTCACGTTAACGACATCGGGTTCCCTAATATCGTTTTAATGTAATACGATTTTAAGGTAATTGGCAAACAAACAGAATAAGGCATGTCTAAGGGACTTTAAACTCCCTAATAAAGAGTTTTCCTAAGCACACAAACACCTGTGTCTGGTTGCCCCATACAGTACGGAACTGCTTGGCTAGCAGCAGGGTGTCGTGCCACTAGCGACCGTGCCAGTAACGACCCTTTCAGTATTACAATTGCGTTTTTGCAAAAGAGAAAAATTAACAAAATGAAATAGAATATTTCGCCAAGATTGCGGATCTGTTCCACACGCCAACCGTCGCCAAATTAGTAATGCACTTGACAAGCTAATAACGGACTGAACTTAATAACGAGTACTGAACTAATAACGAGGACTGAACTTAATAACGTAATAACGAGCAGGTTTTCTAATATTTTATACAGTACGGACGAAGCAAATTTTCTGCCACAGTGTTATTCACTACCTATTCTATTCCAACCGATTTATAAGTGCTTTCCTTCATGTAATTTCCCCTCTGTTTAATATCTATTTTGAAAAATGAAATATATATATACAGTGAATTCGCCATAAGTCGAATTCCTGGGGACCGACTAAACACGTCGAGTTATCGGAAGTTCAACTTAACATTTGTCGTTGATTGGACTTGTATAAAACGTAAATTACTTATCCTAAGTTAGACTTATCGTTTTATACAGTAACTTCGTTTCCAAAAAGCAGAATATTACATTAAGAATTAGAAGTTATTCATTTTATGTACTGTATTATTTATTGCTCAATGCAACTTTTGCATTACCTAGCCATATTTTAAACGCAGGAAACGGTACTTACATTAATTATATTTTCTCAAAAAATCGGATTGTTTTTGAAGAAATTCTAATTTTATGAAATTATTTACCTTTTGTAAAAATACGAACAAAATTTCGTATACGTTATCTTTACTTTCAAGATACCGTAGCGCTATAGATACCGTAGCGCGATAGATACTGCGTCGCGAAATTTTGCCTTTTCGCTCTTCCCAGTCTTAACTGGACACATCTTTTCCTTCAAAGTCCCGAATGCAATGCTGTGCCTTGTCTTGAATTTCTCAAGCCATCCAGGACTTGCGTTGAAGCCATCCACTTTCAACAGACTTTCAAAGTCCATAACTCTTACATGTAGCATCGTACCACTAAGAGGAATTTTACTGTTCTGTTTCCTGTGCGATTGAAACCAAAAAAAGCGGTACACGAGTGGGCCTTCGGCTCCGAAAGCATATATCAATGATGGTTCATTGAGCAGTTCGCACGCTGACACTTGTTGATGCCCCAGCATTGCAATCTGTGGCAATTTGAAGAAGTATTGCACGTCTATCTCGTTTAACGATTCTCATCAGTCGTCGAATGTCCCGTTCTTTCAAGGTCTTTTACCAGATTCCTGATATTCACGGTATACCCGTGAAATAGTCGTACGCGAAAATACAAAATTTGTCTCTAGCTCAGAGAGGCTATGTCCCATTTCTCTTGTGCCGACTATAACACTACGTTCAAAATCACTCAAATCTTGATAAACTGCCATTGTAGCAGAAAGAACCGATCTAATAGCTTTGCCAGACATCTCGTCTTATATAGGCGCTGCCGACAGCATCGCGTTACACTGGTTGGTTGCAAAGCTCCGTTATTTACATACACATGCCTGTATCAGTTTTTCTGGCACTTCGGTGTATATTTCACACGTAAAAAGTCCATATTTTTAAATTGTTGAATGCTATTCATGAGAAATTGTCGTTAACTGAAAACCGGGATTTCATTATGGTATCATATTGTCCGGTCCTGGTTCACGATTACATCATTTCCACATAACGAATTTTTACATTTCGTTATATTGAGAGTATATATATATGCGTTGAACGCATGTGACGATGTGTGGAACCGGACGGGCCAGTAACCTAGTGTCCTACACCGCTTTCAAGTGGTGCGGGCCGGGCTTTCTATCCATGAGACAAATTAATATTTGCTGCACAGATGGAAAGGTGGAAGGGGATGGCTAATTCCTCCAATATGCTTATACACCAAAAACCATGGCCCCTAGTCTCCAGGTGCTGGAGTGCTCCTGATCAAGGCAGCGGTCAGCGTGGCATGAAAGCAGGGGGTGCTAAGAATCACTGGAATGGCCCAGGCTGCCGTTTGTTATTGACCTTGGCAACGTATAATGGACGATCCCTTGCTTCTGAAGCAAAACTTCAAGAATTGGAAGAAGAACTTGACAAGATCAAATGGGACATTGTAGGACTCAGTGAAGTTAGAAGAAAAGGTGAAGAGTTGGTGGAACTTAAAAGTGGACATTTGTTTTATTATAGAGGAACGGAAACTGGAAGAACAAGTGGTGTTGGCTTCTTAATCAACAAAAGAATTAAAGACTACCTTCTTGAAGTCGAAAGCACGTCAGATCGAGCAGCGAGGCTCGTTGTTCAACTAACCCAGCGATACCAACTTCAGATAGTACAGGTATATGCACCAACATCAAGCCATACCGACGAAGAGGTTGAAGAATTTTATGAAGAAATCAAAGAGTTACACACCAAAGGGAAACAACATATCAAGCTCATCATGGGGGATTTCAATGCAAGAATTGGACAACAGGAACAAGGAGAGACATCGGTTGGTAAATACGGATACGGGGAAAGGAATGAACGTGGCGATCAACTCATCGAATTTGCAGAAGCTGAAAACCTTAGCATCATGAATTCATTTTTTAAGAAGAAACCGCAAAGAAAATGGACATGGAAACACCCAAATGGGGGAACTAGTGAAATTGACTATATCCTGGCAAACAAGAAATCAATTATTGAAGATTGCAGCGTACTGAACAGATTTAATACTGGAAGTGATCATCGAATGGTGAGATGTAAAGTGCACTTAAATACTAAATTAGAACGACAGAAGCTCATTAGGAAACAAGTAAGTAAGAGGGTGGATTTAAAGAAATTAAAAGAAAATACCGAGGCATTCAAGTTGGAATTAAAAAATCGCTTTTCTGCACTGGAAGGACTTATTGAAGAAGTTGACATCTCAGAAGCAAATGAAAACATTGTTAAGACAATAGTTGAAACTGCTGGGGAAATTGGTGGTGTAACCTGTAAAAAGCACAATAGCAAATTATCTGAGAAGACGAAACAGCTCATGAAAAGGCGAAGAGATATGAAGGTGGACAATCAAAATACCAGTTCCAGGATTGAGTACATAGAACTTTGTAAAACTCTGCGCAAAAGCATGAAAGAAGACATAAGAAAATTCAACTGTGAGCTAGTAAGGAAGGCCATTGAAAATAACAAGAGCCTTAGGGTTGTTAAAGGAAGTTTATCTGTTGGGAAGAAACACATCATTGCATTAAAAGGAGAGGATGGCACCGTAACAAGAAATAGGGAAGAAATACTTAGAAGAGTTGAAGAATTCTACAAAAATCTATACGAAAGTAACAGTGGATTAAACGAAGACATTGAAATAGTCGAAGGAACAGCTCCTAAAATCTTAAAAGAAGAAGTTTCATTTGCAATAAAAAGTATGAAGAAAGGAAGAGCCCCTGGTGATGATGGTATTACATTAGATATCCTAAAAGAAGCTGGAGAATATGTAGAAGACATACTTGCAAAATTCTTTACCAAATGTCTTAACAGCGGTAACATACCAAACCAATGGGATTCTGCAACAGTAATTCTTTTGCATAAAAAAGGTGATAAAGAGGATTTGAAAAATTACCGACCAATTAGCTTGTTACCTGCTATTTATAAAATCTTCACAAAAGTGCTAACACATCGCCTGCAGAAAAAATTAGATGCAGCTCAACCAAGAGAACAAGCTGGATTTCGAAGTGGATTCAGTACAGTGGACCATATTCAAGTATTAAGAGAATTAATTGAAAGAACACATGAATATGAACTTCCATTGTGTGTGGCATTTATTGACTATGAGAAGGCCTTTGACTCTATTAAAACATCAGCAGTCATCAACTCTTTAAGATCAACAGACATTGAGGATGTGTACATTGACATGGTGAAACGTGTGTATAAAAATGCAAGTGCAAAATTTCGGTTACATAAAGATACCAAAACTATCAAAATTGGTAAAGGTGTGAGGCAGGGAGATACCATTTCTCCAAAACTTTTTACTTCAGCTTTACAGATGATTTTTCAGCAGATAAATTGGAATAACAAGGGAATAAAAATAAATGGTGAATATTTAAATCATTTGCGGTTTGCTGATGACATTGTTATTTTTTCAACGAACCCATCAGAACTCCAAGACATGGTACAGGAGCTCTCAACTAGAAGTGAAGAAGTTGGACTCAAGATGAACCTACAAAAAACTAAGATCATGTTCAATAATTTCGTAGAGGAAACAAAAATACAAGTTGACAACATTGAGCTAGAAATTGCTGATTCATATATTTACCTTGGCCAGCTGATTTCAATGGATGGCAACATTATGAAAGAACTCAACAGACGTATTAAACTTGGCTGGAGTGCATTTGGAAGAAACAGTTTTATCCTGAAGGGGAAATTGCCTTTGTGTCTAAAAAGAAAGGTCTTCAACCAGTGTGTATTGCCAGTCCTCTCTTATGGATCAGAGACATGGAGTCTAACAGTTGGAGCAATACGAAAGTTACAGACAACGCAAAGGAGCATGGAGAGGTGCATGCTTGGAATAACTAGGAGAGATCGAAAAAGAAACACTTGGGTGAGAGAGCAAACTAGAGTAGAGGACATCATTGTTAAAGTAAAAGGGCTGAAATGGCGATGGGCTGGGCATATTGCAAGAAGAACTGATCAACGATGGACAACAGAAATTCTGAACTGGATTCCAAGAGACCACCGAAGACCTAGAAAACGTCCTCAAACTAGATGGGTGGATGAAATAAGAAAACAGGTTGGGGTGACGTGGAAGCGAATTGCTCAGGATAGACTTGTGTGGAAAGCATTTGGAGAGACCTTCATCCAGCAGTGGATAGATAATGGTTGAATATGATGATGATATATATATATATACATTCTTTGCGGTTTCTTCTTAAAAAATGAATTCATGATGCTAAGATTTTCAGCTTCTGCAAATTCGATGAGTTGATCGCCACGTTCATTCCTTTCCCCATATCCGTATTTACCAACCGATGTCTCTCCTTGTTCCTGTTGTCCAATTCTTGCATTGAAATCCCCCATGATGAGCTTGATATGTTGTTTCCCTTTGGTGTGTAGCTGTTTGATTTCTTCATAAAATTCTTCAACCTCTTCGTCGGTATGGCTTGATGTTGGTGCATATACCTGTACTATTTGAAGTTGGTATCGCTGGGTTAGTTGAACAACAAGCCTCGCTGCTCGATCTGATGTACTTTCAACTTCCAGAAGACAGTCTTTAATTCTTTTGTTGATTAAGAAGCCAACACCACTTGTTCTTCCAGTTTCCGTTCCTCTATAGTAAAACAAATGTCCGCTTTTCAGTTCCACCAACTCTTCACCTTTTCTTCTAATTTCACTGAGTCCTACAATGTCCCATTTGATCTTGTCTAGTTCCTCTTCCAATTCCTGAAGTTTTGCTTCAGAAGCAAGGGATCGTCCATTAAACGTAGCCAAGGTCAATAACAAACGGCAGCCTGGGCCATTCCAGTGATTCTTAGCACCCCCTGCTTTCATGCCACACTGACCGCTGCCTTGATCAGGAGCACTCCAGCACCTGGAGACTAGGGGCCATGGTTTCTGGTGTGTCAACATAATGGAGGAATTAGCCATAATTTCACCACGCTGGCTAGACGGGTTGGTGAATTAGCCCTCCCCTTCCGCCTTTCTATCCGTGCAGCAAATATTAATTTGCCACATAAATAGAAAGCTCAGCCTGCACCACTTGAAGGCGGGGTAGGACACTAGGTTACTGGCCTGGCCGGTTCCACACATCGTCACATACGTTCAGCGTGTGGGTCTCCTTCCAGTTAGATACCAGCAACCCTTTTGCAGGCCATATATATATATATATTTTAGTCCCAATGGCTGATCCAGAAAATATTTTCGGGTGGGCACGCAAAACTAATATAGAGACCTAAGAAAACAAATATCAACAGGGGCTGATCGGGGTGGGGGTGAGGGCTGCACCCCTTGAGCCGCATTTGTTCAGTCCTAATATTGCTGATACAGTAGTGCGGCCCGCGGGCCTACAAGAATAAGCAAAATTGGCCCTTGGACTGAAAAAGGTTGAAGACCCCTGGTTTAATATTTATATTCGTATAAATACACTGTAAAAAAAAAAAAAAAAGGTAGCACCCCATAAAAACTTATCCGATCATCCCGAAATTCTGTATGCAAATTTTTCTATCCCAAGTATGCAATTTATGAAATTTCCATGGCCAATG
>QLNU02014802.1:82852537-82865642 GCA_006491805.2 Dysdera silvatica
CATCACCGAATTTTGGAAGAACATCTCGTAAAAATCTATGGCTTTATACACTCTTCCATTTCTAACCCAAAGATTAATTAATTTAATATGTCATTCCTTGCATTACTATAACTTTTACACTGCTGAAGTTATGTATCCTTAAACATTGTATATCTAGTTGAATAAATTAATAATAATAATAATAAAAGATAAAAAATTTATAGTAAGGAAAATCTAAAAATTCAGTTTTGGAGTAAAGGTGCAAAGAAATTAAAATATTTATCCAAAAACACGTTTAATTACATATTATTAAACAGTTATATTAATAGCCACAAAGCATATGTATGCGTTAATTAAGACATTAACTGTTTTTTAAATTGTCCGTATAAGTTGTAAGTATCTTTGACTTAAACTATTAAGATATTAACTGTTTTGTAAGTTGTCCGTATAAGTTGTAAACATCTTTGGACTGCCTTCCTCAACTGGAATGGGATCACGAGCGGAAAATCCTCGTGGCTTGCAACATCGGCCATTTTGTTACAACGCATTAGGCCCCGCCCTTTGGAGAGGCTCCTCCCCCATCTCAGTTTCTGTACGTACGTAAGCGCGAGCGCGCGCGTGTGTGTGTGTATTTCAACTGCCATTGTATACCATATGCACACATTTTCACATACCCCTCACTCATAGGAGGACAGGCACACATCCTTGACTAACGGCCTCCACACAGATAGGCTCCAGAAGGCTCCTTCCCCCTCCCACTATTTTTCTAGCTTCTAAATTTTTACTTTTTTTTTCGAAATTTTTAGCCGCTTCACGGCTTACAAAAATTAATTTAGCCTACCAAGGTTCGCCCAAATCACTTCAGATCCAAAATTTCTCATTTAATTAACTTCCCCCACCCCCATCTCTTTTTCAAACCCCAACGCCACCTCCTTCCACTTAACTTGGGGATATAACGTTACGCTAGGCGCCCCCTTTATCATGGGAATCTTGACTGGGTTTGAATAAATACCAGATTTTAATTACACATATATGCCTATGTTTCATGTACTTGAGCATTATTTTGATGTTTTATGTATGAAAATGATCTTCTATTAACTCTATCAACGTAATAGATGGAGAACTATACCGCACTGGAGGAATCATACTGCTCTGCGCCTTGTCAGTGTACCAGGTAGCTTTGCCGCGAGTATAGTAGCGTTTAGCAGAAGTAGAATTGTAATAATCCGGGAATTTTGGACACATTGGAAACTTTGGGCATAGAAACCAAGATAGCTAGAATAAAGGACGTATGTCCCGTCCACACCTTTCTTCCTATTGGTTGATTGTGTCGAATCGACCAATAGGAAGAAAGGTAAGGACGGGACTACCTCCTGTATTCTAGCTATTTTGGTTTCTATGCTCAAAGTTTCCAATGTGCCCAAAATTCTGTGTTTTTCTTACAATTCAAAGTAGGGGGCGAGAGCAGTTATTTATAAAACCCTGAATATGGTTTGGTAGTGCCTTCGTTATTTTATATGTTTGGATATATAAAGCAGCAATGATTTTACTTTTCAAAATGTTTCAAAATTATATATTTTTTATTTACTTAAAAAAACTTCAAGGGGAGGAACAAAAACACTTTAAAATTCATATTTTTCTTAATTTTATTGTAAATTATTTTCACTTTTTTTCACTTTTCATTTTATTTTGGTATTAATTTTTCATTTTATTTTTGGGTATTAATTTTCCATTTTATTTTATAATAATTTTTATTTTATTTTAATGTTAATTTTTCATATCACTTTGATAATAATTTTTTATTTTATTTTGATATTAATTTTTCTGTTATTAATTGTCATATTGATTTTGATATTAATTTTATTTTTCCTTTTCTACTGTAATTGAAATTATTGAATTTAGGTATTAGGTTCAGTTTAATCAGAGATAAAGGTTCTTAGGGAAATTAAAATTATATAAATTTTTAAAAACTGATTGAAATTTTGCGCGTAATTACCATACCAAAGCAAGTAAAAAATAGAACTCAAAATGGGAAATAAAATATGCAACTTTTGTAACATATTTACTATTCATATCTGATGAAATAGGCGTTGCAATTTTTAGGTGTTATTTTTGGTTCTGAGGATGAAATCAGGCAGAAGTCACGAGAATTTTGGTCACTAAGTAGCTCTTCCAACACAGTTCTCGAACCGGAAGTTCTAGATATAAAAACGGTGGGATGGCGTTCCCCGGAAGTGGTAAGAGCAGGTGAGACACAGTTCCAATTTCATATATATTGTATAAAATAGGTTTTCTATAAAAGTAATATTTATAAGTTCCCAATATACTTTATATCACATTTCCCACACTTGTGATCACAAACTTATATTCATAGTCGAAAAGTATTATTATAGGCGAACCTCTGAACAGCGGGCACCTCAGGACTTGAAAATCTGTCCACCATTAGGAAGTATTGAAAAATAACGTGCAATGATAATGCGAGTTGGAAACGTATCATTTACTCGCGGGTGTGCTTTACACACAATATTCATTAGGTATAAGCGCATGAAATACCTATACCCTTTTTTAGTTTTTCATCGGTGTGCTATGCCTATTTTCCGGCTAATTAATGTTATATGGACCTAGAGGAAGGTGATAATCCGATGGAGCAAGATCGAGAAAATATAGCGGATGCGAAAAATCTCCTGCAATGAAAGTGTGGATTTTTTTTTTTTAGATTTAATTTCCGACATGTGGTCCTGCATTATCGTGTAAAATGATGCTCTCTTTTTGAGTGAATGTAACGCTTTTCTTAACAAAATGAATACAATTCTTATGATTGATACCAATGTTTACCAAAACGATCGTTTCGTTCGGATTTAAAATTTATTGACTTAGTTCAAGGTTTTAGTGCTGTTTCAGAAATACTGTAATGTCATTAATCCTTATAATTTTGCTTAAAAGTCGTTTGTCTCTAATTTTTAGTGATTTTTGTGTGATTCTATCCAATTAAATTTTTTATTCGTGTAAGTATTTTGTAATTACTGTTTATCAATTATTAACGTCCTTTCGTTATTTTTTCACTGAAATTACTTTTACTCTTTACTTATTTTTATCTACTTCATTTGGTAACGTTTTAACTAATTATCGAACCAGTTTACTAATTATTAAACTAACCTTAAACCAACCTTGAATTATTTTACTTTTAAGCTAATTTACCGATTATTTAATTTTAAACCAATATTGAATTATTTAACGACGCTCAAGCTAATTTACTAATGGTTTAACCACTTTCATGTTAACTAATTATTTAACTAATTTTTGTTTCAGTCTGCTTATTGCTAAAGACTGGTATACACACATTTGTATCTTCTGTGCCTGTCAGGTACTATCCTATATTGAAATCTTACTCCGAAAGATTTCGAATTCCGCTTTTGACAACGCATGCGCCTGCGATGCAACCAAATCGGTCCCAACTCGAACTTACCATGAGCCCTGATTCGTCCAACGCTATTGGCGACCTCATAAATTTCTACAAATGGGAATCCTTTGCTTTCTTTTACGACGAGGATGATGGTATGATGGTTTGTTCTTTCATTTGACTTTTAATAAGATAACCGATCCCGTTCAGAGGGCTTTTTTTTTAAATAAATATTATATTTCCTAATTTATTGGATTGTACTGAAACTAAGATATATTCAGGGGCGGACTGGGCCGTCAACCCACCGGCCCATGGGCGCCGACGTCATAAAAATATTGGGGGGGGACAGTATAACAGTAGAAGGTAGCTTGTTATTAAAAAGGGCCGTAGCCAGCGGATGGTGCCAAGGGCCTGTCCTGCCCCCCCTTCTGAAATGTTTTTACTACCAATATTTATTCATTAACGAAGTTGTAAAAATTTTCTGGTTAAGGTCCTGTTTTTAACAACTCTTTACAGGGATAACAGACAACAACAAAGCAGTGTTTAATTTAAATGTGCTTCTGCTTGATAACGTTCACTTTACCATAAAATTAATATTCTAGTTACATTTCCAGTTTCACATGCAATGCTCCTTAATAAATTTCGTATTTATTATGCTAATAGTGATGGTGTAGACAGTCCCTTTAATTTATCTTAGTCTCGGAAGAGGAGGGGCTAAAAACATAATGTGCCCCCCCCACCTCCCGTCATTGAGGAATACTATTAAAATTTTAACTTCAAAAATATCATTAAACATTGCCACTAATGTAGCAAAGCTGAAAGAAACTTGGATTTTAATTTCATTTTCTGTCAATAAATGTCAGCACCATATCGTCAATAATACAACTTTAAGAGTGCCATCTAGCGCATCTATAGTTAAATAAAATTAGTGTCTCTTTATCTGTACATATGCTTTCAGTCTTTGTGAAACCATTGATTTTAAAGCTTGGTGCTCTGCGAAATCAGTAAAATTGAAATCGTTCAAGTGGTTGTTGTTTTGTAATTCAGTTTATTTTAACTATTTAATTAACTAATTAACATCTAATTAACAATTATTTTGCCTAATTAATATTTTATAATAACTGTTTGGAATTTGTGTCAATAGATGGCGACACCAGTTTGTCCCCATGAAATCTCTCGGGGTTGGGTGGGGAGCTTTCAAAACGTTGGCACGTCCCTGTACGTAATACGTATTTTTAGCATAAGTGCTGTCACGGTTTATCTACAACAGCGATTCGCTGTATTCCTGACAGTATGGGTGCTGGTATGAAATATATTATTAAATATAAATATTTCTTCGTTTACAACCAAACCTGTTGCAATTACTTTCCCATAATTTTACAAAGCTTCGACAATTTCATTTTCGAGATTTATTTCTTCTTCTTCTATGTACTGAACGATGTCATATTATTCGAAGAAAATTTCTCAAAAAGCATCTAAACCACATTAAATATATTTATAGTCTGTTCCATGTTATCCTCATACGGATAAATAGAATACAAGCGATAATTATGCGAGCTACATGCCTGTATCCGAAGGGGGGGATTGGGACCCAAACCAAATTTTAAATGGGACTTTTACGGGCTTGCATGCTGTGATTGTATCAACACATGCTGTAAAAATATTTGACCCCCCCCCGAAATTAAACCCTGGCTACGGCCTTGGCGAGCTATACTTTGTGACAGAATTTTCTAAATAAAAACAAATGCTTCTCTTATGCACGAATTGAATTGCAACTTGCAATGTGATTATAAAAATTAAAGTAAATTGTTTTCTGCTGCGACTTTCAGAAATAAAACAAAAATAATATAGAACTTCAATTTAACGAGAGAAAAAACACTTTAC
The DNA here is from genome assembly GCA_006491805.2 of Dysdera silvatica. Classification (NCBI taxonomy): domain Eukaryota; kingdom Metazoa; phylum Arthropoda; class Arachnida; order Araneae; family Dysderidae; genus Dysdera; species Dysdera silvatica. Next base: position 82,857,801 of record QLNU02014802.1, read on the forward strand.
AGCGTCGTCAACATCTAATACTTTTAAATCCGACAATTAACGCAATAACTGTATTACTGGACGTATTCTAAACTTTTAGAATACACACCGCGTTCGCTTTTTCACATTTTTCGACCAACTAGCTACCTCGCCACGTGTTGCCAAAAAGGTTTCAATTGGCTCTATTTTAACTACATTTTAACATTTAATTTCTCGATTTCTAGTGGGAGGGCATAGCTGCTAATTTTCACACATTAAGGTGTTAATGGTGGGTACATTAGGCTAAATTAAATTCGTTGGATTCAGCCTATGGGCTACGGAGAAGTGGGGGAGGGTCCTCGTGAGCTATATTTTCAATAATAAGCTATTAGATGGCGCTAACTTAAAACTAAATTTCAGTATTATGCCCTCACACCTTCAATAATGAACATATTTTGGTTTTTACCAAATATGTATTCTATTTATCTTCAATGAATAATGTAGAATAATGAATAATGTAGAAGTAGAATAATGAATAATGTAGAAGTAGAATAATGAATAATGTAGAAGTAAGAATAATGAATAATGTAAGTAGAATAATGAATAATGTAGAAGTAGAATAATGAATAATGTAGAAGTAGAATAATGAATAATGTAGAAGTAGAATAATGAATAATGTAGAATAATGAATAATGTAGAATAATGAATAATGTAGAATAATGAATAATGTAGAATAATAAATAATGTAGAATAATGAAATGTAATAATGAATAGTGTAGAATAATGAATAATGTAGAATAATGAATAATGTAGAATAATGAATAATGTAGAATAACGAATAATGTAGAATAATGAATAATGTAATATCTATAATGAATTTGAAAAGAAACGTTTTCCAAGAAGTTACCATTTTATGAGACCGAAAAAATCAGTAAACCAAAGAAATTAAATATTCGTTTTACTTTTTAGGGCAAAAGGTGACGCTCATTTAAGAACAACCATTCCCAGCTTCTAACTGAGGATACTTTCTGCTTAAAACCCAGATATCCCTGACGTCCTTCCTGAAGGACGTACAACACTTTTTGGAAAGAATTAAACTACTCTAATTACAGATGCGTATGACGCTACTAGATTTCTGGGACACCCTATGGACCGCACGAAATTAGGAGTTGAACTTTTGTGGTCTAAGTACCCTCCAGAAACATTTTATTCAGAAATTATTAAAAGAAAAGACTAAAATAAAAATTCAGGATTATCTGGGTTAACGCCTTTTCTTTGTCCTTTAAGAATATTTAATGGAAGAATCTACTGTATTTCTAAATTTTTGGAATTTTTCAGGTGTATTATAAAACCATAAACTACAATCAAATTATTTTAAAAACAAAAATATGAATCCCCTAAAATATAGAAAAACAAATTTTTGTTTTATATTTTTCTTCGCTATTAGATATAGTAGTATATATATATAATAATGTAATAAGCATAATATATATTGAAATCAATGAGAATTTCTCTCAAAGACTTAAAACGCTGATATGGAAGTAATAAAATCAGGGCCGGCGTAACACGATAAGCACGGTTAGCAGGGGGGCGCTGCACCAAAAGGTGCGCAGGAGGCGCTTTAAATCCGGAAAAAATTTAGCTAAAAAAAATATACAATAATTTTCGACATCCACATTTAAATAAACTCTAACTAGAGCTTTTTTTTTTTTTGTTTAAGAGAAAAAGAGAGGCCGTCCCCATTCTGGATTCGAACCAGGGTCCCTCCACTGAGCCCGGAGTATCTTGACCACTAGGCGAACGAGGACAGGAACAACGCGCTCTTTCTCCGTATGTAAGGATGTAAGATATTATTACCCTTCTCAGGGAACCCCAACTTCCCAGTCCAATACCCTTCTCAGTCGAAAATTATTGTATAATAAATTCCACCACTAAAACTCACAAAAAACTCACCCCGGTGGCTTTGTGTGTTGACCATTATTTGGCAATTGTGTTATCCCTGAGAAGAGTAATAATAATAATATCTTACATCCTTGTATGAGGTGAAAGAGAGCATTCTTTCTGTCCTCATTCGTCTACCGGTCCAAGACACTCCGGGCTAAATGGAGGGACCCTGGTTCGAATCCAGGATGGGGACGGCGTCATTTTTTCTCCTAGACAAAAAAAGCTCTAGTTTGAGATTATTTAATTAAATTAATTAAATCAAAGTAACCAATAATATAGTCATTGAACATTCCGCTCTATAATACTAAATGAATGCTAAACATCAACCTCATTTGGTTATTGATTAAAAATCTTTTACATAAAAAATAAAGTTTTCCCCTTACAACGAAGGTTTGGTGCAGGAGTGTAGTTATTCGAAAATTGGGGGTGTGGGGGAGCGCCTTAAGTAGCTTTAAAACAGGTAAATCACAGGTTCATCTTTAAAAAAACAATGTAATTTGTTTTCCAATGGGGAAGCTTTCTCTCCCTAAGATCCCTCTTTTCTGCGCCACTGAGATCGGTGCACGGGACGCCAAAATGGAGAGCTTGATAAAACAAAGTTTATCTCTCGTAGCGAATTTTGTTTCGTAGCCAATCATGTTTTTCAAATGGGGGAGGATTAAGCTCCAACTTCCCCCCCTTGTATACGTCCTTGAAGACTGCAATTAACCCCTTCTTTTCTCTCCCAAGGACCTCAGAAACTGCAGAAGATATTGGAGATTACCAACCACCGTGTGGATGTTGAAGCCTTCTGGAGAATATCAAGTAAAGAGGAAGCCATAAGATATTTGCAACTTTTGGAACCTAAAGCTGGCAACAAACCTCAATGTATCCTTCTAGCCACAAACGACAAGCTCGCAGACGAGATTCTTACAACCTTACCCTCTACCACAAGAACCAGACATCACTTTCTGCTGATGAATCCTGTAAACTAATTTTTTTGTTTCGTAACTAATTTTCTAATTGAAATCTTAGCAATTTTTTTTTCAAACGGCCATCATTTTGGTTCTTTGGCTTTTTTTTCGGTGTTCAACAATCAAGCAATGTAGAATAATCCTCCGTTCATTGGAACAGAGGCATGACATTAGGCAATTATTATCACCTCAGCCTGCGGTCGGTTTCAAGGGTGGCCACTCTCTGGAAAACGTCCAACATAATTTCGGTGTATCCAACTTTGGACCATCGTGGGTTTTGCTGTCTTATCTTACAAGGAAAGTACCTGTGTGATAACGATCTCGCCGATATGTTTGAAATTTGCAAAATAGGTTAAGTCCAATGTCTCAGACCACTGTAGGATGAAAGGAAAATTGTATAAAACTGTAGTGAGACCTGCAATGTTATGCGGGGCGGAGACTTGGCCAATTACAAGAGCGCATGAAAGGAAGATGGAAGTGGCTGAGACGAGAATGTTGAGGTGGATGAATGGTGTTACAAGGAGGGATAAAATAAGGAATAACCTAATTAGAGGTACGGTCAAGGTTGGACCCATAGGAAGAAAAATACAAGAACATAGGTTAAGATGGCTTGGGCATATGGAACGGTGAAATGAGGAATATGTGGGAAAGGTAATGGATAAGCTGGTGGTAATGGGTAAGAGGAAGAGGGGAAGACCACGGCTGAGATGGAAGGATAAAGTGACGGAAGATCTGGAAGAGTATGGATGGAGTAGAGAAGAGGCATTGGATAGAAGATTGTGGAAGAGAAGATTAAAGGACCATAACGCCGACCCCATATAACATAGGAAATGGCAAAGCGAAAGAAGAAGAATGTTCAGACCTGTCTCACCTGCCAGGTCCGAAGTATAGCCCTGCCGGCTTTTTATCCGTAAACTCGCCAATGCGAAGTTACTGACGCTTGAAGTTGATGCCAAAACCATTATTTTTCTATTGTTTTTGGCAACATCCGGCAGATTTCATAGTCAAAAGTGCACATGCGCACTTACCCGTGCTAACGTTGCTTGAACCGCTAATAATATAAAACTATATAGCCGTTTCGCATCGACTTAAAATATTAATAACTTCCATCGGCGAAATTACGAATGAGAAGCCGGCAGAGTTATATTTCAAGCATTGGTCTAAACCATTATTGTAAATATTTAAATAGGCGAAATGTTCTGTGCAAAATATACAGTGTATCCCGTAAGTTCGTAAATATTTCAAAAATTCATAAAAATTGAAGGAATTGGCATGTTTGCATGCGGCTTGCGGTAAAATTATTTTCATGAAGGAGGATTTTTTTTGTGGTAGAAAAAAAAACTGTAGCGTTCGAAATTTTGTCGATAGGGGGCGCTTCACGCGTTTAAATCACAGAATTCGGTGAAAATCTATGTTTATTTGTATTCAGGCAAATGTGTAGAAGCATATCACGGTACTAATTTTTCTGTGTGTCCACCTGTACAAGAAATTGCACTTTGTAAGCGAGTGAGAACATACCATTAATTGAAGCATTCTGCATATCCGGATGGACACAGGAGATTTTTTGGCGAATGATGTCCTTTATCTCAGCTAAAGACGATGAGCTACTGCAGTATACTCGAGACTTAACCCCATAACCGTGATATGCTTCTAAACATTGGCCTGAATACAAATTACAATTACAATTATTTTCCACGGAATTCTATGATTTAAATGTGTGAGGCCTCTTTTATTGACAAAAATTCGAACTCAATATATTTTTTTTCCATCATAAAAAGTCCCCTTCATGCAAATAATTCTACTGTAAACCGCATCCAAATATGGCACTTCCTTCAATTTTTATGAATTTCTGAAACGTTTACGAACTTATGGAACAACTTGTATTTAGATGGAAAATTTCACAATTAATCACAATTAATTCATCATCAGGTTCCGGATATATCCGTTGAAACAAATGTAAACGACGTTGCTGACTTATAACTGTAATTAGCTATGAAAATTCACAACTAAAATATTTTGCAAATCTAAAGCAAATCGGTGAGATCTCTATCAAGTACTGTTTTTGCAAGAGTCTAAATTTTAACTGGATCGCATTCAAAATGTTATTTTAGACATCATTTTTAATTATGTTCATGCTACTTCTTGTAATTATTTCACATACGTTATTTTTTATATTTTTATATATAGTTTATTTATGTTGTTGTATGTGTGTTATTATTGTTGTACATTTGTATTCGTTATTATTATATATTTCTTATTATTATATATTACACTAAAGTGTCAGAAAAACTGGTACACCTGCATGATATCGTGTAGCCACTCCCCGCCCCCTGCGCATGCAGAAATGCCGCAACATGACGTGGCATGGACTCGACTAATGTCCAAAGGTATCCTGGAGACAATTCACACCAGGAATCCTGCAGGACAGTCCACAAATCCGTAGGGGTGCGAGGTGGTGGAGATCTCTTCTGAACAGTATGTTGCAAGGCATCCCAGATGTGCTCGATAATTTTCATGTCTGGCGATTTAGGTGGCCAGTGGAAGGTGTGGGGTGTCGCATTATCATGCTGAAATTGTTCAAGTCCACCGGAATGCACAATGAACATGAATGGGTGTAGGTGATCGGACATGATGCTTACGTACCTGTCACCTGTCAGAGTTGTCTCTAGACGTATCAGGGGTCCCATATCACGCCAACTGCACACGCCCCATACCATCACAGAAGCTCCACCAGCTTGAACAGTCCCCTGTTGACATGTAGGGTCCATGGATTCATGAGGTTGTCTCCATACCCGTACACGTCCATCCGCCTGATGCAATTGGAAACGAGACTCGTCAGACCAGGCGACGTGTTTCCAGTCATCAACAGTCCAATGGCGGTGTTGGCGGACCCAGACGAGGCATAAAACTTTGTGCCGTGCAGTCAACAATGGTACACGAGTGGACCTTCGGCTCCGAAAGCCCATATCAATGATGGTTCGTTGAACAGTTCGCACGCCGACACATGTTGATGCCCCAGCATTGAAATCTGCGGCAATTTGAGGAAGTGTTGCACGTCTATCTCGTTTAACGATTCTCGTCAGTCGTCGAAGGTCCCGTTCTTTCAAGGTCTTTTTCCGGCCGCACCGCTGTCGAAGATTTGATGTTTTACCGGTTTCCTGATATTCACGGTATACCCGTGAAATGGTCGTACGCGAAAATCCAAATTTTGTCGCTATCTCGGAGATGCTATGTCCCATCTCTCTTGTGCCGACTATAACGCCACGTTCAAAATCACTTAAATCTTGATAACGTGCCATTGTAGCGGCAGGAACCGATCTAACACCTTTGCCTCTTGTCTTATATAGGCGCTGCCGACCGCATCGCGTTAAGCTGATTAGTTTCATAGCTCCGTTATTTGCATACGCACGCCTGTACCAGTTTTTCTGGCACTTCAGTGTAGTTATTGTTTATTGTTTATTTATTGTTTTAACCCGTTATTTTTTATTTTTTTTTTAAAATGGCATATTTCATGAAACAATTGTGAAGGATTTAAGAAGGTCTAAATCTAAGGAAGAAATGCTGTCCTGTTCCCCAAAGCGATGACCTTTATTGTATTCATACTAATCGAAATCTCTCAAATGCCACAATACATAATTATGACAATCGTAATTTATAATTATTGATAAGATACTCCTGAGTACAAGAGTACACCGGTTCGTTTTTACTCACATAATGATAGATAGTTGAACTTCGTTAATGTGGATTACTTTTGATACGAACTGTTTCCTGAATCACCCCCAAAATTTGAATGACTTTAAGATATCGTCCCATCCTTTCCGGATAAAAGGAGCTATTTTCAACCAAACGAAAAGATTATTACCGTGATTGTTCGCCTTAACAAGGTTCGTTAATGCGAACTGTTTCCTGAATCACTCCCAAAATTTAAATAACTTTGGGACATTCTCCCATCCCTTCCGGATAAAAGGAGCTATTTTCAACCAAAAAAAAAAATTATTACTGTGAGTGTTCGCTTTAGTAAGGTTCGACTGTAACATTGCGTTACTGTAGACATTTGCGTACAATTATATGGGCCCATGGGAGCCCGGAAACCCTGGGTAAAATTCGGGAAATACCTGTAATTTTACATATTGTACATATAAATATACATAATACGTGTTCTCAATAATATCGAATGCCCTATGTTGATGTTTCAGAAACAAAAAAAAATTAACGCAATGTCTTCTAATAGCAGAGATTGAATTCATAATGCACCCATGTCAATGAAATTTTGCGTATTGAAAAAATTGCGTACTTACTTGCTAAGAAAATCGATCACTAAAATAAAAAAAAATGTGGATCTCAAATTTCGGTCATATTTCTTTTTCGGCTGGTCTCTCAAATGAGGATATTAATCAAATATTGAATTTCCTCGGGTTTATTCTTTCTGGTTGTTTGGTTGGATTTAGGCGCAAGATCGGCAAGAGTCATTTTGCGCCATTGGCGCAGTATAGCCCAGATGCTCTTGCGCCATAAAAAAGCCAAACAAACAAACATTTTACCAAGTAATGATTGACAAAAAATTGACAAAAACGCACGACATTTAATTAAGGAAAGGGAAGTATGCTATCATTTCTAAACTAGTTTATATCAACAAGTAGTTCAGATTACAAGATAATCCACACAAAACTATACATAATTTATAGCACATACACGTAATTCAGCGTTCACACGCATAGTTCACATTTTATGCATATAATTCGTATTTATTAGAGTAATTATCATAGCCGATGATGCGATTGTACGAGATCATCAAATACTCGCAAAGCAAAGGATGATTTTTCGGCGCCTGGTGCAAGACGAAGCCACGCCTTCTTGATTACCGGTCAAGTCCTTAAACCATTAAGCTACAGACGCCGATCATTCTCCTCCCCCACACCCCCCTGAGCCCATGGGTTCTTTTGAGCCAACTGGACTCGTCACCTTGATTTAAAAAACTCTTTTTTGA
>QLNU02014802.1:82865742-82877041 GCA_006491805.2 Dysdera silvatica
ACCTGAAATATTTAAAATTATATGATAATAAGCTGACCTTAGTAGATCATCAATAATGTCATTACCTCTAAAAGGGTTGCTTCATTACTTTTCAACCTTACAGATCATTTGAAATTATCTGTAAGGTTGAAAAGTAATGGAGTAATGAGATTACAAGTAATGATACCATTATTATTCGTGTACGATCCACCAAAAGGTTTTAACGTGCAATACTGTGCTTCCCTGGCAAGGCTATGAATATATTTCGCAGTATATTAAAGAAATTTAAATATTTTACTAATTTATTCTTTAATTTTGAGTACCATTACATTATACCCTTATTTCTAGGTGGGCCTAGTTCAAGAGGGCTACCAATTCAACCCTCAAGCCAACTATCTTCTCACAAAATTGTCCATGGTCGATATAAATTCTCCAGTATTCAAAGAATTAGACAGCGAATGGTCTTCATTCCAATCATACCCAAGGAGAGCAAACGAAACAGACGTCATACCAGTAAGTAACGCACAATTCCATCATGATCCACCATGCTTCAAATACCAATGAAGCATGAAGTGCCTTGACGCTCGAACTTCTACTTTTGTAACATCGACAAAATGGAGAAACGACTAGTTATTACTTTTGCTTAAGATGTCGTAGTTTTAACAGAGAAACCATTAGAACCAATGGTATAATGAGAAGAAATCTTGAAACTCTAAAGTATTTTGATGATCCAACATGCTTTGGGTTACCTAATGAATGCTACATTTGTCATATTACCTTACAGCAAAAATACTTGAGAAACGTTTACGGAAATTCTAGGACAATTTGGGAAAAGCTCTGGAGCAGAATTTCTCCAGACTCTCTGCACAACAACCAATCACATGCGACATTCTTGATGACATAGGTTTCGAACTCCAGAAACATATCCCAACCTCTTTTGGGAATACAATGTATCTCATTCAGCCAATCTTTCCAATACATATATATTTGCACACACACACAAATAAAACTCCAGAAATATGAAGAACCTTTTGCACCGATTAATTTACGGTACTTGCAGTGGATAGGGAAGGGGTAAATCGATTAAAATCGATTTATGTTTTAATTTGATAGCATCTTGAATAGAAAACGAATTTTTAACATTTATATGGCTAAAAAAATTATCACATAATAATTAGACTCTAATGAAATTAGCAAAACAATATAAAGTTTCGCCAGAAGATTCCATAACAAATGTGTTATTCAATGAATTTCTTTAAACTTTTTATTTATAAAGAGAAGGCATCTTCGTCAATCAAATGTTTTCCACAATTTTTCTATTTTAGCGTTTTACACCTAGAAAAAACATTTTTCTGTAACCATACCAAATTCGTTTCTGTGCAACTACATCAAAATTTCTGTAGCCGTAGAAGTAGTTCTAAAAACACTTAGGGGGGGCTCTGAAAATCATTCAATTTTATAGAAAAATCAAATGAAATATTCTAGAATAAATTTATAAAAAAGCTTATAAATTATAGAGCACTCAAAATTCTTTTTTTTCTCTCTTTTTCTCTTTTCTTCTCTTTAGCGTTTTAGAATGGAAAAGCTATAACAACCTAGGAAGAAACTGAATAAAGGTTTAGAAAAGACATATGTAGAATTTAGAAAAAATTATATAAATCTCTAAAAAAACCTACATAAAGATTCAGGAAGAAATTATATAAATCTGTGTAGGGTAAAATTAAATAAAACTTTTGAAGGAATCAACAAATCTTTACAAAGAATACCTCAAAGAATACAGAAAATGCTGTAAAAATTCTGACCTATATTAAAACAATATTCTCTACAGTCGTGATCGTAAAATCAGTTTGAAAGATGAAAGTTTCAAATTCACGTCCAGTTACTACGAAAGTCTGCAAATGCAATTAATTATAATAAGTAACAATCAGTTTACCATTACCTGGAACACTGAGAAAAAGTGTGCTATCAGTCAAACAATAATCTTTATATGCAGTAATCCTCTAGACCGGAGGTTTCCAATCTTTCCATTGCATCCACACCCTAATAAATGTCTGATTACTGTTCCCATAAAAGTAATATCACATTTGAAAATGAAGAAATCTTTTGAACCACATACTGTAGATGACTCCACATACTATTGATAAAAAGATTGAACAAAAAAAATGCTTTCAACTCAATGCATAAGTGCAAATGTAAACTGAGCGATTAAATTTTAATTCAGTTAACTATCACTTTTCAAAGTACACTGGCAACTAGCTGAGTGACGACTCGTCATTTAAAGATAATTCAAACCACTATTTGTCACACCCCTGAAATCCCACCTCATAATATACAAGAAGACGCAGTTGATGTTTCAAACATGTAAATTTTTAAATTGTTACTACGATGACTAGATTTCACCACCAAACGGAAGCTCGATTGACCTGATGTGATTCTTCAGAATTCACAAAAATGCCGATTCACTAATTTCCTTTAAAGTCGGATCCAATTGGATTTACAGCAAGGTCTAACCATTCTCTTTGTGTTTGCAACTTTAACATCAAGAAAGTTCGGCCTGGGCTCAACATCTAATCTATTTGGATAGTTTGTTGTCCACAATGTCCGCTTCTTTTACATTACTGTCACAACGCAGGTTTTCGCAATTACCACTTTTAAAAGCCTGTATTAACGATCCAATACCGAACTCGTCCAACCACGAATTCTCCACAAAAGCGGATATTCTTTGGAAAAGCGTTCTCAAAAACTTGGAACTGGGATTTGAACTATTGTTTGCACCAATAGTTTCTTTGCAGAACGCGTATTCCATGCAATTGGGAGATTCAGTACTCCTGGCTGCAGCCTCAAGAATAGGTGCTAAGATATCAGAACTTCCACTAGCAGTTGGGAGAACCAGCGGTGTAGGACCCATGTTTAAAAAAGTATTTAATAGTACCGGAAGTACTCCCGCCAGAAGAATTGCAATCGGAAGGGACAAAGAAATCACCATCATTGTGGGATCATCAATAAGATTCTGATACAGTCCATTGTTTTCATTATCATTCCTCATGATATAATTGTTCCTTCGCATGTTTTGCATCATCAACTTCACCATCATGCGATCATCAAAATTCAGATTCCCCTGATCATTGTGATTCTTCAACAAATTTCCAGGTGTAAACCAATCCTTTGCAGGGTATTTGTGGTATCTTTCTGGTTGTCTGTAAGCAGGAACTGTACCACCATAGTTTCCTGGATGAGCAAACATTCTTGATCCCCTTGGTTCGCTCAAGAATTCAAGAGCACGGGAATCATTAACATGATTCACCATGGCTAAAATGTCTTCTCCAGTTGGGGTTTCTGACGTTTGGTTAAACAGCTCGATTTCCTTTGTCTCCAGAGGAACTGCAGCGCTGGACGAAAGCCTAACATTATACGAACACAAAACCAGAAGCTGCAATATGAAGATCCGCATCTTTGGAGCAATTTGAACAACTAATGTGTTGCTTTGTGAATTTTTCTCCAAGGTTGGACTTTATATACCTAAGGATTCGAGTCGTAAGCACTCAAATAAAACTTTTACTCACGTCACGGTCCATAAATTCTTACCAAAGAAACTGCTTCACGCTCCTTTACCATTTATGCCTTCTCACGTCCAAATATAATAAGCCCAGACTCAAATCACATTATAATCAAGCAGGATACCAACTCTCTTCACACCCATTCTTCACCCCTTCATCATTTACATGTTAAAAGCGATGAAAGTCATTCCTATGTATTACTGTAGAATATAGCATACGCAATTTCCATAAAAGAGTTGCTTTTTAAGCAACACATTTTTATTTTAATTCATGTCCTCCTCAAATTTCAGTTCACCAATTTTTTTTTTCTTCTTTCCTTATGTATTCGAATTAGTAATCACACACTGTATATCGCATGCTATAATGCATAAAGTATGTGTGTAAAAACGCAAGTACAGTAATAAGCAAGTATTAAACATATTTGATACAAAAAAAATTACAAAACCGTATGGTCTCTGCATACTATATAATACTGTAAATTAAGATTTGTAGTTCGTAAAAAATGGTTTGGGGAATATCCAGTGAAAATAGAATCGTAAATAATAAATAAATGGAAAATTACACCAAATGAACAATGAATGATACCGTCTAGAATAATATTCAGTAGGTATGTGACGTCAAAATGACGTAGTTTGTCTGCTCACAATGCCTATTTAGACAACATTTTCTTAAATTGGGAGGCACTGCGAATATATATTCAGAAATATTTTTATGTATTTTTAATAATTTCATAATGTACAACCTCCTACGTACGCCAGTGCTGACTACGAAACCTCCTCTAGGGATATTATTTCATTCATACCTAAAAGACTATTATCACCATATCACTGCTTGGTCACAAACGTAAGAATAAACAATAAATCAATATAAAAGTTTAGGAAATACTTTTTTGTTTTTGCGAGGTATTGGTTACGATTTGTTAACTGCAGCTAAGAGGTTGCCATCGGGGGTGGGGGGGGGGAATTAGGGGGATTTTACGGGATTCTTGTAATTTTTGTTTTGGTTTTCCAACTGGTTTGCGGAACCCTTAGAGTGTTGTCGAGGAACGTATTTTAAGAAACACTGCGATATGTTATTGATATAATTGCATGGATTGTATGTGTTCTTTCATTTTGAATACCATTAATTCAAAGCTTTGTAACAATATTGTGGAGTATGGTTTTTTTTTTATATATTTGAAGAGCATATAGACGCCTTTTAGACAAACATAGCCGTCCTTCGTCAAGAGTCGACTCGAATAAACTCTGGGTGAACAAAGATTGTTGCCATTTCGTGTTATTGTTGGTTTTCTGGGAGAAATGCCAACTAATTGGAATATTCTGGAAGCCGAAAAAGGGAGGATTAAAAGGAACGGTGGTCGTTAATGAGTGGGGTTTAATAATGGCTTCCATGCGTTACTGAAGCTAGGAATATATTTATAATCGTTAACGAGGTTATCTGGCTGTCCATAAATAAGAAAAGCTTCCAAAATGGAACCTAACCTCAAAGACAATTACATGGCCGTCAAATAATAACTAACGGCTCCAAAACTTTAAAAGTATGATCGTTCCCCCAATAACAGACTGCAGTGGAAGTTTTTTGAAACCTTCTCACATCCCAAAACTTCTCATATATATATTATTACTAAATTTTAATGTAATTTTATGTCAAATTTTAGACTTACTAACATAATTTACATTTTTTTATCTTCTTACCTCGTAGTATCTTGCATTATTGTGGAGAGACATGCAAGAAGTGCTACACAAGGGCTTCGGCGATTTTGCGAAAAGGGGCTTGGCCAATTTCACCAAAGAGAGCATCGATTGTATGGACCTTGAGTTTCGTCCAGCCATGTCTGCTGATTTAACATCATTTGCGGATCACTTGAAAAGGGTAAATCAAAAATCCCAAAACAAATTATTATAATATGCAACTAAATGTGAGTTTTATATGCATTCCATTTAAAATTTAGACATGATTTTTTTATCCCACAGATGATGTTTTTCGATCATCATTAAACCCATATTAATGATTTTCTAACAGTTACATTCTTTTCTGTTTGAGCTATTTGTTGTAAGACATATCTTAAGTAATTATTTGTTATTTAACGACTTCCGTTAAAATTAATTATTAAAATTAAATATAATAAATATATAATAAATATATAATAAATAGTAAAATATTGATAAGTCATTAAAAGTTTGGATTCGCATTCTATACCTCATTAATTCATTTCTACTGAAGATATTAATTAAATTGATTGAAATTAACCGAAAAGTGGGGATTGGTTATTTTTTTTCTTGTGTGTGTGCATGGGGAGGGGGTGTTCACCCCCTATCTCTGTTTATTAATTTACATTGCAATTAAATTGCCTCGCTTTGCAATTAAATTACATCATTCTTTTCGTGTTCAACCTCTCCTGTTTATTAATTTACTTTACAATTAACATGCTTTCCATTTAAATTGCATTTATTTGCCATTAAATTGCAGTACTTTGAATTGAAGCTGTACTACTATGAAATTAAGCTACACTACCTTGCAATTAAGCTACACGACTGTGCAATTTAGCTGCACTACCTTGCAATTAAGCTGTACTACTTTCCAATTAAGCTGCACTGTTTTGTAATTAAATTGCAATACTTTAAAATCAAGCTGTATTACTGTGAAATTAAGCTGCACTACCTTACAATTAAGCTATACTACATAGCAATTAAGCTATACTACATAGCAATTTATCTGCCCTGCCTTACAATTAAATTACATTGATTGCAACTAAATCAAATTATTTTACAGTTTAGTACATTGCAATTAAATTGTATTACTTTACAATTTTTTGCTGAAATCTTTATGAATTTTATAAAAAGAAATGAGATGATTTATTCCCACGCATCCGCATCTCTATCCCGGATTTAAGGTCCCTTAAGGTTCTAGAGGAGAAAAATACCATGTTACAGGCTGGACTTAAACTGGTGTCCTTCAAATTTGTAATGCAGTTCTCTACGAACTAAGCTCTCTATCCTATAACTATGTGGATGTGCCTCTATAACGCGTAATTCAATTTATTTACCATTCGCAATCTATTCTTAACTAAATGCATTTTTGCTTGTTACTAGGTAATTATACCGTCTGGTATAACAGGAAATATCGAATTTTCCCCTAGCGGAGAAAGGAGAAACTTCACGTTCAATGTTTTTGAAACCACATATACCAGAAATAAAAAGGTAAAATCTTAAATTATTCAGTAAATTCGGATTCAATGGCGCAATTGCCATGCTGCGTATTCCAATCTTTAAATGCTAAAAGTTCCTTTCAATGCTCTTTATAAATGTTCCCTGTAAAGTTTCTTATAAATATTCTCTCTCAGTAATTATTATTGTAAACAGGGAATTAATAAGCAAAAAAGTCATCGATATTTAATTACTGAATTTACAAGAAACAAGTGAAAAAAATCCCATTGGTTTGGTTTATAAAGTATAATTACCCGTTTCTTGAACATACGATTCTGTGTTTGGCCTCATTCTTACAAGATTATCTTTTTGATTAAAAAGGTTTAAGAAAAGACTGTGCCGGAGTAAAAGTTTATACGTCCCAGTTAATTTTTTATAAATAAGAGTTTATAGCCACCAGTAAGAGTTTAAGGACAGTAAAAGTTTATAAGCCCCAGTAAGAGTTCAATGACTGTAAGAGTTTATAAGCCCCAGTAAGGGTTTAAGGACTGTAGGAATTTATAGGCCCCAGTAAGTGTTTAAGGACAGTAAAGGTTTATAGGCCCCAGTAAGAGTTCAATGACTGTAAGGGTTTAAGGACTGTAGGAATTTATAGGCCCCAGTAAGTGTTTAAGGACAGTAAAAGTTTATAGGCCCTAGGCTATAAAAAAAAGCCCCTAAATTACGTGGCTTTACCAGATATTCACTTAATAAATCATGAGTTTTTCTTCGAAATCGATTACATTTAACTTTTAGGTTCATCAGTAATTCAGGTTCATTATTAGACCCCTGTGGGGGCCCTCGGATTCTAGGTCTATACTTAAATCCGGCACTGACGAAGGATGATTAAAAAGATTAAAAGAATTGAAAATCTAGATAATCCAAAATAAAATCTCTGATCTTACTTATTTGAAATAATTGTTTTTATAATTAAGATTATTAACTGCGAAAACCTGACATAATTTTTTTGCAAAATAAGCTACACAATTGCAATGAATTATAATTTTATAAAAAGAAACCTTAGATAGAAAAATCTGGTAAAATCTATTTTTGTATGACATTATTAACCCGCGAGCAATCGCTCCGATTAGAGGAACGCGAGAACGCGCGCGGGGTGATTTGCACCCCATCTGATTATATAGCATTATTTCATTAAAAACGTCCAATTTTACAGGGAACAATAAGTGGAATTTTCTCTTTGTCACCCTACCCCAAAAGATTGTGACTTTGAAGGCAACAGGAAAGAGTTTGGCCAGTTTCAGAAGCAAGGGCGGACGTTTCTTTTTCACAAATTGTATTGTTTATTTGTTTGTTTGTTTTGTGGTTTTACGGCTCAAAGACTACAATGGTCATGCTGCGCCGGGACCTACTGTTTTCCGAGGAATCCGAACCTCTTAAGGCCTAGGGAACCAAACCCCGGACTACATCACAAATTGTAAGTTGTGGGGTATGAAACACCCCGCGCGCTCCTGCTCTCGGGTTATGTTTGTTTGGCTTTTTTATGGCGCAAGAGCATCTGGGCTATACTGCGCCAATGTCTCGGGTTAATAGTCCTATATATAGAATACTTTTTAATTTGTATTAAAAATGCGGATAAAAAAATAATTAAAAATTGTTTATATGAGATAATGTAAGTAATACGGTGTATTTATATATAAGCACAGTTATTACACAGAAGAGTTATAAAGTATTTTAAACTATGATACAATAGATTGTTTAAGAATATACTACAAGTTTTACTATTCTTTTCTTGTTGTTTCTTACAGATTGGAATCTGGTCGTCAAAAACATCTTTGAATGTTTCAGTGATCAAAAGTGAACAAATCAAAGACGAACCAAAGTCAGCCTTTAAAGAAAAAATCTCCATCGTCTCGATATTAGTTTGTATCGATGTTTATTATAGTTTGATTAAAGTCCATATCTCAACTACTTTAACTATCTACAGGAATAGAGATGAATATTTCTCTGGAAGAAAATGTTTGAAGTTGACATATTATAATCGAAATTTTCGAAAAGTGTTTAAAAATTTCGAAAAAAAAGAAGGAATAATTACTTCTTCTTTATAAAACCCTCTGTCAAATATTGTTCTCGAACATTGTATAGACAGACACCTAAAGCTGAAGGAAACGTTCATATTTACTTTCCAGAGACAATACGTCGCAGGTCCACGTATGATGTACATGACGCCAATGATGTGCACTGAAGTGCCAGAAAAACTGGTACAGGCGTGCGTATGCAAATAACGGAGCTTTGCAACCAATCAGCGTAACGCGATGCGGTCGGCAGCGCCTATATAAGACAAGAGATGTCTGGCAAAGCAGTTAGATTGGTTCTTGCCGCTACAATGGCAGGTTATCAAGATTTAAGTGATTTTGAACGTGGCGTTATAGTCGGCACAAGGGAGAGAGGGAGCATAGCATCTTCGAGATAGCGACAAAATTTGGATTTTCGCGTACGACCATTTCACGGGTATACCCCGAATATCAGGAATCCGGTAAAACATCAAATCTCCGACAGCGGTGCGGCCGGTAAAGACCTTGAAAGAACAGGACCTTCGACGACTGACGAGAATCGTTAAACGAGATAGACGTGCAACACTTCCTCAAATTGCCGCGGATTTCAATGCTGGGGCATCAACAAGTGTCAGCGTGCGAACTGTTCAACGAACCATCATTGATATGGGCTTTCGGAGCCGAAGGCCCACTCGTGTACCATTGTTGACTGCACGGCACAAAGCTTTACGCCTCGTCTGGGCCCACCAACACCGCCATTGGACTGTTGATGACTGGAAACACATTGCCTGGTCTGATAAGTCTCGTTTCCAATTGCATCAGGCGGATGGACGTGTACGGGTATGGAGACAACCTCATGAATCCATGGACCCTACATGTCAACAGGGGACTGTTCAAGCTGGTGGAGCTTCTGTGATGGTATTGGGCATGTGCAGTTGGCGTGATATGGGATCCCTGATACGTCTAGAGACAACTCTGACAGGTGACAGGTACGTAATCATCATGTCCGATCATCAATCCACCCTCGATCATCTTTTCTCCAATTCATGTCCATTGTGCATTCCGACGGACTTGGACAATTTCAGCATGATAATGCGACACCCCACACATCGAGAGTTGCTACCGAGTGGCTCCAGGAACACTCTTCTGACTTTAGACACTTCCATTGGCCACCTAAATCGCCAGACATAAACATTATCGAGCATATCTGGGATGCCTTGCAACGTGCTGTTCAGAAGAGATCTTCACCACTTTGAACTTCTATGGATTTGTGGACTGCCCTGCAGGATTCCTGGTGTGAATTGTCTCCAAAATACCTTCAGACATTAGTCGAGTCCATGCCATGTCGTGTTGCGGCACTTCTGCGTGCGCGGGGGCGCTACACGATGTATATGATATTATTACCCTTCACAGGGATAACACAATTGCCAAATATGGTCAACACAGAAAAGCCTCCGGGGCGAGATTTTTGTGAGTTTTTCGCGGGGAAATTTATTATATAATAATTTTTGCCACCCACGTATATATAGCTCAAACTAGAGGTGGTTGTTTTTTTTTTGTTCTGTTTTTGTTTTTGGAAAAAAAAAGAGACGCTTTCCCCATCCTGGATTCGAACCAGGGTCCCTCCGTTTAGCCCGGAGTGTCTTGGACCGCTAGACGAATGAGGACAGGAAACAACGCTCTCTTTCTCCGTATGTAAAGATGTTAAGGTATTATTACCCTCCGCAGGGATAACACAATTGCCAAATATGGTCAACACAAGAAAGCCTCCGGGGCGAGATTTTTGTGAGTTTTTCGTGGGGGAATTTATTATACAATAATTTTTGCCACCCACGTATATGTAGCTCAAACTAGAACTTTATTATTTTTGGAGAAAAAGAGACGCTTTCCCCATCCTGGATTCGAACCAGGGTCCCTCCGTTTAGCCCGGGGGCAAACAAAAAAGATCTAGTTTGAGCTGTAATTAATACGTGAGTAGCAAAAATTATTGTATAATAAATTCCCCCACGAAAACTCACAAAAATCTCGCCCCGGAGGCTTTCTTGTGTTGACCATATTTGGCAATTGCCCATCTCTGGATTGGCAATCCCTGTGAAGGGTAAAAATATCATACATCCTTATACACGGAGAAAGAGAGCGTTATTACCTGTCCTCATTCGTCTAGAGGTCCAAGACACTCCGGGCTAAACGGAGGGACCCTGGTTCGAATCCAGGATGGGGAAAGCGTCTCTTTTTCTCCAAAATTACACAAGCTCTAGTTTGAGCTATATATATATATAATATATATGTGAGTGGCAAAAATTATTGTATAAGGGCTACACGATATTAGGTAAGTGTACCAGTTTTTCTGGCACTTCAGTGTAAGACCCATCAACAGACGTACCATATCTTCAGATATTCTTTCAACTATATTATTTACATGTCCGTGTATGCCTATATTCAAGGCTGTGGATTAGGAGGAGAATGGAAAAATACTAATTGAAATATCAGCCAAAGGGACCCCCGGGGCGAAACTATAAGAGCATAGCAGATATAATTAGTTGATGGCCGTAGGCGTAGAGTTATA
>QLNU02014802.1:82877141-82904947 GCA_006491805.2 Dysdera silvatica
GAATGATTGGAGAGCTTCTACGACAGGTACGTATGTGCAGTGCCGGATTAACGCATGGGTTTAAGGGACTGCATCCTAGAGGCCTCCTCCAGCTAGAGGGCTTCCAGACACATGTTCTCTTGTAGACGATCCTTTTGAACTATTTTACTGGGGGCCTCACAATACCAGTAGCCCAGGGGCCTCAAAAACTTTAATCCGCCACTGCGTATGTAGTACACATAAAGTTCATAAAGAGGGTGGGATTACATATCTTCAACTCCACATAGTCATATATATATAAAATTGCATCGTTGGTAGGGGACTATGACCCCCATCAACCCCCTGCTTATACCAGTGATGAGAAGGTTCCCTCAACAAATGGCTAAAATGGTTAATTACAAATAAAATACTGGAATCTATCATAAATGTCTAAACCGGCTAAGAGTCGTAATCCCACTAATAGCACTGTAAAATAAGTTCCTCGTGAATACGAAAGAATAATGCAGAAAAAAAATTCGATTATAAAAACGTATAAGATATAAATATTGTTGCAATAATCTTAATACAAACAGTAGCCTCAATTTCAGATCTAAATGCATTTCCAATGAAGTTCTTAAAAAAAACACCTTCGTCAATGTCTTTCTTATCAATAGACAAAGCTGACATATATCCTGACGCATAATTCACTGATCCCAAATATGAATACTAATGGGATTTCCTACATTGCTACATAGCCTATAAGCAGTTCTACCAACGCTATACTACATTCCGAAAGTCCGATTGTTCACTTACGATGTATCATTGACGACAATCATCACCAATATTCCGGATGGCGATCTCTCCAAGTACCATCACGCTTGCGAATAATGCAGTAAAACCTCTAAATAGCGGAAACCTCCAAACTTGGGGAATCTGCTTGCTATTTTGGGAATGTCAGGACATTAACAAATATTGGCGATGGGAATTAGAAAAGTGTCCGCTAAATAAAGATGTCCGCTATTATCGAGTATCCGTTATGAAGGTTTTACTGTATGGTGGAAATTACATTATATCTTAAAGGAAGTGACCTCTAAACTCACCACGTTGTCCAAGCAGTTTGATATGAGTTTAACTTGTAGTTTAACAAGAAATTTATATCCCTACACCACTCCCCACCTCCACACACGCACGTACAATACGAGGCAGCCCCCCAAAATATTCAGATTTTCGCCCAAACCGCATTGGCATAATTAGGTAAAGGCTGGGGAGGGCAGCCCCCCCCCGAAGGCCGATTGCCCCCCCAAAAAAATTCCCCCATTTCATTTTTTTTGTTGTGAATATATGTAAGGCGGGTTAGTGCTAAAGCTCCAGCTTTCCTGCTAAAATTTCCTAAAGATATAAATGTCAGTCGTGTATGCATAAACGCGTAGGAACAGGAATTTTTCCAATGGCTACTTCCTATTACTGGATGGGAAGATAGCCATGTGTGCAACGTTCTAAGTTAGAAACTTGACATCTTTACGTGACACTTGCGGGGTACGTGAATGATGACCAGGAGCGAGAAATCGATCAGTAGGTATCAGATGCTGTCTGTGTGATGAACATTCTATCCAATCACATCACGTGGGCGGAAACAAATACCATTCGAATTAAAAATTTCTAACCTCAATTCACATTTTCCGAAGTTTACGCATGCACACAAACAACACAACAGCAACAAGCTGCGCTTCTAATTTGATAAAATGCATCTTGTCATCCGTCGCAGTTTTTTTCTTGTGTGATATTTCAACTCGCAACCCATCATTCGGACATAGTCCCCACTACAACGTCCTGAATTTGGTAATCTATGGAGTGAAAAGCAAACTCCGTTTTCTTGTCGGACCCTTCTCACTTCATGAATGCGAGTACAAAGCATCTGTGCTCCACTCTAACAGATTAGCCACTCTAACAGATACACTATAAACATAGGACCGGAGTTTGAAAACGGTGGGCCCAATTGTACTCAAGAAGTGACTGACCTCAACCAAATTAACTTCCGCCGGTGAAATTTTGAGATAGCCACCTCAATAAACTCTAGACAGCCATAGGTCCCCCCTTTCTTAAGAAATTGTTTTTACACTGAAGGGGAAATACGCACACTCGACTTTAAATCCTCAAGCAGGCACAAAAAGGGTGAGTCTATATCAATTCTACAGTGAGTTTCGTTTTCGCTAACTGCCTTGCAAATACTGCTTGGTTTATGTTGCCGATTGCGCATTTTTGTATTTCAAAACCGCATGCTCGTTAATATAACTGAATTTAGGGCTAAATTGAATTTTTGTTATTTCTTTATTTACTACAGTCGAACCTCGTTAAGATGAACACACTTAAAGCGAATTACTTTTAATAGGAACCGGTTTTTGAAGTTTTGTCAGATTGTATAGCATACTATTCTTCCCAGATAAGACGAATTACTGTTAATATGAACAGATTTTCTGTTCCCCTTGGTGTTTGTCTTAACAAGGTCCGGCTGTATTTGTTAATTGTATGTTAAAATTGATAATATGCCTGATCCAATCGAAGCAGTTAAATCTCGTCTGGAGTGACGTAAGCGGTTGGATTTATGACGCAATGATAAAAAAAGGTTATTCTGCACCAAACAATATGACGGAATTGGAGAGAAATTACAAAAACCTTCAGGTTTTCCGTTTGGCTTTCGTGTCTGACTTGTAAATGCCTTACGAGTGAGTTTTGTTTACTGAAAGTTTTTTTTACTAGTTCACAGAAAAATGGCGACAAAATTAGGGAGGTGGGCAAGAGGCGTTTGATGGCACAAGGACATCTAATACCTCGTTTACATTCAGCCCACTTTCCTGGCAGTGAGCAGGGAAGTGAGCATGAAAGTGGGCAGCTCGAGTATATAAACATGTCACTTGCGCTGACCATGCCCCTGCCGCTCCCTTCGTTGGCTGTTTTTGTGCGGAAGTCAAAGGACCAACAACGCGAGTAAGTGTTTACATTCTACTCTCTCCCTCAGTTGCAGAGCTCTGAAGCTGCAACTAATTCCACGTCCTCCGTTGCCCGAGGTCGAATGCGAAGTAAGTATGAAGCGGCAGTGAAAACACTTACTGCCTTTGATGCTTCCACAAAAGTATTTTGGGGTGTAAATACAGCAGAGCGAGTTGTAGTGGCAATGGCTGAATGTAAACACAGCTTTAAGTCATGCTGCGCTAGAATCTACATTTTTACGAGAAATCCATACCTCCATCGCTTAGATGAATCGAACCCTGGGCTGCAGATCAGCATAAAAAGCAAGCACTTGGTACGATCGGACGTCAAACCGTGATTTTTTCGCGCTATCACAAACCCATTGGCAAATCCACGGGGACGGGAATCATGGAAATTTTCCCTCCCACATCCATAAAAATGCGGTGGAAATCGGTTATAACGAGCGCCGATTATAACGACCAACCGCATATAACGACGGAATTTTTACAAAAAGTTTGATTCCTTATTTTATTTTTTTCGTTACTCGTTAAATCCGAGGACCAAAAAAAACTCGTTCGCTAAAAGTGGTTAAATTGTACTGCGCTTGATTATTATTAAAAAATCTATATTTTCCTCACTATATCCGGAAACGGGCTAAATTCGGACTCGTTATAAGTGGGTCCTACTGTATTTCACATCCCCCCCCACCTCCAAATCCCTCTCTAGAACTTCATCTGCAGATTCTAATAGTGGGAGGATGAGGAGGAGGAGGTGTAATCAAAAACCACGATGAATCGCAGAGAGGAACTGAAAAATTAACCTTAAATTAGATCATACCGGTTAGAGACGACCTCAAACAATGACTCAAATCCCCCAAAGGTTGTCTTCTGCTGAAGCGAAGTTACAGAAGATTAGGAGATAAGTAACCCCGTGCACATTTCTCTTTTTAAAATACTTCCTATTATCCAAAAATTATTAAAATTAAAGATTAGTCCACTATTTGTATGCTTACACCATTTGATTTGTTCTTTACAGGAAGCTGATGTAGCGCTTGCAGATTTAACCATCACCACCTTGCGTAAAACGGTTCTGGACTTCTCGACACCTGTTCTGACCATTGGTCTCAATATTCTGATGAAGAAACCAACTGGGATTGATGTCTCACCATCATCCATTGGAATGTTTGGCTTCCTCCAAGTTTGGTCTTACCAGACATGGCTCCTCATAGCTCTGTTTTACGGTGTTCTGGGAGGCGCCATGTATGGAGTCAGCCATATCATCGGCGAACCCGACAGAATCCGATCGCTTGATACCAAACTATCGGACAAACTTTCTCTGTGTAGCAGCTTTTGGTTTGTGTTGGGTTCCTTGACGCTTCGTAGCACAGGGATATATCCCAGGTGAGTGCAAAATAACATAATAAGGGTCTTAGCCCTCACGAAATAATTTAAAGACCAAGAAGGCTTTAGCCCTCACAAGAAATAGCTTCCTAGCTGTTAGACGTCAATGGAAGGTCGTAAATTAATTATGTCAACGTTTGAGTTTGGTGGAAGAACCACCATGGATGTTCAGTCAACGAGGAAATGGAGACTTTTAAAACAAAAACCGCATGAAAACGAGCAAAAGAAATCCCGTAAACTGAATAATATTACATTTTTTTTAAATATTGCTAAATAATTAGGGGCTCAAACTCTTATCAAAATTTATTAGGGGGGGATATCTAGGCCCAAGGGCCCCATATAACTCTATGCTTATCAGTGCCGATTCTGCGTTGTTACCCACCAGCATGCTACAGATATTTTGCCGCTCCCCCCACCCCCATGAGCGGATTTACCATTTTGCCACCCCTAGGCTATTTTTCCGCCTCCTCCAACCTATCCCCCCTCCAATCAGTGGTAAGAACATAAAAATTGTTACATTCAATATACGCCAAAAACTTTTGTATTGACAATAAATATGTTGAAAAACAAACTCATAAATTGAAACATAAACATTAAACAATATTAACTTATATTGAAGTATTATCTCTTCTTTGTATATAATAAATCAAATTCAATTTTATTGAAATAAATTTTAATTTTAACAAAAAATAAAAGCCTATCGAACACTGGTATTTAAATGGAAAGCATGACGTCTAGCTTTCTTCTTGGCAAAACATCTGATTATAGTAGGCCTATTATCATATGGTATTCTGTTATATCAGACTCAATACACAAAATTTTGCCGCCCTAGTCTATAGCCTAGTATAGCCTATTGGGAAATACGGCACAGCCCCTCACAACCCCCACAACCTTTTATGTTCATGAGTGAATACAGTATTCTAGATTTCTAAACCAACCCATGGGACGTGTCAGCCTCTATACTTTTTGACCGTTCTATTTTGTTAGAAAAGGAGAAAATTAATCTGTGAAGGAAATATTTATTTTAATTCTGAACAAAACTTTACAGAAACGTACAAAGATATAATACCAATGTAACTACAATCTGAACCTAGTTCAATGATTTAATAAAATCATTAATATTTCATAGAATACGTTTTAAAAAATTATCTTACGTTTCAATATTAGGCAAGTACATTTTTTTTAAATAGTAAATATTCTTCTAAAGCGAAAACTGAGGGGTTGGGAGTCAGAATATAGCTTCACCTCTCTTCAATATTTGTATGTTAAGAAAATATGATAAAAAAGCTTTAAAATGATACAAAATCTGAGAAACTCTAAAATAATATTAATTTATAAAAAACTCATACATGCGTTACATAAATATTGATTAACAAAATAATAATTAAATTATTACAATCGTATTTTATACTTTTTTAAATCTTCAAAATTCTATTTTTACCTTAAAAAAATAATCATTACTTTTTTTTTAGTTACATAGGTAACGATTTTTAAAAATATTAAAAAATCTCATGTTCTTTGTGAACTCAAAACGAAATTAATCTTTTAAGCACGACGATGATTTCATTTTATTTTTCCAATTTTCGCATCGCGGCCGAAAAAAGAAAAAAAAAGTATAAACGACCCCATTATATAAACTTCAAGTGCCGGAAATTTACTTTTAAGCTCATATAAACCGTTACTTATCTACCCGAAATTACGATGCATATATATAGTAAGCCTATATAATATATGGAATTTGGTCAGCACAATAAAACCTAAATTACCTTAAAATATACCAAGGGATTGTGCATATTTTTCTAATTTTTGAAAATGGGAATGATTTTAAATTAATTAATATCATGGTAATCAATATAATTTATATCTACATCATCAATATCACTTTCCATATCATGGTATTAAAATATTTTAATACCATGATAGTGAAGGTTTAAAAAAATTTCATTAAATGGTATTTAAGAAATTTAGAAAATCCCTTGTAGAAACATTATACACTTCTTTCATAAAATATCTTTTGAAGGTATAAATTGGGAATTGTGAAAGAGTTACGAAAATAACTATATGGGCCTTTTATTTCTTGACCATAAAATACATAACGGTTTTCATTATATCTTTCTAATCTTGACCATATGTTGGTATCTTTTTGACCATGAAATATAACAGTTTTCAATTTCATTTTATATCTTTCCAATCTTGACCATATCCAATCTTGACCAATATTGACCATAAATATAACAGTTTTCATTTTATATCTCTTTCCAATACAGATACATTTGTTTAGAAAAAAAAACCTCTTATATGTTTACCGTAAGATTAAAATTTAAAAAATTAATTAAAAAGAATTTTGATGCTTCATGCTCCATCAATGACGCCTCCGGAATTAATTAAATTTTCAAAATTTGTTCAAATCAAAATTTGCTTCCATTTGTATATTTGTAGTGTTTACCTAAACTTAATAAAACATGCATAACTGCAATGCTAATTTTGAAAAGAGGAAAACGAAACACAATTTGAATTATAAAATGAAATAGTGGGGCTGAGGTATAAATAAAACCCTTTTTTCACAAAATTATTAAAAGAACTCTCGTTCTGCCTTACCAACAATGTAAGATGACCTAATACAGAAATATGTAACATGCATTATTACAATCAGACATTTCTCGAGTAGCCATTTAGTTAATTTGCTTATTTAGATCTGGGCTCCGTGGAGTAGATAAGGGGGTCCAGGTGGTCTGGACCCCCTCCTCCGGAACAAAAAATTACATTAGTTCTAGCTTTAAACGTTTCGTTAGCATACGAACATGTTATATTTTCAAGGGTTGGAGCCAGTGGCGTAATGGAAAATCTCGGGATCGCCCCGCAATTATTTTTTGGATGCCCCCTTTTACAAAAATTAATTTGTATATGTATATATAAAAATAAATATATAATAGTGCTGTCTTCTATAAGAAATTAACCGGCGACGCATTTCAGTATTTTAAACAGAACACATGTCTATTTCATGGGGCAGTGTTCTGACGCAAAACGACGTATGCTATAACTTCATAACTCGTCTAGATTTTATAATTTTCGGTTGTTGAGTTCGATTTTAAAGGCAATAAAAACAGCTAAAGTAAATACGCGTAATGAGTTTGCCACAGTTGGAAACCGTTTATTTTACTTTATATTTTACCTAAAGATTAAAAAAAATCCTTATTAACTAAAAAATATTATTTTTTTTTCATATACATTTTATGGTAAATAGACGAAGAAAAATGGGGGCCCCCCCCCCGCCTTTCGGGGGTTATCAGTA
The DNA here is from genome assembly GCA_006491805.2 of Dysdera silvatica. Lineage (NCBI taxonomy): Eukaryota > Metazoa > Arthropoda > Arachnida > Araneae > Dysderidae > Dysdera > Dysdera silvatica. Next base: position 82,884,759 of record QLNU02014802.1, read on the forward strand.
GGCCACTGGTTGGAGCCCACCCCCAAAAAGAAAATTTATCTACTCCACTGTCTGAGCTACATAGGTGGGAGATACGTGTTGGGGCATTGCCTTCCTACAATTTTCAAATGCATGCACTTTTCAAAATCTGTGTTCATAACTTTCAGTCATCAGCCCCCCCGGTTCATCAACTTTGATGTCCCCAAAATTTCCTTGTTTTGTAACTCTGTCTATGTTTGCCTACTTAATTTCTTAATACGCTATCCAATTAATTTGACTTAGTTATGATTTGTATAAATTTCTTACCTCTAATTTTTTAATTCTTTTTCTCAGGAAATTTCACAGGCGGCTGTGAAGGTTAACCCATTTTGCATACGTGAAATCACTAAATCTTTCATTTGGATCATATTCCAAAACCAATGCGGTTGAGTAATGTACAAAGACACGTTTATTTGCTTGTTGATGTTTACAGAGATCACAATTACTCCAGATATTTAGGTGCATGCTATTTGCATAGAAATTGACTCAAAATTTGTCTCGATATAGTTTCTAAAATGTTGCGAGAAAATACACATTATGACGCCCTCAAAATATAGATGCAACGATTGGTTGACGAGATTTAGCGATGGGTGCATATTACCAGAATCCTCATCGTTTTACAAAGTGTGAAATTTTTAGTCGGACGGAGTAGATGCGCCTTCTCCCAAAGGGGGTTTGTAAACTTTTGTACTAGGATCTGTAGACGCCTGGAGGAATTCTTTGTAATTTTTACTGCTCAAACATGTGTTAAAGATTAAGAGATCGTTAAGAATAACATCTCGTGTGTGGTCTAGAAAATGTTAATTTGTTAACTATATGAGAGTAAAAGCCTGTTAACTAAACAAGTCAATACAAACAAAGTGGGGCTGTTAATGGGCTGGCTGTGATTTTACTGGGGCTATATTGAAGTGCAATCCGTTATTTACAGTACGGCAACAGAAAGTGGATGGCTGTGAGTGAGAAAGCGTGTTAGCTAGCTATCTATCTCTCTCTCTCCCTCCTCACCCTAGAAATTGGCCGCTGAAAAACCGGCCCTGATGCCTATAACTCGGTGTAAACTCCGTAATCAAAAAGAAATGAAGCGCTATTTGCCTGAATTCAAACTGTCGGCTATTAATTGAGTTTTGCCTTTATTATACAGTTCAATTTCAAAATACATTCGTGTGAAACTTTTATATTTATGCAATCTTTTTATATAACTTACAGGTATTTATAACTATATGTTTTATAATTTTTTTTTCTATGTGTTTTATTTTTTAATATATTTATGACTGAATCGCATGTCAACTATATGTGTTTCTAGGTCGTTTTCTCATCGCATGCTAACCATAGTGTGGTGGGCGTTCAGCCTCATTCTTTTCGTAATATATATCTCATCCCTTACTTTCACCATCATTGGGGAGCGAACCGCCGGAGAAGAATTTTACACGAGAAATTCATTGAAAATCTTAAGGGTATGTAAAAAAATTGCACATAAACGCAAAGTTAGTAATAGCAACCTCACAGGTGCGCCAACCAGAGGCGGATTCACAATTTTGTGGCTCTAGGCTGTGGCGTATTTTGTCGCCTATATGCTGACATATTTTTTCCACCTGATCTTAACAAACGTAACTATAGTGCGTTCGCGCTCAGTTGTCGCCCGATACCGTTACCAGACGGGTTAGTCGATTGCAGTTTCGGGAAGGGCGTCTTGCCGAAACTGGTTTTTCGCGCGGGAAAAACCAGTTCCTCCAAGACGGCCTTCCCTAAACTGCAATGGAATAACCCGTCTGCTAACGGTATCAGGCGTCAGGTCTGCGCGAACGACTATAGAGACATCTGTAACAGAGATTTTAGCGCTTTCATCAAATTCTTAATTTGATGCCACTGGCGGTTATTTCAAATTCGCGTTTGGCGCTTTTCTCGAGGCGGTGCTCATGGTAACCCTTCTTTTGCCAATGTCTAATTACAGCTCTGAACATAACAATCCGAAATTAATTCAACTGGCCACTAAAAAATTCAGCCCCGTCTTTGCGAATCCTTCGTCGACAAACTTTTTGTCGAAAATGCAGAGCCTGATCACCGCAAAGGCGTCCAAAGCCCGGGCTTTGGGACTAGACTTTAGCGGGAGTGGGAACTGCACGGTGAACAATCCTTCTGCGCATGTGCGTGGTCCACGCACATGCTCAGAATATAATCTAGTCCCAAAGCTCGGGCTTTGGACGCCTTTGCGGTGATCAGGCCCTGGTCGTAGTCTATAAACAAGGCCGTTTCTACCATTAGGCCAGAGTAGGCGACTGCCTAGGGCGGCAAAATGGCGTAAAAAATTAATTTTAAGTCAAACAAAGAAAAAATGTAAAAGAGGAAAAATTAAAACACCGAACTATTTTCAAAAGTATACGGAACGATTACTTAATAAGTCTTTACATTGACGAATGTAAAAATGTTTGATGTGTTTCATTGTTTAATTTTACACACAAGTTCTTTTATATCTAATACATTTAAGCCTTCTAGCTCTGATAATACAACGTTGTGTTTTGAAATATTACTCCTTTAATATCTCAGTTTTCAAAAATATAAAATGTTGAAATTAAACAATTATAACATGTAGCAATTGTTTTACTATTCACAATATTCTAATATTACAAAATAACTAATATAAGTCTAAAATATAAATATAATTAACAGATTTATTGATTAATAGAAGATTTAAACTATTGTACCGCTGGATGCTGGTGGTATAGAGGGCGATATAGGCGAAAGAGTGATGGTAGTAAAAGGGGGAGGGCGCCATTTTTGAATTCCCGCCTAGGGCAGCAAAACGCCTAGAAACGACGCTGGCCATAGCCTACATAGACAATTGATAAATCCGCCACTGCAGCTAACTATAAGGGGTGCGGTTCCCTTGAGCCCCTAAAAGAATATTGGGAGGAACAGCGTCCAGTAATGTAGCAGTTTAAAACTCATGGGGGCTCAAGTGGCTTCAAAGAAGATTATGTGATGCGGCCTTAGAGAAAATACATTTATTTCCTTAGAGAAAATATTGCCTTACGCCTTAGAGAAAACATATTTATTTTATATATGCGTTTTGTAACAAGTAATTTCACTTTACAGTTATAAGTTTACTTCCAAAACGTGCATAGCAATTATGGTCTGGATAATCCAACTTTACAATGTCAGATAATATATGTTTTACCCTTTAAAACGTAATGATAAGCATTCTATAAATTATATTATTTTTGGGAGGGAGAATTTTATAATATATTGTTAATTTGTGTACAGCATTGTTTCCTTGGACCTTAAGGAAAATTGGCTACTTTTTCTAGCTAACAATTAACCGAGAGTTGATGAAAATGAAAGAGAGAAGTAAAATGACAAGTAATAAGTTAGTTTACATATACAAGGTCAAATACTGGTAAATTAGCAAATGAAAAAAAAAAAAAGAACACCCAAACTTTAGGAAGCAGCAGCCCTCCGTCGGAAATAATCAGGATTAACTCTGTTTTGTAAATTTCTTACCTAATACTTTGTATGCTATTTCTGTAATGAATTAATCTCTTTGCTTACAGAATGCCATTGAAAAAGGTCATCCAAAATTAGGCGTAATTAGCTATGGATCAACTTACCGTTTTTTTCAGGTCAGTACGAATGTAATAATTACTTTCCCAGAATATTCTATACAGCTAAACCCTGTTATGACGGCGGTCAGTTCTGATGCTATAACCGATAAATGATTTTAAAATGTGAGTACGTGTTGTACTCAATTTCGTAAATTCAACATTATAAATATTAATTTCCAACTCATTTCTAAAAAAAAAGCGGCCGATTCCACTCGCCTGGCTTTGGAAAGTCTTGCCAAAGATCTTCAAACTCTTCCAGGAACATGATCGTTCCACAGCTTTCAAGTGCGAGCGGTACGTCCCTGTACGCCATTACTGATCGATAATCTCCCCTTCGCCCATTGGCTGTCAAGTCCACTTGACGTTAAAACCATGAAACCCTTGGGAATTCGGTCTCAGCTCTGGTGGCGTGCGGATGTTCTGCTGTCCGGGCTGGCGGGTGTTGGTTCCAGCTCGCTTAAGACGGAGTGCTTGGGATATTCACTTTGGCCGCCGGGCGGAGTTGGATGGATGCCTGCTTCTGCTATTCTGGGACCGGACTCCGCCCTCCCTCGTAATTCGGACTTCGTCGCTAGGGCCGTGCTTGGCCTTCTGTCCATGACGGGCGTTCGTCATTGTCTTCGTCCGCTGCGATCGCTTGGGGGCCAGCTTTCGCAAACAGTGGATGATACTTTGGTATGTAATGCCTGTCCGGATTGTTCTGGTCTCGTGCGCCCTGGTTGCGGGGAATGATTTTCTCCTGTTCTCTGCCGCTCGCGGCACCTCACCCACTCAACGGTGTCCGGTGGTCTCCTGTAGGAATACCGGCCGGCCCGGGGTGTTCTTCCGCGCCATCCATCTATTTCGGCCGCTCTTCGGGGCGGACTGATCGTGGATGGCCTCCGGTCGACGTTGAATGACGACAATCATGTGAGCTGTGCGTCTCTGTACGCCTGTTTCGATCGACAATCCCCTGCAATGCTCCCTCCCCCCCAGTGTCCCTTCTCGGTCCACTGGTCGTCATATCATATGACAAAAGCCTGTCTGGGAATACAGCGCTGCCACATTCGGCGGCCACCCTTCCCATTAATCTCCTTGCACAAACCACCACCACCATGAAACCCTTGTACAATCCCCTGTCTAGGATTACAATGTTGCCCATTAACATCATGCCCACTCTACTACTACTTCCATTCCTCCCCAACATTTGTATCATCACGTTCGGATCTCTGATTAGTACGATGTACAATGATGTTTATCTTTAATAGACTGCTGAAGTGGGCTTGTACAAAGACGTCGGAAAATACCTAAGGGATAATCAGCATGATTCAGTAGCGGGCAGCTTTAACGGAAAGCAGAGAATTATGGAGTCGGATGGAGATTTTGTCATGATCATGGAGTCCACCTCTAGCCACTATTTCAGCATCAAACAGCCATGTCAGACGATGGTTTCAACAGGATTCTTGAATCACATGTCCTATGGTTTTGCATTCAAGAAAGGTTCTACGCTAAAGTAAGATGCTGTACACCCTTAGCTCTCCTTATATCTTATGAAATGAACTATTTTTATTCAAAAGCTTACAACTTCCTTTCAGTTAGAAAAAAAAGAACCCGTACAGTAAGCAGTTATCAAATAGATTTGAAAACCTTGCTTTTGTTTGTAGACTCTGTCTTTAACAATGTATTTATCTTTTTAATGTAGAAAGCTGCGTGTAGTAGGTTATATAATAATTTAATTTTTCAAATTATTATGAAGCCCTACAATCACCGTCGCGGCAGACAAAGATCTGCAAGCAAACTTTTAATCAACTATAGTTACATTGAAAACACGAAGTTAAACGTCAATCCAAAAGCATTTGAGATACAAACTTAATAACATCGATTAAATTGCCTTTTAAAATTATCATACAAATTCCATGTATAGGATAAACAAGGTATGTAGTTTACAGGGTGTCCCAACACCAGGGTTGCAAACATCGAGGAGGGTTAGGGTACACCTAGACGAACAATATTTGTCATAGAACCTAGGGTCGCAAACCACTCACAGCGCCAGTTCTAAAACCGTCCAGCATGCACAAATAGTGACAACCAGTGCATGAGAAGCGCAAAATGCGATGTCCTAATCATCTATGCACTTGGACAGCTGACCTGAGTTTTATCTGGCGCTTTTCACGCAGTGGTTGTAAATATTTGTGCATACTGGACGGTTTTAGAACTAGCGCTGTGAGTGGTTTGCGACCCTAGGTTCTATGACAAATATTGTTCGTCTAAGTGTACCCTACCCCTCCTAGATGTTTATAACCCTGGTGCTGAGACACCCTGTACACCGCTTATTAAAATACACCTTAGTAGTAATGCAACATGAAGTTGATTGAGATATTTTTACCCAATACTAATTATCAAGCAAAATTAAAATTGATAATTTCACTTTATATTTGTTTCCATATATTTCTGTTATGCAGCGCCATATTTTGAGCCAATTAAAATGTTTATTTGATTTTTATAAACAAATATTATTAATTTAAAATTTTTATCTCCGAAGGGAAGCAGTAGACCACGCACTTGTGAAGCTGATGGATGATGGAGTTCTAAGACAACTCTATGAAAAATGGTGGCATCTAACATCGGAATGCGAAGATCCGTCTTTGGATATACTACCAGTATGACTATATCACATTACTAGGCCTGTAACCAAGACGGGGCCATCAGGAGCGGGGCCCCATGTGCCCTTTGTTTTGCCCCAGGTTGCCCCCTCATCTTGGCTACAGACCTGCACATTACGCTACTACCTGCTTTTCTCGTTTATAATTTAATTAATAATAAACCATTTGGGAATTAAGATATCGATAAAATTATCAAATAATAGCGAGTAAATATTTTATTGCGGGTGATCACCATTGGATGTTTGTATTTTATATATATGAAAAGAAAACATTATACTAGAAACGTACGTGAGACTAATTATCTTAATTTTCCCGCTTTCAAGAAGAGCATTATACACCTTGAATGTCCTTAACCCAAAATGCTTTAGACTAAAAGTTATTGTGACTGTAAGTCCCTGTCCTCTCGTAATCGGTCAGAGTCTATACCATCCGTGCCATTACCGAGCTTTACATGTTTCGGATTTTTGAAAACACGATACGGTTCTTAAGTTCCGACCAAATGCAGGGTTGTCCAATCTTTTTGAGCAGCGGGCCACTTAAAAACCTTTCACTGTTCTCTCGAGCCAGAGGTTTAGTAAAAAAAAGTAAATAAATAAATAAATTACCAAATTTCTTCTGATTATTTGTATGTTCACTTGCGATATGAAAAAAGGTCACTCATGCTGAATGGCCTAAATGAAAAGTTTGAGAACCACTGACGTAAATTAAATCATGAAATTTATGAATAACCAAAAACACAAAGTCTAAGTCCTATCCGAAAGATTCACCTACTGAAAAAAAATAAATAAATAAAATCACGGATTTCAACCTATAAAAATAAAATTAATTTTAAATTTATTGCTAAAGGTTTATGATTACTTTTGTAATTTGTTCACAGGTAGTTCTTACGTTTACAAATTATAATCCATTCCGTTCCCTCTTCCGTAAAGTGGGAACTTATTTCCCCATAAGCGCGATGTAGTATGTATATAGGCCTACTCCGTTCCTGACAATTCTTTTTTCTCACCTCAAATTTTACTAATGAAAATAAAGATAAACAGTAATTTATATACGATGCAAAATTGAAGAATAGAGCAGAAATATCGATGACGAATGCGCAAATGAATATTATACTTATTTAAAACTTGTTTAATCAACTTTCTCCTCAATGTCTAAATATGACGCATCAGTAAATTGTTTTAACTTTTAATAATCTGTACGCATTTGGACGGTCGCGTCGTTTTCGGTCGTTGGAGACAGAAAAAATGGCCCTACTTCTCTATATAGGAGAAGTTACTATAGTGGTTTAGCAGATCTTTTTCTTCTTTATAAATTTCTTTCTCGATAACAAACATACACTTTTCCCCTTAGCAACTGTCCTTTCAAAAATTCTTAAAATTAGTTAAGTTAAGTAAAGTTAAGATTAGGTTAAAATTTAGCAAAATTTTGCTATATGTTCAATGCAGTAAAATGATTAGTCAAAGCCTTCTGCAAGTGAAGAAAGAACAGAATTTCGGTTGCAATATTTTGGTTTTGAAATAGCCCAAAATTGGGTACGGTGCATGCTTTTGTTTGAACGCATCGCTTCGTACTCGCGGCAAAGCGGCAAGTCTGTTCACTTGGAAAATTGTCCACCAGTCCCGTTGATTCCAGAGGCTGACGTCACGGGCGGCTTGTTTCATTCTGATAAAGGGAAGGACGTCTTTCATAACTGGTTTCGAGCGCGAAAACCGGTTATGAAAGCCGTCCTGTGACCTCAATTCTAACGAAGGACTGTGGACAATTTTCCTCGGACTATATTGTTAAGGCTACGACGACCTATTCGCGCCCGTGCAACGAGTATTCATTCGCGAATTGGCGAAAAATGAGGTAACCCTCAACCTTATTAGGTTATTTATCGCCTAATTTGGAATGCAGAAAAACGCGGTTGCCAAAATTCCAGGCGCCAAATTTCTCGCCAAGCAAACGAAGTCCTCTGACTGGTCAGTTACTTAAATGACGTCAGCGCTCACCACAGCGCCCACCTTTTTCCTAAATTTAATAAATACCAGATTTTAAGTGCACAAATATGCCTATGTTTTATGTATTTGAGCATTATTTTAATGTTTTATGTCCGAAATGTATCTTCTATTAACTCTGTTAACGTAAGAAAGGGCGAACTATATCACACTGGCGGAATCATACTACTTTGCGCCTTGTCAGTGTACCAGGTTAATTTTGCCGCGAGTATAAATGACTTTTTGAATGGGATACTTTTTTTGCACTAAAAAAAGATCCGTTAAGCCTAAAATTCGCAAAGCTAGAACTACCTGTACTTTATTTCGAGGAACATTAATAATATATCAATGTGCATATAATTAAAAAATTTATGTGTCATTTAAAGCTATTTTTTCTTTACCTTTAGAGCATATATAGCAATTCCCTGTCATTGAAAGAAGTTTCGGGACTATTTTGTTTCTTGCTGATAGGAGTGATAGCTGCTGCTGCAGCAGGCGTGTTTGAATATGTTTTACAAAGCAAACGACTGTCTGTGGATTAATAAAAAGATGAAGAAATAAATCGTACTGTCTATTTTTTTGTTTTGTTTTTTTTTCTCTGCTAATGCGTAACGACGCAATGGTCAAAGCAAGCCTATGGACATGATTAAAATTTGGATTTGACAGGGCTGTGCTGAGAAACTTTTAGACAAAGGTTTAAAATGACGCCCTGTCTTCATTTAAAAAAAAATAAAGTCCCTTACTATTTTAAATTATATTTATTTTTTAATTACAACACATGAACGTCTGCTTAGGACCACAATACACCCCACGTCGCCAAATTTGCCGCCTCGTTAAGTTTTTAATCTGAGGCGCCTGGTCGTTTGATTTAGCATGGCAGTGGTCTTCAATCAGTCTTCATCGCGGGTCACTTTGAATCTCTTTTTCTGCCAGCGGGCCAAAAGATATGAAAACGAAATTAGCACCCGCCTGAAACTTTGTTTCTTACCATTGATAGCCGGGCCAGTTTTTGCTGTTAGCGGGCCAGATTTGGGCCGCGGGCCACCCATTGAGAATCGCTGCCCTAGTGTTTAAATGTAAAAAGTGGGTTTTGATAAAGAAAATTATTTTCTACCGTAAGGAATTTGATTTTACAACGAAAAACCTTTTCAAGTGGGAGTAACTCTCAGCCCCGTATTACATCATGGAGTTAAAGCATGAGACCAGCAGCACGAAGGCTGCTTGTTAAACTCCAGCACATGGTATTTTTCTCTTCTAATTCAACGGCCAGTGGGAGGGGGAATTATAATCGCTTTGACTAACCTTGTAGTGAAGAATTCATACAATACATGTAGTGTAGAATTCATACAATCGCACCTGAAGCGGCGAATTCTACACATACAATTCTGGCGAATTTAACTGATTTTAAAAAATCGCTGGAGAGAGCCCGATGTCTGTTGACATTAAATAATTTGAAAAATTTTTAAAATGGCGCATTGTAGCCATTTGTGAAAACCTTGAATGTGGTGGATGCAAATACTAAATTCACTGTAGTGCCCGAACGGCTAATTTTTGGAAAAAAATTCACTGAACAAAAAATGTTTATTTTGATGTTCTTCACCTGTTACACATACTTGGCAGTTCCCAACTCTTTTCCAGTGTGTTAAAAAAGGCATTTTTAGGCTTATTTTCACTAAACAGTAACACAGATCAAAATCAGAAAACGGAATTCCGGATTTTTTTGTCTCTGCTGTATTATTATTAGCTCATTTACTTAAATTATGTATCAAAAATTGCATTTAATTCATGCAATTGGCTACGTAGCAACGTGATGGGCATAAACAGTAGTTACGCTCTACAGCCAAACCGGCCCCTTTGCGGACACGGGGATATGGACAAACATGCCTTATTTGGTGTCCCCTATCATCCCTTAAAGTTTTGCCAGATATTTTCCAAACACCCTGTGTGTGTGTGTGTGTGTGTGTGTGTGTGTGTGTGTATTAAACAAAAATAAAATATACAATCACGTGCAAAGGTATGGAAAGATGGTCGCAGCTGCGCCACTGTAATCCCAGACTATGACTATACAAATGACTAGCCGAACAACGGAGAATTCGCAGGTATGCACACAAGTACCTGGAAGACTTACGAGTTAGTTAAATTTAGAGTGCCTTAATTTTACTAGTTGGTAACCATTTGATAAAATTAAGCACACTGGTTAAACTTAACACGAAATGCACAATACAGGGCGAAAACAAATATGAAACACAATAGTTTACCAATTAGCGTAGCAATTCAAAACTCATGGGGGTATTCAGGTGGCTATGTGGGGGGCTCAAGGGCCTTCAAAGAATAATTTTGCGATGCGGCCTATGAAAAAATACCGTTTTGATATATAATTGGGTGAATAGAGCCCCCTTTCCTGAGCCCATGGTCGGGACCTAGTTTGCCATAGAATCCGAACCTCTTAAGGGCGAGGGAACCAACCCCTGAACTACGCCGAGCAATGAGTAAGTACTTGTCCTATTTCAGCACCGTTAGGAATCAAACCCATGTTAATGGTACGTCAAGCGAATATGCTATCATCACGTCAAAGCATGCCGTGGAGCAATGGAAATTGCTGGAATAATGGGAACTGCCCTAGCGCGACAGGGCAATTTCCAAAACACAAAGAAGATAAAGGAAATTATCAAAGCAGTTAACGAAGATGGGGGGGAATTACAAATCCCCTGTTCTTTAATTTCTAAGAAAATACAGGGCTTTAACAAAAGATTTTCATTTTTCTCTCCTTGTTTTTAATTGCTATCTGTATTTTGCATTCCTCTTTGGATTTATATCTTAAAGTTCTCCTTCACGAAAACATTGGTCTACCGCCACTTCTATTTCCTTGGGGGTTCCAATACAGTACTTCCCTACAAACATTTAGTTTCTTCCTCAGTGTATATGCTAGCTACAGTTCAACGCCAAGGAAAAGAGCCTTGACGAAACTGTCACTGAAAGCAGATCAATATTTTTTTGGAGGGAAATTGAGGAAGCTATGTGTGGGACAACCATTTTTTTTTAGCGATTGCTTGCCAAATGTAATAGCAGTAGTAGATTCTGTACAAACTTTATAAAAAAAAGGTCTCTAGACTGCTACACTTACTCTATTTTGAATAGTAAACTGCTCTAAATGACTAACTAATCTAACAACTTCTGAGGATCATCTCGTCAGCGTCAGTGGTTATATTTCTTTTCTATGCTTAAGGTTTACTACAGTATATACATATGTCATAACACCATTAAAAAAAAATAACTGCTCCATACAAAGTTTAAATTTTTATTGTGTCATATTACGAACAAAATATACAGCAAGCATAAACAGAAAATTAATATAATTTTCAATACATTTAAAATATTAATAATTTTTGCTTTAAACATTTCATAAAATGCCGCTGTCAACAGCGACAATCCTCTATAAAACAAATAGCAATTCAATAGACATGCCGTTAGAACACTGTTCGATTAATTATCACAAATCAATTAAATATATAATTTAATTTATAAATTATAAACACTCAAACTCTGAAACCTGACTACCATTTCAAACACGTGGAACATTAATAATAAACTCAGACATTTATAAATGCAAGAAAACATGTATTTATATCTAACTTTCCCTAACCAAAAAAAAAAAACTTGCTTTGGAAATGTTATGTATAATACACTAACTTATAATTATAAAACAGATATAAAAATTATATACAACATCAAACAATCATTAAATTACACTTCACAACAAACCATAAAAATTTCAACTTAAAAAAAATCCATATCAACGAATTTAATTCGAAAGGCAATGAGATTTTTTAATTAAAATTTTATTTGAAAATGCTATTTTTCCTGAGGCTAATTTTGATGGTTGTCTCGATTTTCGAAAATAATTATTTGTCACATTTATAATTCTAATATCAGATGATACTTGATATCATTCATTTAGCGAAGCATGGCCCAGATGCTCTTATGCGATAAAAATCCAAACGAACTTGATACCATTCAGATGATACTTGATAGCAATTGACCTTAAATATTCAAAGGGGGATAGTCGGCTTTATATCAAATGGTCTTAGATATTGAAGGTTCTTGATATATATATGCAACGGTTTTAGATATTAATAATCTCTACTATTAATAGAGTTTGAAATTGATATTTGATACTAATTACATTTGATATTATAAGCAATCTTTAGTATGTTGGTTCTTTGACATTAACCCTCTGACTGCTCAATTTTGTTATTACATATTTCAAATGTACATGTATTTGAGAGTTAAAATATGTAGCACATTTTTGTAAACAAGATTTTTTTAATATAAATTTCGTGCATAAGAACAGGCTTTCATAAAAATCAATTTTAAGAGTAATCGTTTAAATTCAAAAATTCTGAAAATAAATCTTGATTAAATTAAGATTTACTTCATGTATGTATGTATGCAAGGAAGGGAATTGGGAAGGGTGGCCGCCGGAGGCGGCGCTGTAATCCCAGACAGGACGCTCAAACAGCGTAACCAACAGCGGAAGCAGTTGGGGAAAGGTGGTATTCCAGTGTGGACCATACATGATTTACTTCCTACAATACAAATATAAAGCATGTATACTAATAAAAATCACTCGCTGAACGTTTCCTACAAGCCATATTCTGAATACAAAAACCGATAACAAAGGGAGCGCTTGCAAAATCAGTTAGTGAACTCTATGCAAATACGAAAATTTAGGCGACAATAACGCCATTTGTTGACCAAACTACGACTAGAAGTCTAAATATTGTAGAAAATGCATTACCGACAGTTAAACGGTGGAGAAGCGGGATGCGCTTTTAAATAGATGGAAAAATTGCATACCCGCGAAAATCGCGGGATGAAAAATTCTGTTACTTTCATGTTGCCCGTGGAAATCATGGGATAAGCAGTCAGAGCAATTTTTGATATTCTGATCCCTTCATATTAAGTGGTCTTTGACACTCAAAATGGCATTTTGTATCAAGTAGATATTAATAAAGTTTGATATCAAGTGACCTTCGATACTCGTGATCCCTGATATTAATGAAGCATGAAAATCAAGAGATATTTAATATTGCTGATGCTTGATATTCATCATAAACCATCTTTAATACTCTTGGTCCTTGATATTAAGTAAAAACGAAATCTAAAATTAGAAATGATTCATAGCTTGTAACACAGCTCAATTTTCTCAACAACAAACATTTGATACATGTATCCAAATCGATTAATATCGGATTTAAATATAGGCCAAGTAGGTCCTGTCCTAGGGCTGAAATTGTGGGGTCCCATACGACAAGCCTAAATTTAGAGTGTGAGGTGCCCTGAGCACAGTAAAAATTTTGGGGCCCCTACCATACTATATATATATATATACAGTCATCCCTCGATATTCACGGTTGTGTCTTTAATTCTCAAAAAAAAAAAAATTAAAAGTTTTCAGGTCAAAATGATATTGTATACGCATTATCACACGTAAGTTTACTGTATACATACTATAAATAAATGTATAAAGTATACACAAAGGTGACATAAAATATAATATGACATATTAGTCCATGCAATGGAGTGCATAAAAAATAAGAAAGATATGAAAAGTAATAAATTTTTTTGATAAAAATTAAATCCTTTTTTTTTTTTCTTCTTTTCAGTGTTTTAATTTCGGTTAGGATTTTGTTTAAAATAATCTTGACTTTAAAAAGGTAAGAAAAAAGAAGATTTAAGGGAGCATTTCAAGTGTTTGGTTACTACATACTACAGTATGTGGTTTCTGAAGTTTTTTATTTGTACTGGAATAAAACAAATAAAATACAAAAATAAAGGCAAATAAAACATATTTATTTTTTCTAAATTTTTTCGTAAATATATTGTAGTAATGTACAGCATTCAATATGCAAGTTAATTGTCATAAACGTAGCTCTCCTTTTCACATATAGTTTTGATTTTGCTATTCATGGTTCTGCCATTCGCGGATAGTTTATGGAATGAAACCCCCAGCGAATAACGAGGGACAACTGTGTATCATAATTCGGTGTCAGTTAAGATAGACTTTATACTGTGCATATATATATATATATGCACATATGCACAATGTTCATCCCAGAAATTTTTAAAACGGCAGCGTGTCCAACCTGATTTTCAAAGTCATGCTAGCCACCAAAAAAAAAAAAGAAAAAGAAAAGAAAGAAATCTTAAAAAAGAAACATCCTGCCTACATCAACTGAGGGTGAATGCCTTGATGAAAATGCTTTTTAATGTGACTTACTTTATTTCACATTCCACCCATGATCAGCAAGATCATTGCTAAAAACACTAATCTACATTTGAAAACGGCATTCAAAGAGAGAATTATGGGTAATTCATGTTCTGACTTTCATATTTTAATTTAACTTTTGTGTGTGTGTGTGTTTGCTTTTGTTGCTTTCAGTAGTTTTTTATTCTCCTATTATGTACAGCAGTTTTATATTCTCCATTATGTACAGTAGTTTTTTATTCTCTATTAATAAAAGTGATAATTCATGGTGATAATCTATTTTCCGTTACCTCGGGTTGATCGGAATAAGTTAAAAGATTTATTTTTGCAAGGAGAAGGTGAAGCCATTAACATGCGATTTTCAAAATAATTGTGGGGAGGGGGGGATATAGAAGGGTTATTATATACATACATATATGTAAAATTATGAAATTTATTGGAGGGGAGGAGTAAATCCTGGGTTTCCATATAACTCTATGTCTATAAATAAAACCACTATTACGAGGCAAACGTAGATTTTTTTAAATCACTGCAATTCATTAAATACAGCAGCTTAGATAAATTTTAATTTCATAATTTTATGTCAAACGACATAACTACAATATGGATTTTAAAAACAAAAAAGAAAAAAAATGTTAACACAATTATCACAAAGAATTAGTTATAAGGTTAATAAATATAGAAACAGTTAAAAATGTCTTCAAACAACCCTATATTTAACCACATTGAATCAAAAATGTGTATTACTGTGACCGTTGATACAAAAAAATAAAATAAAATAAACGCAAAAATATGAAATCTTTGAAAAAATTAATTTTTTCCCACATTCCTGATGCTCTGGTCCAAACCAAGACTAATATTTAAGACATTAGGGCTGAAAAGAAACACAAGTGACAACGCCACTTGCTGCAGTCGAATCTACAAACTTGGATTGTCTGTCCCAATGTTCTGACAACTATGGTACCAGATCCAGTAGCACAGTTCTTCTCTCATACTCGTATCGGTCAATGGCGAAACAGGGGCACCAAGTTAAAGAAAATATTTAGGGAGAAGGCTTAACGCACAAGAACCCATGTGTAGTGTCAACCACAGGCAAGAAAAACAAACAATAGCAATATATTTGATATGTTATGCCTTTCATCCTAACTCCACTTTGCATTCCTTTATTTACAGTTCAACAATGTCGGAAGGCTTGGCCGCTAAATCTTTTCTGAAAGGATTTGGGGCGCCTTAGCATAGATATCCCTGAAGGGAGAGAAGTTCACTCTTACAGAAGTTAGTAATCAAATACTGGAGATTGTGCAAAGATTAATAAAAGTATTAATTTTCAATTAATTCCTGTTATTAATTTAATATAAATTTCCCCTGGGACAAATGAAATCCACAAAAAATGGAGAAAAAGACAAGGAACAGGGAAAGAACTGAAAACGCCAATTTAGAAAGATTCTATACAAAATAAATAATACACGTTTTTCTTTTTTAGCAACTTTCCAAAATACTTGTAAAGAATTTTCGAGAACCAAGAAAATTAAGCTGTATTAAACAACAAGAGAGAATAAGCTTTGCTAAGAACATACATTTCCACCAAAAAAAATTAAAAACACCAACAACAAAACACAAAATTCCTTTTGAGTTATAAAATTGGTTCCACAACATCAACGTTTCGTTTTGGCATAAGAAAAGAACACAGAAATGCAGCTTGTCGTAGATTTTCTTAAACAGTTCAGCTAAAACGCAGTAAGTGTGACTGTGGCTGCCAAAATGGCCACACCTAAACGTACGACCTCCCTAGTTTCTTCC
The DNA here is from genome assembly GCA_006491805.2 of Dysdera silvatica. NCBI lineage: Eukaryota > Metazoa > Arthropoda > Arachnida > Araneae > Dysderidae > Dysdera > Dysdera silvatica. The sequence continues at coordinate 82,901,062 of QLNU02014802.1, forward strand.
TACTTTTACCTTATTTTGAAATTAATTTGAGGCTAATTTCCGCATCGGCTGGATCTGGTGTTAAACGATCACAAATAGTACATTTTCACCATAAATACACCAAAACATTCAAATATAACCAAATAAATAAAACAAGTGTCAAGAATGTGCAGCCTCCTGCCCCTAAAACACCATTCACTTAATACAATGAAACCACATAAAAAAAAAATCTGATCTTGATTTACTCGTTTCAATCTAGAAAAGGAATGACGTACGTAGATAAATGCAACAGAAGTTGAACTATACACAAACAGTGAACAGCTTTGCAGTGAAAATAAGAGTCAACTATGAAACGTTACAAAACAAACAGAAGCGTAATCACTATAAACATGATTATGAGGAGGAAGATTATCACTGTCCACTGTCGACGATCTGTAAGAGAAAAAAAAAAATCCATTTTAAATAAAAACTAACATTTTTTTAAAATTTCCGATCCTATCGATCGAATGCTCAATGCATTACACTTAAAATGTTTATTTGGGTTCTAGAGCACTAGGACAATCAAAGTCATGTGGTACCAAGATCTATACAATAAAGTCTAGTTAAGCCAAACCACGCTAACCTAAATCGGGTTAATTCGAATTTTTTTTTTTCAGTCTGCTATGATGGTAATCGACTGAAAAGACGAAAACAAACAGTGCAGTGTGTGTTTTGCCAACTAATTAAAATTTCCCATCAAGAAACGAGAAATTTTCTGTCATCTGCCATATATGCACACCAAATCCCACACACACACATGCATCAAATAATTATAGTTTATAGTAAATTTGGTTGTAAATATTTCAGTTAATCTGAATAGGTCTCAGTCCCAATTAGTTTAGATTAACGAGACTCGAGTTGTCCGAAGATTCCACACCTCTGTTGTTTAGGCGATTTATTTGTGGGTTTTACAGCATGTGGACAGTAAAGGTTATGCTGCACTGAAACCTACAGTTTTTCCAAGGAACCTGAATCTCTGTTGCCATAGAAATGAGTCCAGACTACGACGAGCAGTCAAAATAGTGGGCATTCTGCAGTGCCACTATAAGTTGAACGTGAGTTAATGACATAACAGACAAACGTATTACCTCTATTGCATAATAAGGCAATGGACCTACAGTTTTCCGAGCACATCGGAACTTTTAAGACCTACAGAACTAACAGTGAGCAGTTATTCTACAAGCACTGCAGGGTTTTTTTTTACACCATTGGAAGTTAAACCTGGATTAATGGCATACTGGGGAAGGGGGGTGCCACTATACCGCAGTGGGGCAGTAGACTGACTCAGTGGCGCATAGCACGAGGGTGCCACAAGGGCGAAATTGTTTTGTTTGTTCATTTCTGGTTTTACCACTCAAGGTTTACAGTGGTCATGCTGCGCCGGGACCTACTGTTTTCCGAGGAATCCGAACCTCTTAAGGCCTAGGGAACCAAACCCCGGACTACAGTGAGCAGTGCGATCTTTATGAGATCTCTGAGTAAGCGTTCTTTGCACTGTTGAGAGTCGAACTCGGATTAACGGCGTACTAGGCGAACGCGTTACCACACTGCGCCACAGCAGAGTACTGGGGCAAAAGCCCTAGGCACGAAATTCTACTATTGGAACGGTGGAAGAGAGTGCTAACAAGGGGGGGGTTAGCAGCTGCAATACTAAACTTGCCCCGGGTGCTGGCAACCCACGCTACGCCATTGGGTAGACCTACGGTTTTACCTAGTTTTTACTAGGAAACCAACCTGTGGCTTACAGAGAGAAGTTATTCTATAAGCCCTATATTTTTTCAGCTATGGGGGAGTCGAACCTAGATTATACTACTGCAGGGCCTCATTTAGGGAATCAAGTCCCAGAAAATGGAATACCAAACATTTTTTTTTTTTTCATTTGTATATTTTGTATTCCAAAAAGACTGTGCTGCAGATCATCTGGGACAAGGCTGAACAACGTAAGATGCCCTCTGATACACAATATATTTTCATATAACGAAACTCATTAGGCACAAAATCCAGTATGAAAGGGCCAAACAGCAAAAGAATTGCCATATCTATATTATACGAAAATATGTTAGTATTCTCCAGTCACACTTAACTATTATTCCTACATCTACAATGAAGGAGGTAATAGGTACATGCAGTAAATTTAGATTATAGTGACATTGGAGAAATCCCCACCACACGGATGTTACACTAAATGGTTATTGTATCAAATCTATAATAAATCAGCATTACACCTATAGGACAACTCACAATGAGTCGTTACACTGGGAGTCTCTATAATAGGAGCCTACTGTACTTCAAGTGTCCATAATCACATACGTTATCTACAATGTTCAAGGATGTTATCAATGCTATTCAATTGTGTTATCTACGATGTTCAAGTGTGTTATCTACTATATACATATATATATACAGATCAAGTACGTTATTAACGTTAATCATCTAACAGGCTACTGCAGTTATTTAATAAACAGATAGGTCTTATTAGTTAACTTTCAGAAATAAATGCTGAAGAAATGTAAATAGTTATCCAGTTGAAAATAAAATTTAGTAATACATTGTTTAAAATAGTTAATTAAGACGCCAAAAAGATGCATGATTAACTACAACGTTAAAAGAAATTTAGTACGCCTTTTTGGCAGAACCTTCAATGAGGTGTGGGCACACTTTGATGGTAAGTTGAAGACTGATCTGATTTTAGACTTTGAAAAATAATTACAAAAGCTGTTGCCAAATATAAAAAGTGAAATTATAATTATACAAAATCTGTTGCCAGATATGAAAGGTAAAATTATGTACATTTGAAAAACATCCTATAAAATGAAACAATTTGGCATTTTGCCAATTTTAGAAATTGAACTTATTTTAAGTTTGCTTTTCTTGCGTTTCTAAGTGGCAACAGTCTGCAAAACGAACTAGAATTTCTATTGTGGGGAACCCACAATCTCATCAAATGGAAAGTCCCTCACATCTACTAAGAAAACTTAGTACAAAAGATGATGCATTCATGATCGTACAAAAATGATTGGTTGGATTTTTAATGCACTGGGGTCAACCAAGTTCACGCTGCACCAAATACAACTGAATGATCACATATTCACAATGTACAGTGGAACTTGGTAAAGCGACCACCTAAATCAACTGAACACTTTTTATAAGAGAGAACTGATAGGAACTTAATCACGCCTATACTAAAATCTGTCGTATATAGTGACCATTTCAATCCAATCCCAAAAGTTGCCACTTTAGACAGGTTCTACTGTACTAGCAACCAATACAAAGTTGTACACCCAAATGCACTTTACCTTTTATTTTATTTTTTCACAAATCTCAATGTGATTGTACAGGTTGCTTGGTTGTAGTAGTATTATAGCATACGGATCCTCTAAAGGATTTTATAGCATGTGTCGTTCTGAACTAAACGAAGTGAGACCATACATATAGCTTTAAGTGGTCGTACAAGACGATTCGAAGATGAATGGTAAAATGCGACAACCAAATGTAACCTGGTTACCCCTGATAATTGATAAAAAAAAAGAGTAGCCTACTCCTAAAGCAGTGGTGTAAGAAACGGGGACTTGGGAGGCTTGAGTCCAGCTCAGTTCGTAAAAAGTAGTAAAAGTTGCAAAATGAAATGGCGTTTCAACCATCAGGCCTATCTTGTAATCTACATATCAATTAAAAAGTTCAATACCAGTATTATGATGGCTGAAGCATGTTAAGATGATAACAAGCATTAGCTAAATTATCCCAAACATTAAAACACTTACCACTAGACATATGTAATACTTTTGCAATTTTTGATACAGTTGCATCAAGTTTAGATTCAGTGACCTCCATCTCCAACCCAAGGTCATCCAACATGCTAAAAAAAAAA
>QLNU02014802.1:82926659-82958003 GCA_006491805.2 Dysdera silvatica
ACGCACAAGTTTCTTGAATTTTAGAGTTACATGTAGCAGTTGCTTGTGAACTTCACACTTGTATAATAGTTCCTTTAACTTAAATACATGCATTTCATAATTTCTTGAATCTCATACTTACTTCCTTCGTGTCTAATACCCAGTCCGGGTCCTTATAATCATAAGGGTTCCTAACTGTACCGTAAAACCGGAAACCGCCTGCTGATATTCTTCGAAGCTGTACAAGAATTATAAAAGAAATCACTCATCTCTGTTTTCTCATCTACACTTTATTTTATATTATACACCATAGGCGTACGCAGAAAGTTTGTAAGGGTAGGGTTATAGTCTCAATGGGGGTGGGTTACAGAGTTGCAACTCACATATTCTTATGTTAAGTATACAAAATTTCATTGTAATCAGGGGGATTACAACCCCCCCATCAACATCCCCTGCATACACGAATGTTATACACACACAAAGCTTTATTCATTTAATGAACTTTCACTAATTCAATTGACTGACTCCTTTCCCCTAAAAATGTGAATTAAAACTTTTGCTGCTTTATATATGAAAAATCGGATACAAATGTGGAAAAAAATGAAATCAAGAGAATTTGAATGCTTACTAACGAGGGCGGCATCTAAAAAAAAAGTATATATATATATATATCATCATATTCAACCATTATCTATCCACTGCTGGATGAAGGTCTCTCCAAATGCTTTCCACAAGTCTATTTTGAGCAATTCGCTTCCATGTCACCCCAACCTTTTTTCTTATTTCATCCACCCATCTAGTTTGAGGACGTTTTCTAGGTCTTCAGTGGTCTCTTGGAATCCAGTTCAGAATTTCTGTTGTCCATCGTTGATCAGTTCTTCTTGCAATATGCCCAGCCCATCGCCATTTCAGCCCTTTTACTTTAACAATGATGTCCTCTACTCTAGTTTGCTCTCTCACCCAAGTGTTTCTTTTTCGATCTCTCCTAGTTATTCCAAGCATGCACCTCTCCATGCTCCTTTGCGTTGTCTGTAACTTTCGTATTGCTCCAACTGTTAGACTCCATGTCTCTGATCCATAAGAGAGGACTGGCAATACACACTGGTTGAAGACTTTTCTTTTTAGACATAAAGGCAATTTCCCCTTCAGGATAAAACTGTTTCTTCCAAATGCACTCCAGCCAAGTTTAATACGTCTGTTGAGTTCTTTCATAATGTTGCCATCCATTGAAATCAGCTGGCCAAGGTAAATATATGAATCAGCAATTTCTAGCTCAATGTTGTCAACTTGTATTTTTGTTTCCTCTACAAAATTATTGAACATGATCTTAGTTTTTTGTAGGTTCATCTTGAGTCCAACTTCTTCACTTCTAGTTGAGAGCTCTTGTACCATGTCTTGGAGTTCTAATGGGTCCGTTGAAAAAATAACAATGTCATCAGCAAACCGCAGATGATTTAAATATTCACCATTTATTTTTATTCCCTTGTTATTCCAATTTATCTGCTGAAAAATCATCTGTAAAGCTGAAGTAAAAAGTTTTGGAGAAATGGTATCTCCCTGCCTCACACCTTTACCAATTTTGATAGTTTTGGTATCTTTATGTAACCGAAATTTTGCACTTGCATTTTTATACACACGTTTCACCATGTCAATGTACACATCCTCGATGTCTGCTGATCTTAAAGAGTTGATGACTGCTGATGTTTTAATAGAGTCAAAGGCCTTCTCATAGTCAATAAATGCCACACACAATGGAAGTTCATATTCATGTGTTCTTTCAATTAATTCTCTTAATACTTGAATATGGTCCACTGTACTGAATCCACTTCGAAATCCAGCTTGTTCTCTTGGTTGAGCTGCATCTAATTTTTTCTGCAGGCGATGTGTTAGCACTTTTGTGAAGATTTTATAAATAGCAGGTAACAAGCTAATTGGTCGGTAATTTTTCAAATCCTCTTATAACCTCTTTTATTACATTGTTTCTTATAACATTTTTTGGAAAAATCATATCTCACTGCCTGATCCCTGTCATAGTGAATAATACAAGGTGTTACAAAATGTACAGTTGCCACATATTGTACTTAATGTCAAATGATTGGCCAATGCAGATGGGATAGCTTTGCAACCCCTTTTCCTTCATGAACTTTCTGCATACACTAATGTGCCTAGGTTTGCCTTTACAATACAATACAAATTTATTTAGGCAGAACCATGTTGCATTGCGTTTTTACACATGGTTTATAACATAGATATAAATTACGCGAATTGCAAATTAATATTCACCTGGACAGCATTGGGTAAAGACTATCAAGTCTGACATAGCCCATGATTCACAAGGGAAGAAAAGATTGTTAAAACATTTAGACATAACAGTAGAATACACCTTATTAGTATTGAATATTATAAAAAAGAATAATTACATCTTTCGTGGCATGTGGTTTATCTTCCTGCTTGAATTCTGAACCATATAATTGTTGGGGTTCCGGGGGAGTGGACTGAAAAAAAAAATAAAATCTAAATCTAAATGAATAACAAAATTACGGAACATAGTATGAAACCACCATAGTTTTTAAAGTATCCTGACAACCAATCAATTCTGCACAGTAGTTCCAAAAAATTACAGAGCACTTAACCATGACAACTTCAGTAACATTAAGTTTTCTACCATTGTCATAGAGTTGTCAAAATAAAGAGAATTACTGTCTTAGCATAACGTTCAAGTAAGTATGTATTTAGTATTAGGATCTTTGCATGAACATAAGGTTCTTGATTGAGAATATCAGGCTTTTAGGTTTAAATATCGAGTCTCAGTAGGGGCATTGGCTCCTTAAGGATTAACATCAAATTATTATATATGAACTTGATTTTCATATATATAAACATTGTATGTGTTTGCTAATAGATATTGAGTTTGTGTTTAGATACATCAAATTCTTACGTGTAAACATTTGAGGTCCTTGGGTAAAAAACCCCGATTTTTGAGTGTGATTAACGTGTCATTGTATGTAAACATTAATGTCTTCTGTATGAACATCAGGTTCAGTATGATTAATGTACCATTGTATGTAAAAATTGACTTATTCTGTATGAACGCAAGGCCCTTGTTGGTGAGCATCAGGTTCGTAGATATTAACATTGGATCCTTATGGGTAAATACTGGGTTATTTCATAATGAACACGATATTGTTGCGAATAAACATTCGGTTTGTGCATAAACATCATATGTTTGCATGTAGACATCGAGTTCTAGTGTGGTGACAGACAATTAGCGTGTAAAAGTATCGGGTCATTAAGTATAAAGAATAGATTTTTGCATGTGAGCGTCAGATCAGTATGCATAAATATGGAGTTCTTTCATGTAAACATCAGATGATTATATTATTTTCGCATATTCAAATTCAGGTGATATATAATTGAAACCTCGTATATTCAAAAACTTCGATCAAAGTTTTATATTCCAAGAACGCTTAAGTCAACTGAGACTTGAACAATGGCTTACCGTGACCTCTGAGTTATGTCTGTCTTTAATTCATAGACTCCAGCTGGTGAAACAGAAATATAGGACTTAAAGTACCATGGAGTTAAAAGAAAATTGAATGGCATTTCAAAGTTAAGAAAATGGAATAAAAGGTGGTGTTACCTCTTCTACTTCTGCATAGTGTAGGGAATCTTCTGTATAATCTGATGGATGAAGGTCAACCCAATCGTTGTCAAAGTCAAAATAATTTCGTACTACATCATGGAATCGAAAACCTCCTTGAGAGACTCTTCTTGCCTGTAAAAATCAAAGATGCATCAAGTATTTCATTACACAACTCCATTGATTACATCGCCATCCACATGATTAAAAGTCACCACAGCATTGCATCCCCCACGTGACTACATAGCCACATCAATGTATTCGTATGTGATTACATTTCTGCATTGAAAACTCCACATGATCACAGTGTCACATCACTGCATCCACATGATCACATTATCACATCATTGCATCCGCATATGATTACATCTCTGCATCATTGCATTCATGTCACTTCATTCCCATGTGATTACATCTCCACATCATTGCATCCACATGATCACATTGTTACATCATTGCATCCATGTGATGAAAAATAGTCACAAGAAATTAACAGAAATAACTCGCTAAATACAACATAGCATGTAACTGCAAATGAAAGAGAATCGAAAGAAAAGAAATATAACAAATCGTTTTGTATGTTCTTGCAGTGTTGAAGTTTTTGAAAATAAAAAAGTGAAATAATTAATGTAGTTCGTAATGTTTTTCTATGCAACCTAAACAATCATTTTGATAGTGAACGACACTTCATCCACATGTGATTACGTCTCTGCATCATTGCATTCATATCATTACATTTCCATGTGATTACATCTCCACATCATTGCATCTAAATGATTACATGGCCACATCATTACATTTAAAGGATTATATATCTCCACACCATCATCATCAATACCAAACAATATAAAGAGAGGTATGTTTTGTTAAAAATATTGGATATAGTCCTTAAATAAATACAACAATCAATGAGCATACTTTACAAACAAGTAAAATAATGTATTAAGCACAATAAAACAATAGGATCAAAATAATCAACTAGACCAAAAGGTGAGTTTTTTTGTTTGTTTTTTTACCTGTGGCTCTCTTCACCTTTTGAAAATTGTCAATGACCCCCAAATATCCAAATTACAAGTCATATATAATTTTACATAACATGTTATATGAAATATTAGTCATCATTGTGATGCCACTGAATGAAATCATCGATGCACAGTTTGAGAACCTCCGAGTTAAACTCACCTCGCAACTCCTGCTAATTGCAGAGATGGCATCGTCGATAAAAAACAGCAGTAAGTTAATTTTCTGTTTCTATAGTATCTTCACTCTTCTTTGATTTCTTTCCATTTACTTTTCTCTTGGCACTCTTTTACCTACTATTCACTCAACACTCTTTTATCTACTTTTCACTCAATACTCTTTTATCAACTTTTCACTCAACACTCTTTTCAGTTACTTTCATCTCAACACTCTTTTCATTTGCTCTTTCTCAACTTGTCGCATTTACTATCTTTTGCTTAAGTCTTCTTTTTACATTTTCATCCTATTCTCCAATCTGCCATTTTCCATCCTTGCCTGAGATCACTAATACAAGCTGGAGACAATTTTAATTATAGCTGAGGTTCGGTAATTACCACCCTGTCAGTAGTGTATGAAAGGCATCAGGATAAAAGTAGTTCACTTCAGTAGATTCCTAACAAGGGATAGAGACATCTGTTTGAAATGTGTCGATTCTCTACAACCTTGTTACTAATCTTTAGCATATTTTACGCAAGGTCAGATTGATGTTTCATGGGGCCCTGGCAGCAATCTTGAAGTCTTCACCATGCAGGACCCCTAAAAAATATGGGCCCTGGACATAAGTATTATTTGTTTATGTGATAACCTGGCCCTGATCCCACATAATGTTACATAAATTTTTGAGATAAGCAATGTATTGCCACTTACTTCGTTTTGATGCGGGACATCCTCTTGTTCGAAGCCCAATCCGAATTGATACTCATTTGTATGTCCCAGTTCGTGGGGCTAAAAGGGTTAAATGCATATTTATCATGAACAACAAATAAACACCAAATCATAAAACATTCTCATACTCACTTGCTCTCTGAAACGGAGACAGTTGACCCTAAATGACCAAAAATTACTTTTTATTATTAGAACTTATAATATTAGTTATAAACTATTTCCGTTAGCACTTGCTGTCTATAAAGTATTTTGAAAATTTTGGTACAAATGTCATGACAGTTGGAAGATTGTAACCCAATAAAATTTATTAGGGATCTTGATGACTACAGCTTCCTTCAGTTTTTCTACCTTCCGTTAGTTGAGCTATGTAGGTATAATTTAGCTTAAAGACATAATGTGGGTGGCACATGCTCATCTCCATTCTGAAAGGTCTATTCCATAAGAATGGCTAAGGCAGGGTTCCCATTGGAGGAAAAAATTCCCCGACTTTTCCAGCAAAATTCCCTGACCAATCACAAGCAGCTTTCAATTAAACTTTGGTTGTGAATAAAATGCTTTCACATTCTGGAAATTTAGTTATTCAAAACAGAAGTTAAGCTTTCCTGACTTCCTTTACCTTACCTTTCCTGAATGAGTTTTCCTGACTTTTTCAGGTTTGACCAAAAAGTCTCATTTTTCCTGATTTTTCTCCCAACATTTAGAGATGATTTCAAATTCCCTGATATATTGCAAGTTTTCCAGGTTGTGTGGAAACACTGTTAAGGTTATGATGCTTGAATATACAAGGTCTTCATTCATCTCCAAGTAATACTGCACTGTCAAAACTCAGGACTGTTTGGTCTTCAGTGTGTTTTGATCAATTGATCAAAATCAATTGATAATTCATCTTTTGTAACTCACAAAAACCCAAAGAACTCTGGCAGGACTCGAACCCCCAATCATCGGATTTACGTTCGCAGACTTTGATCGATAAGCTAGTGAGCACACCAATGTATGGAACATTTCTCACACTTACGTTTGTCAACGAGTGGACTTTTTCTAATTAAAAAAGGGAAGTTTCAGAGAAATGAATTTCAGACTCCACGATTTTGTTATCCAATCTGGAATCTTTTTGGTCCATGAGAGCGGAAAGAAAAAAAAATATCAAAAATGAGAAAAATAAAGTTTACGGAGTATCTCAGTTACTACGTAGCTTTTTTTTAGATTGTGTAAAGGTAATCAATGAAGGAAATTTAAAAAAAATTTCAGTATAATTTTCCCACTAAACTTTTTATTTTATTTTTTACCACAAGAGATTAAAATACTTACATGTACTATGGTTTCTCGTCTGTGCCTGCATTCGGAATGTTCGTGTTTGTGTTCAGAATTCTCGGGTGTGTGTGCAACAGGATGCCATTTATGACCCGGATCCTAGAAAAGATTGATTATTGGAAAAAAAAAGTTTTTATCATCTATGAGAATTCCAGTCCAATCTATACCAGGAATGATGGAGCAACAGTATGTTAGTGTTTTATCTCCCAACGTTGGTGATTGTTGTGTTGATTTGAGGTAGAATTTGTGAGCATGATTTGAAAATAAAGAAGATAAAAGAATTCGATTAACTTGCAGTGGAGTTGTATTAAGTAAAACACAAGATAAAAGGGGCTCAAAGAAGAAAATGGTCCCAGTTAGGAAGTATATGAGTAATATGAACTTAGGATAGTGAGTGATTTACGCAAGGGCAATGGGAAAGGTGGCCGCCGAAGGTGGCAGCGCTGTATTCCCAGACAGGCTTTTGTCATATGATATGACGACCAGTGGACCGAGAAGGGACACTGGGGGGGAGGGAGCATTGCAGGGGATTGTCGATCGAAACAGGCGTACAGAGACGCACAGCTCACATGATTGTCGTCATTCAACGTCGACCGGAGACCACCCACGATCAGTCCGCCCCGAAGAGCGGCCGAAATAGATGGATGGCGCGGAAGAACACCCCGGGCCGGCCGGTATTCCTACAGGAGACCACCGGACACCGTTGAGTGGGTGTGGTGCCGCGAGCGGCAGCGAACAGGCGAAAATCATTCCCCGCAACCAGGGCGCACGAGACCAGAACAATCCGGACAGGCATCACATGCCAAAGTATCATCCACTGTTTGCGAAAGCTGGCCCCCAAGCGATCGCAGCGGACGAAGACAATGACGAACGCCCGTCATGGACAGAAGGCCAAGCACGGCCCTAGCGACGAAGTCCGAATTACGAGGGAGGGCGGAGTCCGGTCCCAGAATAGCAGAAGCAGGCATCCATCCACCGCCACCCGGCGGCCAAAGTGAATATCCCAAGCACTCCGTCTTAAGCGAGCTGGAACCAACACCCGCCAGCCCGGAAACAGACATCCGCACGCCACCAGAGCTGAGACCGAACTCAAACTTAGAATAGAGTTTTAACAAATTACTGCAGGAGACCAATGAAAATTATGGAAATCCTTTGAAAGGAACCAATCAGAAATAAGGAGTAGGTAAGATGGGATGAATAGGTTTTCTTAAACTGACCAATGAGGGTGAGTTTAAAGTGCAACCGATTCGGTGCAAAATAAGGAATCAAATATTAAGTAGAACAAGCACGTTCAATTTAAAAAATATGAGAGTGAATTTAAAATTTATGTAAACAAATTTCAAAAAGAAAAAAGTTAACTAAATTTAAATGAAAAACAAAAAAGGATTAAGAGGAGGGAGAGTGGAGAAGGGGCTAAAGTATTTATTTGAAGGGAAGAGTAAAATTTCAATGGATTCCGTAAATAAGGGTATTTAGGAAAGATTCAACATTAATAAAAAAAGTTTTAGAAAGATCAGTAATATTATTATAAATTGTACTGAGATTTTAATCAAGAAAAATTTAGGAATTTTGGATAAACTATGAAATTTTGAAAAATTTTCTAATAATCACATTTTTAGAACTCTGAATTTTTCTCAAAATGCCTTAACTAAAGTGTCTACCCACATTTTGTTTCAAACTTCCCTGACTTTCGTAAGTTTTCCAGACCAAAAATAAAAAATTTCCATGTCCATCAAATTCACAGCAGAAATATATATATATTTCTATGTATGAATTTGGAAACAATTTTGCAACCAGGGCCAGAAAAATCTCTAAAAATTTGCATGCCCATTCGGACACGTAACCTAAAATAATACATTCCCGAACCAAAATTTTATATGCCCGAAACATATCACTTCATTGTTTTTTTTGTTCTATTTATAATTTTTGTACTTTATCAATTAACATCAAGACAAAAAAGACAAGATTTATTATTATGTCGGTTAACTTCTTCTAGGATAGAAACCATGGGGATATTATTAGTTTTGGTAGGATGTCCCGATACGAATACATTTCGAGGTTAAAGAAAATTTCTAATATCTATTATTAAAGTAAACGAGATGAAAAAAAAAAAGGAAAACGAACAGGAGCTTGACAAATGGCAATGAGTTGTGAGCTGCAAGAAGTCTGGCAAGATGGCAGCCAAATCTAGTATTCCCACAGGACTTTTTGAAAATCCTCAAATACATGTGGAGATGGAGTTTTTACCTTTTCCACTATTATTGGGGTTCACTATTAAGTTTACACTATTGTTAAGGTATAGGACGTATGTATAGGATGAATTGCGAGATTGTCACTAGGACATTGATAAAATCACTGAAATAAAAATGGAAATTTATTTTTAATTTAAAAAACCTTAGATATCAGTTAAAAACTTACGTTTTTTAAAGCATTAAAGGCTTTTGATTTTTACATACCCGTTCGGGCATATGGCCAAACAAAATACATGCCCAGGTGAAATTTTTACATGCCCCGGGCATGTCGTGCAATAGATTTTTCTGGCCCTATTTGCAACACATCCATAATCTCGCCCATGAGTTCATAGAAATTATATTTTTCACAACTAGATTTTTTATTGTTAATTAAACTAGATTAATTAGACACAACAGGTAATGAAGCAAGTCTTCCGCTATTAGACAGATGCTTATTTTCATTAACTATAAAGTCAAAATTATCTAAATTTGGGTAAAATATAGCCAAAATGGTAACACTCACGAAGATATTTATCTACACCAGGGTTCGAAATTAGTGGGTGCACTGTGCACATGAAATTTTATCCATGCATGTAAATTTTTAACTTGGATGCACATAGTGCACCTAACTATTCAAAACTATGGCTACTTGCATTTATTTTTCAAGAACAGTGACCTATGGACTAATTTTATATAATTTTCTCAATGTACAATGAAAATCGTTTCTAATGACGCTGGTTATAACGACCAACCGCATATAATGACGGAATTTTTACAAGAAGTTTGGTTTGCTATTCTACTCTATACTAAATATATCGGTTATAACGACATCGTATATAACGAAGGCGATTTTGTAGCCTACGTAGATTCGAAGTAGGGAAATTCGTATCGGATATAACGAGGTGACTTGACAGTCATAAATCGGAACCATGTGGGTTAGTTAATAAAATTGAAGCAGTTACCAAAATTTAAGCGATATTCTAATCTTGTTTATTTACAAATGTCTGAGAAAGTTTTATTACTGCTAAACCTGAATATTAAAGATAATAAACTAAAATAAAATGATTTATTAATTGAATATCACGAGGGTCATATTCTTTAGGGGCCCCATCTTATTTTTGCCGTGTAGGGCTCCATAAAACTCTTACACTGGCATTGTTCGTAAGTTTTTTAATTTTTTTTTATTTATTTAATTAAGTCATTAATATAATAAATATTATTCATTAGATTTGTTTTCTACATTATATACTTTAGTATTTTCTACAATTTTTTCAATTTAAAAACTAAAAAAGTACTATGTATTTAGTGTGGCTATAAATATAATTTAACGTTAAGGGAAATTAAATTCATTATAATTAAATATATTTTTATTTAATTTTGAAACCAAAAAGTTTAATACTTTTTACTATCAAAATAATTTATAAAACTCTAGAGTGTATTATACTATAGGCTACTATGATTTTAAATACATACCGTTTATAACGACTATCGGTTATAACAACTGAATTTGCACAGTCCCTTGAAGGTCATTATATCAGATTTTCACTGTATCTGCATTTGCTTTGAATTTTTTTCTGTATCTGCATTTTTTTTTTATTACAAATGAACGTTCAATTATTTTGAAAAGTTGCATTCTTTATCTTACATGCTTAAATATAATTACTACACTTACATTTTACCCGTTTTTAATGTTGAGGTTTACTTTCTATTCCGTTCGTTACTTGTACACTTAACTAGTATTTTATGCACGTAAGTCGTAAGACTTGGGTGCATTTGTGCACCTGATTTAAAAAGTTAATTTTGACCCCTGATCTACACACACAAATCTAGATGCAATAGCTCCTAAACCTCTATTTATTGTTCTCTCTGTAAAAAATAATAATAATAACACATAGTTTTCAGGGATGATACTTCTGTCTCAACCAACCTTTACTTTTCATTATATCTATATTTTTTATTGATTTTTGGGCACAAGAGAAGTTAAGGTCATGCTACTCCAGTGCCTACAGTTTATATTATTCTAGGTAACAACATTACACTTAATGAACTTTATGGTAAATATGATTTTAATGAAAGTTTCAAACTGGAATAGCTTTATTTTAGAAAGTATATTTCTTTCAGATTTACGAACATTGGCTATAAAAATGATCAAAGCTTTTTAATAACATAAATATTAATACGTCAGGCCACCTTTGTGTTTTCCATCCATAGTACAACATTGACTAATGAGAAACAACATAAGTGCAGAGTAAGCAAGTCAATGGATTAATGTATGGATTAATATTAATTAATAATGATAAATATTAGTAATTGATTATTGTACTGACGTTAACTCTGATTTCTCGTGTTGGCTTCCATTTTGAATATTCACGTTCACGTATGAGAGAATTAACAAAATTCTGGTTCTGGGCCGCTGCGACCTGAAAAGAAAAATGAAATGAAAAACTTTTCTCACAATTTCTGTGAAAATTTACAGTTCTGCAGAATTTTCCAGGACATCATGAAGGAAGTTGGAAACAAAACTCTCACGTCTCCCCCCAAATGAAAAAATCGTTTTAAGTAATACTACGACAATGATCTCCGGGATTTTATAACACCTATGGTCTAATGACTCATATGCTCCTATGGCCGAATGCTTCCAATGACCTTATGCTCTTACGGTCCTATGACTTAAACTAATATCACTTTGATCCCATTTTTTATCAGATTTTATGAAAACCTTGTCATTTATAAACTAAGGCATAACCATTGTAGATGGTAGAGAGAGAAAAAAATGTAGCAGGTTTCAATAGATATTGAACCCACTATTGTTTTTAGGTTGTCTCTCTGTCAATAATAAAATAGTATAAAAGTAGGGTATATGTTTTCCATTAGTACAACAGTGATAGACATTGTTGTATTGCCATAGAGATCCTATTTGCTTCAAATTATAAATTAGAGATCATGTACATGTTGCACTATGCATCAAGAACCATGCAGCTTAAGGGCATGCAGTGGCAGAGGCGGCTCTAGGGACAGGAAATCTGGGCAACCGCCCAGGGCCCCATGCCGGCCTTTCATTATCAACATACTAGTAATGTAAAATGTTTGTCATCAAATTGCAGACCCATATTCATTAAATAACGGAATTTATTCGAATTTTAATAACGCTAAAATGATCTTTATTGTTCTTATTATTCATTTGTTATACTTTTGTCAAATTAAGATTATTGTTATTAACAACGGACCACAAGAAGACAAAATCATTCTTTGTCTTCTCTCGTCAAATGGCTTAAGAACCTTGTTTTAAAGAGTATTTTTCAAATTTTTTCGGGGCAGGGCCTCCAAATCCCCTTTTCTCTGGGGTCTATTCCATACCTTCAGGCTCCCCGGTAAGACCCCTTTCCAAAATATTAGAGCCCCATAAAAGTGAATGGCCCAGGGCCCCGCAAAGTCTAGGGCCACTACTGTGCTGTGGACAACTTCTATTTCTACTATTTATTTTGTATCGGTGTTCTCAAGAACTGCATGCTGACTACAAATTGACCGTTTGTGGACACGAACTTCTACTTAATCAAGTAGCAATGTTATTTTTTCATTTCTTCGGACTTATCCACAGTCGAACACTCAATTTTTATTTTGTGTCATCTTAGCTTCGTCCAGCCAAGATCCTGCTATACTGGCAATGTTTGGCTCAATTTTAGGGACACAATGAATTATCCAAGGGGACACATGCACTACCAAATTTTTCTATAGATAAAGTAGGCCCAGGCCTAAGACCCCTGTGGACTCGGAAATCCCTTCTCCCTCAAGGGCCTGGTATTATTTAAGTTTAAGCATTATTATAATCTTGTTTATTTACAAACAATTGAAAAACTTTCACTATTGATGAACTTGAATAATGAAGATAATGAACTTCAAATGAAAACTAATATTTTTTTTATTGACTAAAGATTGAGAGTACCACATTCAGTAAAGGCTCATTCTATCATCCTGGCCTAGGGCTCATAAAAACCTCAATCCAGCACTGGATACCTGATTATCAAAAAAAAAAGGACCCAATTTTGGATAATTTAGAAATTATATTTTCAGTGTAAAAGAACTGTGGTTCAACATTGATAAGAGCTTTAACGAACCTGTCGGTCAAAGCAGATTAATTTATTATTATTGTTATCATTATTTTTGGGCGGAGGCGACTACACGATGAATAACTGGTTTTTTAGTAATTGCTTGCTAAATATAACAGCAGTGGCTGGTTCAATACAAACTCGATAAACAGAAGTCCATGGAATACTGCCCTTACTTTATTTTGATTAGTCCAAAACTTAACTGTCCTAAGTAAAACCAGTCTAACAACTTCTAGGATTCATCTCCTCTGTGTTGCACTGTACAATCTTTATATTCAAAAACACGTTGATATACTATTAATCTGCCATGTTGATAATGAAAAACATCACAAAGTATATGTATACTTTTTTAGTATACCTCAAAGTAGTTAAGATAATAAACAAACTGGAGTATGCTAGAAAAAAATAAGAGCATTTTTGCCAAAAACAATGAACATCTATTAAAAAGTTTAAAAAAAAAACAGCACAATGGGCCATTTGGGCTAATCTGAATTTTGGTTATGCAAAGTTTGGATAATCGAAGTTCTACTATACAGTGTTATCATATCTGGGGGTAACTTAAGCTATTATGCTGTGTAAATTTTGACACGGATCCTGGCAACACTGTTTTGAGTTTGATTGTTAACTTTCATGCACCAATTCCATATTTTGATGAAGCTCTGAACTACATATTTTAATAGTGTGTGTGTTTTAAAATTAAGTTTATAAACCTTTATTTATATTTAGGATAATTTCGTCATAAATTTATACAGTCCATAACTTTAATCGCCAAAATCACATTTTTAAGTTAAATTCACTAAAAATATTTTTAAATATAACCTCAAACAATACTCATACGGTTGTTATACTTCTTAGATTATATTTCCATTTTGTTTTGTTTTTTTCAATATTTTTAAATTCATTGTTGTTTCCCGTACGGGGTAACAAATGCCACCGAACAGGAGTGGCTTTTGCTGTCATTATCTATGATGAGGACGGTGTCTCTTTTTCTCCTAAACAAAAACAGCTCTAGTTTGAGCTTGTTTTACATAGGCGTAGCCATGGAATAGTTTTGGGGGTTGTAACCCCCTCATTGCAATGAAATTTTGTATATTTAACGTAGGGATATACGAGTTGCAGCTCTGCAACCCCCTCCTTGTTGAGCCTAAACCCCACTTACGAACTTTCTGGCTACGCTTATGCTTGTTTCTACGTGGGTGTCAAAAATTGAGTAAAAATAAATCCCCCCCCCCATGAAAACTCACAAAAACTTGCCCCGGAGGCTTTATGTGTTGACCATTATTTGGCAATTGTGTTATCCCTGTGAAGGGTAATAATATCTTACATCCTCATATATACGGAGGAAGAGAGTTGTTTCTGTCCTCTTTCATGTAGCAGTCAAGACACTCCATGCTCAACGGAAGAACCTGGTTCGAATCCAGGATGAGTCTCCTTTTCTTCAAAAACAAAAAAGCTCTATCTTGAGCTATTTATCCATAGGTGGTGAAAATTATTATATAAAGCCATTATGCTGGGTAAATTTCGAACACCGATTTTGGTAACACATGTTAAATCAAACATCTTGAACTTTTTTAGTGTGAATTAAACATACAAAACACTAAAAATATAAAAGGAAAATATTCTTACATTACTATTTTTACTAATAAATATTTTGAACAGTATATGGACGTTTATTTTAGCCCTTTATATGGATTTTGATACCCCATCATCAACTAACCTAAGTCAAACATTGAATTCTTCTGCTGGCTTTAGTTACCCCATATTGAGGGGTAACTTAAGCCACCATGTTTTTTGTTTTTTTTTGGTCTGTCTTTAATATATATATATCTTTCAGAAAGCTTTCATACATGTAAATATAGAGTATAACTGTAGACCCAAGTTTTACAACGATTAATTTATCTCTAAAGTAAATGCTCTTGAATTCACAGATACCTTAAATTGAAGTGGCTTAAATAACCTCGAGATACGGTATCTCCCAATAAGGAACACCCACAGGACCCTTAAACAGGTGTCCCTTCTTTGGATGTACATGTTTTGATTCATATACTGTGAACTAGAGGAATTGTTCCTTATATAGGGGTATCCCTCATGGAAGGTAACATTGTCATGGGTGACTATATGGGTGCTTCTAGTCGGGGTGGGAGGGAGGGGGAACTGAGAAAAATTATTACTTTCTTCTCAAAGCTGTCGAATTTTTGTGAATGTACAAGATACCAAAACGCTACAAAAATAATTGATACTGCTTGACAATTAGTAATGAGCTAAAAAGTACCTTATTTTAAAATGTGACTGTAAAACTTTTGAAAGTAAATGCATAGCAGGTTCGGGCAAATAAAATTTTTAAACGGCTAGGTCGGGGGGGCTCAAGCCCCTCTGCCCCTCCCATTTGGGCATCCATGAACACTGCATTTGCTATTTTTGGCAACTGAATAGGGCTGTTCCTGGTGAAATCTTACTTTATTAACTGCGTTACCTTTTGATGCTGACGTTTGTTTTTGAAGTGTTTACTGGATTAAATCTTTTGGTCTTGCAGTGAAATACAATTCATTTGTTTCCCTCAGCTTTTGTTTATTTTCTGATAAAATTTAGTCTTACGACCTCTGGCAGATCATAAGTAGGGCTAAGACTACAAAATCAGTTGACACTAGTGACAGCCAGATCGTTTTCCTAAACAGGGTTCCCACTAATATTGGGGGGAAAAAAATCCCTTACTTTTCCATGTTTTTCCCTTTACTTTCCTGGCAAAATTCCCTGATCAGTCACAAGTAATTTTCATATGAACTTCGATTGTGGGGAAAATGGCCTCACATTTGTGTATAATTTTGCAATTTAAAACAGAAGTTAAAGAGGTTTTCTCTGACTTCTCCAGGTTTGACCAAAAAATCTTGTTTTCCCTGACTTTTCCCTGATATTTGGAAAAGATTTCAATTTCACTGACATTTTCAGGTTCTCCAGGTTACGTGGAAATCCTGCTTAACTGTAAAATTTTAGGGATTAGGAAATCCTTTTGTATTGAATTACGAAACGTGATAAATGAACTTTCAAAAAAATCAAGTTTATTTCAATTTTACAGCACAGGAGCAGCAAATGTCATGCTGCGCCAGGATCTTCAGTTTTCCGAAGAATTTTAATCTTATAAGGCCTAAGGAACAAACCCACAGACTATGTTGATACTTTGTTTATTTGTGGTTTTACAGCTCAAGGACTACAATGGTCATGCTGCACCGGAACCTACTGTTTTCCGAGGAATCCGAACCTCTTAAGGCCTAGGGAACCAAACCCCAGACTACAGTGAGCAGTGCGATCTTTATGAGATCTCTGAGTAAGCGTTCTTTGCACTGTTGGGAGTCGAACCCGGGTTAACGGCACACTAGGCGAATGCGTTACCACACTGTACCACAGGGCTGATCAGTTTGTTTGTAAGTAATCTTTGTTTTTATATTTAAGCACAATTGGGAGTCAAACCTGGGATAACAGCATGCCAGGCGAACACATTACTACTGCACCAACAGGGGAGCCAAATAAAATCAAGACCGGTTTTGGGCGATCTAAGCTCTCAGGCTTCAATCGCTTTCAGCTCGCCAATCAGTGTTTCTGGGAATGAAATTTTCAGGTAGACCTTGACCACATTTACACACTCCAAACCTTTGGCCTCAGAAGGAAAGCTAAATTGTGCTTCGATAACTTAGGGAACGGATTTGAGTGGACCCAGTCGGACCTTGTTGATAAATTGGACCCAGGCAAACAAAGTAATTAAACGATGTAACCTAATAATCAATGGTATTTTGGAATCGATGAAATTATTATTAATAGAACTATTGATCTTTCAAATAAAAGGTCCTACCTCTCTTTTGTCAAAACCGATACTTTTAATTCTTTCTGCATGGAAAAGAAGAGTTCTGTAAATTCGGATTATTTAAGAATAAGGAACAGGACTATTTTTGTTAAATTTGTAAGAATTCCTAGGGGAAAAGGAAATGTTGAAGAGATCAGAAATTATTGTTAGAGAAGATCTTACTACCCAAAGGATACTACTAACAGGTGGGACACAGAAGCTCAAACTAAGCTAGTGGACGAAGAATGAAAATATTATATCCACTGAGCATAGCAATGATGCCAAAAGGTCCTTATGAACATTATTTGAGATTCGCTTATTAGTATGAGGACAACAAGGGTTATGCTGCATACTATCCCAGATTTACAGTTTTCTGAGGACTCTAAACTTCTTAAGCCAATCCCAAGACCACAATGAGCAGTTAGTTGAACTTTTTCTTCTTTTCTTTTTGACACCCGCGGGAGGTGAACCTGAGATAATAGTATGATAGAAGAGTGAGGGAGAGAATGTGTTATCATTGCATCAATGCTTGTATATGAACACCCGAGTTTAACTCAG
This sequence comes from Dysdera silvatica, assembly GCA_006491805.2. NCBI lineage: Eukaryota > Metazoa > Arthropoda > Arachnida > Araneae > Dysderidae > Dysdera > Dysdera silvatica. The sequence continues at coordinate 82,944,225 of QLNU02014802.1, forward strand.
GTGTTCAAGATTATAAGGGTTTCTCGAAGTCAGACAGTTGTTGCCACTAACCCGATTTGCTGTCAACAACCTCTATAGGACTCACTGAGTAATGATCTTCATCCCTTTCCATTAAAGTACAGTCAGAATCAATCGGATCACCAATAAATAACCCACTTATAAAAATAAAATCTATCGGAACCAAAATTATTCCCTTGGAGTCAATATTAAATTTCCCTTATTTTAATGAATAATGTTTGTGGGAGATCATTGGATAATCAAATTAATACTGGACAATCTTAGTATGGAAAAAATACTAGCTCAAAGAAAACAAAGGTGTGAGGGAAAAATTTTCCTTTTCAGTTAGCACAGTCCCCTTTCCTTTTTCATGTTTAATTAAATAGTCAAAGCCCAATGATTGATCACCAGTCATTGTATTATTGGACTGGAGAGCTTTCTTTTTAAACGAACATTGAGTACAGAATACAATGAATGTAAAATACAACAACCTGAGTTCATGCGATAAGCTGAGAGTTCTAGAGGCAGCACAAAATAAAGCAACGCAAGTCAAAATTGAACAGAACTTCCCCTCAAGCAATGTCCCAAGTCTATGCCAGTGTATAATTTTTTTTTTCATTAAAAATTTATTAGCTAGTTTTATGGTAAGAGGATAAAAAAGGGCATGCTGGGATGGGACCTATAGTTTTCTGAAGAATTCAAACCTTTTAAAGCCTAAGAAATTAACTCTCAGACCACAGTTGGTCGGTAAAAGAGTGTTTTCCCAGCTGCACATATTTTACGCTGCAATAATGCAAAATGTCAAGATCAGGTTCGGACAACAAAATCCAATGGGAGCATTTTGTGCACTAAAGGAAAACACATTCATTGGTTTTCTATTCTCAGAGTCAGATCTCGACATTTTATATTGTCGAAAAATATGTGCATTTAGAAAAATGCACCTTTAGCTTTCTTTCTTTTTTTAGCACTTTCTAAAGTCAAAACTGGAATTATGGCATGTTAGACGAATGTGCCATCACCAAAGTTCCCACTGACGGTGGAGAAAAAAATTCCCAGAACTTTCAAACAAAATTCCCTGACTGGTCGCAAACAAAACTTTGGATTCAAGGAAAATAGCCAGGGATGCCCTTATGCAGGGCGAATGCCCCGGGTCCTGTGAAGCGTAATTCTCAAATTTTTAATTTTTGTAATATTAAAAATTTCCCCAAAAATATTTTTGCTTCGGGTCGTGCATTTCGTGCTATCTAGTGTTCATACATTTTTCCATTTTTTTTCTTACTCATATATGTATGGGCCCCCCCAAAATATGTTTTGCCCCAGGCCCCACATCAGCTAAGAACAGCCATGAAAATAGCCCCACATTCACATGAAATTTGGCTATTCAGAACAGGTTAGGAAGGTTTTCCCAGACTTTTCCAGGTTCAACCAAAAAATTCCATTTTCCCCCTGACTTTTAGGGAAGATTTCAAATTCCCTCATGATTCCAGATTCTCCAAGTTGCGTGGGAACCATGTACCACCACAGGGCCTCATTATAAAAAATGTAGCTACATACAACACTGGCTTATTTGTTTCCGTACAAAGTGTAATCATTTTGAATAGAATTTCATTTGTATGTATGCCCCAGGACATTTAGGTAAACATGTAGCTGTGTGCATTTAAGGGATTCCCACTCAGATTAGAAGAAGAAATTTACTGACCAATCACAGAAAACTTTCAACTGAACTTCAGGGAAAATGGCTTCACGTTCGCAGAAAATTTAGCTATTTGAAACAGAAGTTGAGAAAGTTTTTCCTGAACTTTTCCAGGTTTGACCACAAAGTCTCATTTTTCCCTAACCTTTAGTGATGATTTAAAATTTCCCAACAATTCCAGGTGAGTGGGAACCCTGACATTTATTTTCCCAGATAATCAAATACCACACTTTGAATAATATTCACTGGAACTATCAACTTTCGTTTGAGTGGGGCCGATAGCATGTCTCAGATATTCGGATATTTCTTGTTGTCAAATTGTCCAATCCAAAATTTATCACACAAGGTAGATATTAGTGTATGCAGAAAGTTCATAAAGCGAAGGTTGCACATATTTTAAGCCGCAATAATGCAAAATGTCAAGATCAGGTTTGGACAACAAGGGAGGATAATGGAACAACAACTCCAGATATTCACATATATATATGTGAAACTGCATCAAAATGTTCATCAAATCATCAAAATGGGAGGGGGGATGTTATGTGTTACAAACTCATCAACCACCTCCTGCATATGCCAGTGAAGGTATCCTTCTACTTTAAGACTGCCAGGGTCATACCAATCTTCAAGGAAGGTTTTTTATTATACCTGAAGAATTATCCTATTTTTATTCAGCTTTTTTCAAGCTTTTTCAATTTCTTATTTATGGAAGATTTGAATCTTTTCTTCAGGCAAACGGAGTTATCCACCATCAGCAATATGGTTTTCAACAGAACAAGTTTGCCAAGCAGTCTCTTATTACTTATGGGTAAGTTATGAGAAGCTTAAAAGCTTCTCATAACTCTAAGGAGTTCTATACCATTTTTTTCAATGTGAGTAAGGCTTTCAGTCCCTCAGATCAGCAGTCGCCAACGCATGGTCCATGATCAAATTTTGGTGGTCCGCAGAAAAAGCTGGACATTATTTGCATTTTTAATGTTTTATTAATAATAAAACAAAAATAATATTCTAAGAAATTCTCATATTCTGAATGACAATTTTCGCCTTTATATTGCACTAAATTCACGGAATGTGGTCTGCGGGATTTAAAATTATGAATTTAGTGGTCTGTGAGGTCCGAAAGGTTGGCGACCGCTGCCTTAGATCACGGGGGCCCTTATAATGGTAACATGGTTGGTTAGCATGACATTATCCCAGGTTCGGTTCTCAACGGTACAAAAAAATGCTTGTGGACTAACTGCTCACCGTAGTCTAAGGATTGGTTCCCTAGGCCACGAAGTTCAAATTCCTTAGAAAACTGTAAGTTCCAGCACGGCATGACCCTTCATGTCCTTGTGCTATAAAACTCACAAACATAATTTTTAGATCACACTATCTTGCTTGAGAAACTTCCTTGTCTAAGAATTTGAAGTCTATGAACAAGCATATGCTGGGAGTAGTTGATAGGAGTCATAACCCCCATTAAATATACATATTTTACATATATATACTATGATTCTGTATATATATACACATATAGAATAGTGTAACCCTATACATATAACCTGCCCTTATAAACTTCCTGCATACATCAGTGGGTCTCTGTTGGATTTGTTCTTTATTTGTCTAAATGCAGACAATATAACCAAGTTAGATCCTCTGTTCGGGTGGTTGCACATGGTCTTCCCCAGGGATCCATACTTGATCCTCTGCTGTTTCATATTTTTTATTAAGGATAATTTTCAGTCTCACCCATTTGTTTTTGCTGTGGACATGGCTTTTGTGAATTTCTGTTCTGATCTTGTCCACTTGATGGTCGAGTCCGGTTTTTAAGTGCTTCAAGTCCTCTTTTCGTTTAAGGAGAAGGGGCTAGAGGTCAATGAAAATAAAACTAAGTGCATGATTCTTCACAACAGAAATTCTGTGGGTAGATACCCCAATTTAATTATTGATAATACCGTATTGCCATATTATAATTCAATTAAATTCTTGGGTGTTATATTTAGGACCATAGGTAGATGATCATGTGCCCATGGCAGAACAGTTCAAATTGTGCTCCCTACTAAATGACGTATTTTCCCCCCTTAGGAATTATTTCAGCAGATTTTATGCCCCCTGGCATGGGCCTTCCTCGCCACCCTCCTGCTATAGCATTGGTTATATTTCAATCAAACTTAACCTTGAATCTTCATATTGGTTCGATTATATCGAACCAGTCTATTATTATTATAATTATTCAACCATTCTAGGGACTATGCTAAGGACTTGTCCTTACCTTTCCGTTATAACTTTAAATATTCTCTGTCTGTTAGTTATCGTAGCTCGTCTTACATATTACAGTAATGTATGGGCTTTCACCAGAGTGGGAAATGGATAGAAAATCTTAATAAAAATCCAGAATCAGATATTTAGTATATTCTACAAAATTTAAACAAACCACTACTGCACTGGATCCTTGGACACATGCCAACTTTTAAAAAATGAATTAATCTTACAGAGTTCCCACTTATAATGGGGAAAAAAATTCCCAGACTTTTCCAGAGAAATGCCCCGCTCAACCACAAGTAATTTTCAACTGAACTTCGAAGTTGGGGAAAATGGTTTCCTGTTCATGCAAGATTTAGCTATTCAAAACTGAAGTTAAGCAGACTGGTTCTCTGACCTTTAGGGACAATTTCAAATTCTCCGACAACTCCAAGTGCATGGAAACACTGTCTCAATCTCTATGGTGATTTGGTTGAGGAATTCGATGGCAACCAAACGGACATCCTACTCGTAGCCAGTGTTTCATTTAGGAAAGAATTAGGCATATGTCCTAACGAAAGGCCATTCTTTTTTGGCGCTCTCAATACATGGATGCACATGATGCACATCATCCATGGTTACGTCAGCTTTACTGCTATTAACTGCTGTAAGCAGCATCTTAATTGGTTTAGTTCCTATTGCTGCTTTCCTTAAACTTTTTAGTTTTTGTTTGCAGGTAAGCATTTTTTGGAGGATTTTTTTTTTTTTTTTAGTTAAATATATGCGAAAGAGAAAGTGTACATGATTGCAATCTAACGGCAATGTTGCCAGATGGCAAGATTAAAAAATCCCTACTTCATACAAAATAATAATTAAATTATTATAACTATAATTTAGTTAAACATTATCCTATACTATATGACAAGTAAGAGTAATAAAATAGGGATGTAAAACATGCTTAATTTAGTGCTTAAAGACAAACAAATTGATTTTAACAAAAATTTGATCTCAAAAATAGGTGGAACCGCTAACGTTTATCGCAGTAGTCCGTGGTTGAAAGTCTGCAAACCTGGCAACAGTGCTTTGTTTACAAATATTCGCCAGCAATTTCATTTTGCCAAAACCATCAGTGTTATTACGAAAATGAAATAATGAAGTACAAAATTTTTATAAATCAACAAATTTCATCACGCGTTTTGGATTCTAACGTGGGAATTTGAATCATCATCGGGGAAGGATGGTGCGTTATTTTCCGAGGGTTGGGTGGGACATATGGGCACAAGGGCGGACAAGTTGAAGGGCATGGCACTTAATAGGTTCAGCAGGGCATTGCGCCCTTCTATTTCGCTTTAGATGAAACACCATCGCAGCAGTGACCAATTTATTCCTATCCAGGATATGAACAATTATTTTATTTCTTTATATTTTTATGGCTTGACGATGGCAAAGGTCATGCTACACCGGGACGTGCAGTTTAACGAGGATTCTGAACCTCTTAAGGCCCAGGGAATCAACCCCCGAACTGCAGTGAGAAGTTAATCGGTAAGCATTTTTTTTCTGGCACCACTGAGAGAGAGATGAACCTGGGTTAATGGCACACTAGGCAAATGTATTACCACTTCAGGACCTAAGTATTTATTTTTGATTTGAACTCAACAGAGCATAGAGTCTGGAATGATTTTCCTAAATCGATCACTCATCTTCAAAGCTTTCCAATTTTCTGGTCCGGATTCAAATTAATTTTGCTAGATTCCACAATTTAAATTTTTCTATGCTTTTATGTGGTACACGGCTTTTATGTATTGTTTTGTATTGTGTTTTCTACATTTAATCTGCTGTTTGTATTGGGTCTCTGTTTATACCTTTATTGTCAATTTTATTACTCAACTGTTTGGGGGTCCATCACTGTTAAGCCTACTTTCATGTGTTCACTTCTTTTTCCCTCTTACAAGTCTCCCCTCAAGTCACTTATAATTTACGTCATTGAGAATCAACTAAAAACACAGCAACCAATACTCCAAAACTATACAACATCTTTATGACTCAATACCGCAACGAATAGCGAAATGCATTGATAACAAAGGGAATCCATATCACACTAGTATAGCCATGTAAGCAATTTCAGCAAACGATTGGCATAATCTCTAGAAATATTATGACTAATTTATCATCTAACTAGTCTTGTTAATAAATTTCAGGCAAATCACATGTCCCGTTCTTGGTGCTGATTACAAAATTTTATTCAATGTATTTAACACAATGTCTGAAGGTATGTGTAAACATGTAAATATTTGATTATCAAACATTCCTTGGTAATTAGGTTAGCCCAAATGAGAACTAATTTCAAAAAGCGCTACTTTTATCGACGCCAATGCTCAAAATGGGAAGATAATTTTACAAAGGCGAATATGAATTATAGTTACAGCTAAGAAAAACACACTATTGTGAGTTAAATGTGCATGTAAGTTAAGACGATTTATTTTTGCATAATTTCGAACAATCCACAAGAATACAACCAACAGTATGAGACCAACTTACACAAATGGGAGCAGGAGACATGATGTTTCCTGTTGGATTCCTGAAATGCTATTATGGTGCATGATTAGTCCCAGAAGTTATACAATACAGCCCTCGCGACGATTCTTCGAGCCATTTGTGGGACTGTTATCAGCGGTGCTCAACAAACCATGGCGAACAGTATTCACCAGACAAGAATGGTACTCGTCCGCCTCAAAAAGAAAACATTAGAACCAACAAGAAAAGATTTCTTACTCACTATAAAAAATCTAGTCGCTACTGGTGACTGGGCAATAAGATTGGTCAAGGCCAGATCATCGGGACAACGAAAGAATGTGTTTTCTTCCTTCGAATTAAATCGAAAGACTTCTTTACTTATTGACTAAACATAATTACAGTTTCTTCCAAATACCACTAATTAGGAATGCTTCTGTAAACGTTTTATGGCACAAGGGCATTCGAGATCATGCTATGACAGCAGTGGCGTAGCATCGGTTGCCAACACACAGGGAAAGTTATATATTGCACCCGTTAATACTTTCTTCCACCAGTCCAATATTGAAATTTTGTGCCCGGGGCCTTTGCCTCGGTGGCACCCCGCATGCTACGCCATTCTGCACCAGGGCCTAAATTTTCCATGGAATCCGAACCTCTGTTGCTGAGATAATCAAACTATGGATTTATAAACAAAAAGAAGCAGATGCTATAATACCTATTGGTATCGAACCCAGATTATATGCATGGTGATCAAAGACATTGTCTCTTGCTTGTTTAAGTTTTATGGCATGACAACGGCAAGGGCTACATTTTTCCACAGAGATGTCCAAATCTCTTAAGTCCTAGTGAACCAACCCCTGGACCATGGCGAGCAGTTAGTTGGTAAGCGTTCTTTTTCTTTAGCACGGTTGAAGGTCAAACTCAGGATAACTGCACACTGGGTGAACATGTTACCATTGCAGGGGCACTAAGCGCAGTACAATTACGCTACTACCTTTAAGACTGATTTTAGATCACACTTTTAATTCTGAATACATGTAGGTTTTATCACGCTTATCAGTGCATGTTTTGTTACTGGATTCTATCACATTTATCATCATGTGTTTTGTCACATAGGATGATGTTATGTAATAGGGTTTCGTCACTTTTTTATTCAACATACCTGCCATCGTCTGCCTGAGTACTTGCCTCCCTCTGGATTCTGAAATAACAAGGATAAAAATTAATTATTTTGACACAAAATTTAACGTACTATTAAAATATTTTTAAAAAAATTTACCCCCCTTGACTTCCCTAAATAAATGCCGGGAATTATGGAAAAAAGAATCGGAGCGTTGAAAAACCCATACAATTTTGAAAAAATTAACAAGCAAGAATATTAAATCCATTTTTCAAACTGAAGCATACATGTGCACAAGCATACTGTGTGCATCCAATTACAAATTGTGTGTATATAATACCAATAAAATATATAAAGTAATGAAATTAATTAATATAAATGAAAAACTAGATAGAAAAATTAATTAAGTAATTAATTAGAAACCGCTAATTTAATCTCACAAACAGATATCCTACATCAATTCTCAGAGAACTTCATATGCTTCGTTGAATGCCTAGCAAGAAATAATAATTGTTTTATTACAAACACATTATATAAACAGAGTAAATTATAATATTTTACCTATAATTATTGTATTTAGTATTTTATAATTATTAGATAGTAGTTTATGGTAAAACACACTAATTCACACTAAATAGCAATCAGTAATGTTGACAATACGATGCAAATTAAAAATTAACATTAATTTGCAACAGCTAGCATCACCAGTATTAATTCATTCTGAATGTTAATTGGATATTAATCATTGACAGTTACTTACCCATTCGTCTTATAGTTAGAGCTTGTATGAACAACAGAAGTGCCTTTTAAGCCACCCGAGCAACTAAAGTGCTAATTCGCACTTCTAAAATATGCGCCCCATTTGAGCAGAGATTGCAACAAAGGAAAAAAACCAATGCATTACTTTTAACAAAAAAAAGTAAAGGAAAATGTAATCGTTAATATCATATAAAAATTCATAATTATATATTTATATCAAAATTGATGCACGTTCACTTGTTACCTCCTCTCCTCCTTCAAGTTCTAAGTCGTCCATATCTGCTTTCACAATTTTTACGTTCTTCTTGTATTTGATCTGAAATAGAAAGGAAACTTCAAAGAAAAAAGAAGGATAATTCATATAGAAAATGAGATCATTCACAAAGGAAAGGAATTAATCCACAGAGCAAAGGAGATCATTTACAAAGAAAAAAAAAGGTTGTGCATAGAGCATTGCTTTTAATCATAAGCAGAGATACAAAAATTAGCAATAAATCCTTTTTTCATGAGAAATTTTTTTAACAAATTTAGTACCTCAGTTAGCTTCGGGTTTCCTTTAGCAATCTTTACAGAATTGGTGTCACTCATACTTCCTTCATCTTCCTCGCTCTCTATCTAAAAGAATGGAAGATAAAAACAGAGTTTTTAATTCAATCAAGTGGGCACATGCTCTAATTCAAAATGAGTGAAAAACGTCCACTGAATTATATAAGCAGTTTGTGGGGCCGTTCATATAACCAAAATGTTTACTGATTGATTTGGTTCCTCAATATATATTGCACAGAATCATTCAATGAATGATTTTGCCAACCTTCAGTCCCAAAACATTCACTCTCGATCGTAAATGTGTACTGTATACTAGAGATGAGTTCACGCTCAGTTTTTGAGGCCCAAGCCCGAAGATTTTCAATTTGAGCCTGCCCGAGCCCGACATTTCAAATAGAACTTTAACCCCTTGACATACGATTTAAATTTTAAAAAAAATTGCTAAATTGCACAATTTAATTACCTTCGAATTTTCATATACACGTATTTCTATAATCCTCAAAAACGAATATATAATTGTATTCCTTGGGGAATTTCGATGTTGAAATTTTCAGCTTCAGTTGTGCCCACCTGATGAGCTCGTCTCTACTATATACACTGATACTCATAGACGTAGGCAGAAAATTCATAAGGGAGGGGTTACAGAGATACAACTCGTATATTCCTATGTTAAATACATGAAACTTCACTGCCATGGGGGGTTTACAACCCTCAAACCCCCCCTGGCCACGCCTATGCTGATGCAACATCAGCATACTGCATTAAATATGATAGTGGATGCGTTTTTATGAACTTCCAATTTATGAGCTACAGTAAAGTCTCACTAACTAAATTAGGGGTTGACAGGTTTGTTTTTATGATGCAAGGATCATTTTGCACCAAAGAAGGTGAGGCCATATATGGGGATTGCTAGACCAAGGGTCGGCAACGTTTTAGGGGTGTTGTGCTGAAGTAAAACATGGTGTTCAATGCATGGAAAGGGAATTTAATAAAAGATTAAAGTCACTCCTTATTTAATATGTCATTCTGATTAACGAATTTTTTTTCAGTAAGGCCCTTTCTTCTTAATCCCTTTAGATTTGTTAACAGGAAAGATCACTGTATGTACCAATACTACATATATACTGTACTATGTAGCAATATAATAATAATAATTTATTTATTTTCTACATGAAGGTTCACTGGTAGGCATTATGATTCTTGTAACATTTACTTGGATACATATGTAAACTTTTTTTGTCACACTTGATTATTTCAATTTTACACACATATATATATATATATATAGATATACGGAACTCATAATATATATATTATGAGTTCCGTTAGTTAGAAATCTTCCACCCGAATGTAGTATAGTATATAATCTGTATATATATCTCTGCGTGTAATAGTATATAGCATAAGGATATACATATATATATATATACTGTGATATACAGTGATTCTCAAAATAGATATGTCTCACTGCAATCTTTTTTTAATAACAGTTAGTTGGTGTCAGAGGATATCACATGAGGAATGTGTGTGTGTGTGTGTGTGTGTGTGTATATATGTGTGTGTGAGAGAGAGAGAGAGAGACTAACTTTTTTATCGGACCTTCCAACCTCCAAAAATAGAGCAATATTTCTCTAATTGAAAATATTTTGGTGCGGGGGGGGGTCCATATAAAATGTTAAACTCTGTATTTTTACACATATACAAAAACCTTTGTAAACTTATATAACTTGAGCACTTTTTTGCTCTTCAGGTTTGTTTGTTTTTCTTCGACTAACGATTCAAAAGTTAATTGCAGTAACATCTTTTTGAATCACACTGTATATTGTTATAAAAAAATAAAACCACATACTACCAGAAGATCAGATGGAATCCTGTGCATGCCTCTATGTTTGTTGACGTAGCTTTTAATGTAATTTTTATTATCAGAAGTGATCTACAAGAAAGAAAACACTAATTAGCATATGCTCTGCCATGTGATCCATTTCAAAATAAAAAGCTTAGATTTTCTGTCTACTTTTAAAATGAAGTTCTGAAGAAACTTCTTACATTCCATTTTTTCTCTGGGTCTTGGGCTCTCCAATGCTCTCCAGCATCCTCGTTAATGTAGCTCTTGATGAAGTTTTTGTTATCGCCTTTAATCTAAATGTAGTAATGAATTTTATCTAAATGGCAATGAAAAATTTCTGAATATGTTGAAGTTAGTTTATAGATATATCTAATAATGCTTTTAGTTGTTCACTTGTGTTTTATAGTGCTAGTATTGGGGTTTCACACTTACCTTGGAAATAAAAATTCCCTGATTTTTCCAGGTTTCTTCCCTGACTTTTCCAACAAAATTCCCTGACTAATCGCAAACAAAACTTTGAATTGAATTCAGGTTTCGGGAAAAATAGCTCCACATTCGCATGACACTTAGCTATTCAGAACAGGGTAGGAGAACTTCCACTGACTTTTCCAGGTTGTTCACTAACATTTCCGACAAAATCCCCCAACTAATTGCAAACAAACAAACTTCGAATGGAACTTGGGTTTTGGGAAAAATAGCTCCACGTTCGTGTAAAATTTAGCTATTCAGAACAGAAGTTAGAAAAATTTCCCTCATTTTTCCTAGTTTAACCAAACAATCTTGTTTTTCCCCCTGACTTTTAGAGGTGATTTCAATTTCCAGGTTTTCCAGGTGTGTGGAAACCATGAGGTATGGGTATGGACAGGCTGCATGTGCCAGTTTTCAAATGTCAGATGGTGGTTTTAAAGAAGTCCCACCTTAGGTTTGTCCACAAATGCTGGTCCTGAGTATGATATTGTCCCTTTCTTCATGTGGTTCCCAACCTTTCTCAAGCCACGGCCTTCTTTTATAGTAGTTAAGTAATCTGTAACCCCTCCTCTGTCCGGAGCCGCCACTTCGCATAATAAAAGCATTTTAACAGAGTAAAGCAATTAAATATAAATTATAGTATTAATTACATTATGTATATGTTAAATATATATATTACATATGTTAATTATATATATTACATTATGTATATGTTAATTATATATTATATATTAATATAATTATATATATTAAGGTATATATAATATTAATTGTTGATATTACTATACATATTATATTATGGCATATTATTGTATATTATTCGCCTGCAAAAGGGTTGCTGGTATCTAACTGGAAGGAGACCCACACGCTGAACGTATGTGACGATGTGTGGAACCGGCCAGGCCAGTAACCTAGTGTCCTACCCCGCCTTCAAGTGGTGCAGGCTGAGCTTTCTATTTATGAGGCAAATTAATTAATGCATTGATGGAAAGGCGGAAGGGGAGGGCTAATTCACCAACCCGTCTAGCCAGCATGGTGAAATGATGGCTAATTCCTCCAATATGCTAATACACCAAAAACCATGGCCCCTAGTCTCCAGGTGCTGGAGTGCTCCTGATCAAGGCAGCGGTCAGTGTGGCATGAAAGCAGGGGGTGCTAAGAATCACTGGAATGGCCCAGGCTGCCGTTTGTTATTGACCTTGGCAACGTATAATGGACGATCCCTTGCTTCTGAAGCAAAACTTCAAGAATTGGAAGAAGAACTTGACAAGATCAAATGGGACATTGTAGGACTCAGTGAAGTTAGAAGAAAAGGTGAAGAGTTGGTGGAACTTAAAAGCGGACATTTGTTTTATTATAGAGGAACGGAAACTGGAAGAACAAGTGGTGTTGGCTTCTTAATCAACAAAAGAATTAAAGACTGTCTTCTGGAAGTTGAAAGTACATCAGATCGAGCAGCGAGGCTTGTTGTTCAACTAACCCAGCGATACCAACTTCAAATAGTACAGGTATATGCACCAACATCAAGCCATACCGACGAAGAGGTTGAAGAATTTTATGAAGAAATCAAAGAGTTACACACCAAAGGGAAACAACATATCAAGCTCATCATGGGGGATTTCAATGCAAGAATTGGACAACAGGAACAAGGAGAGACATCGGTTGGTAAATACGGATATGGGGAAAGGAATGAACGTGGCGATCAACTCATCGAATTTGCAGAAGCTGAAAACCTTAGCATCATGAATTCATTTTTTAAGAAGAAACCGCAAAGAAAATGGACATGGAAACACCCAAATGGGGGAACTAGTGAAATTGACTATATCCTGGCAAACAAGAAATCAATTATTGAAGATTGCAGTGTACTGAACAGATTTAATACTGGAAGTGATCATCGAATGGTGAGATGTAAAATGCACTTAAATACTAAACTAGAAAGGCAGAAGCTCATTAGGAAACAAGTATGTAAGAGGGTGGATTTAAAGAAATTAAAAGAAAATACCGAGGCATTCAAGTTGGAATTAAAAAATCGCTTTTCTGCACTGGAAGGACTTATTGAAGAAGTTGACATCTCAGAAGCAAATGAAAACATTGTTAAGACAATAATTGAAACTGCTGGGGAAATTGGTGGTGTAATATGTAAAAAGCAGAATAGCAAATTATCTGAGAAGACGAAACAACTCATGAAAAGGCGAAGACTTATGAAGGTGGACAATCAAAATACCAGTTGCAAGATCGAGTATGTAGAACTTTGCAAAACTTTGCGCAAAAACATGAAAGAAGATATAAGAAAATTCAATTGTGAGTTAGTAAGGAAGGCCATTGAAAGCAACAAGAGCCTTAGGGTTGTTAAAGGGAGTTTGTCTATTGGGAAGAAACACATCATTGCATTAAAAGGAGAGGATGGCACTGTAACAAGAAATAGGGAAGAAATACTTAGAAGAGTTGAAGAATTCTACAGAAAGCTGTATGAGGGAAACAGTGGATTAAACGAAGACTCTGAGATAGTCAAAGTAATAGCTCCTAAAATCTTAAAAGAAGTATCAGCATTTGCAATAAAAAGTATGAAGAAAGGAAGATCCCCTTGCAATGATGGCATTATGTTACATATCC
>QLNU02014802.1:82958103-82990676 GCA_006491805.2 Dysdera silvatica
TTGAAGAACGGGTGAAGCGGCGAGCCCCTCCTCCACCTTTCAAAGAAACCGGAAAAGTGGCCAATAAATTTCCGTTTTCTAGCAAAATAATTATATTTATTATGATTGATATGTAAATGAGAGGCCTGCAAAAGGGTTGCTGGTATCTAACTGGAAGGAGACCCACACGCTGAACGTATGTGACGATGTGTGGAACCGGCCAGGCCAGTAACCTAGTGTCCTACCCCGCCTTCAAGTGGTGCAGGCTGAGCTTTCTATTTATGTGGCAAATTAATATTTGCTGCACGGATAGAAAGGCGGAAGGGGAGGGCTAATTCACCAACCCGTCTAGCCAGCGTGGTGAAATTATGGCTAATTCCTCCATTATGTTGACACACCAGAAACCATGGCCCCTAGTCTCCAGGTGCTGGAGTGCTCCTGATCAAGGCAGCGGTCAGTGTGGCATGAAAGCAGGGGGTGCTAAGAATCACTGGAATGGCCCAGGCTGCCGTTTGTTATTGACCTTGGCTACGTTTAATGGACGATCCCTTGCTTCTGAAGCAAAACTTCAGGAATTGGAAGAGGAACTAGACAAGATCAAATGGGACATTGTAGGACTCAGTGAAGTTAGAAGAAAAGGTGAAGAGTTGGTGGAACTGAAAAGCGGACATTTGTTTTATTATAGAGGAACGGAAACTGGAAGAACAAGTGGTGTTGGCTTCTTAATCAACAAAAGAATTAAAGACTACCTTCTTGAAGTCGAAAGCACGTCAGATCGAGCAGCGAGGCTCGTTGTTCAACTAACCCAGCGATACCAACTTCAGATAGTACAGGCATATGCACCAACATCAAGCCATACCGACGAAGAGGTTGAAGAATTTTATGAAGAAATCAAAGAGTTACACACCAAAGGGAAACAACATATCAAGCTCATCATGGGGGATTTCAATGCAAGAATTGGACAACAGGAACAAGGAGAGACATCGGTTGGTAAATACGGATACGGGGAAAGGAATGAACGTGGCGATCAACTCATAGAATTTGCCGAAGCTGAAAATCTTAGCATCATGAATTCATTTTTTAAGAAGAAACTACAAAGAAAATGGACATGGAAACACCCCAATGGAGGAACCAGCGAAATTGACTATATACTGGCAAACAAGAAATCAATTATTGAAGATTGCAGCGTACTGAACAGATTTAATACTGGAAGTGATCATCGAATGGTGAGATGTAAAGTGCACTTAAATACTAAATTAGAACGACAGAAGCTCATTAGGAAACAAGTAAGTAAGAGGGTGGATCTAATGAAACTGAAAGTAAATACCGAGGCATTCAAGTTGGAATTAAAAAATCGCTTTTCTGCACTGGAAGGACTTATTGATGAAAGTGATATCTCAGAAGCAAATGAAAACATTGTTAAGACAATAGTTGAAACTGCTGGGGAAATTGGTGGTGTAACCTGTAAAAAGCACAATAGCAAATTATCTGAGAAGACGAAACAGCTCATGAAAAGGCGAAGAGATATGAAGGTGGACAATCGAAATACCAGTTCCAGGATTGAGTACATAGAACTTTGTAAAACTCTGCGCAAAAGCATGAAAGAAGACATAAGAAAATTCAACTGTGAGCTAGTAAGGAAAGCCATTGAAAATAACAAGAGCCTTAGGGTTGTTAAAGGAAGTTTATCTGTTGGGAAGAAACACATCATTGCATTAAAAGGAGAGGATGGCACCGTAACAAGAAATAGGGAAGAAATACTTAGAAGAGTTGAAGAATTCTACAAAAAACTATACGAAAGTAACAGTGGATTAAACGAAGACATTGAAATAGTCGAAGGAACAGCTCCTAAAATCTTAAAAGAAGAAGTTTCATTTGCAATAAAAAGTATGAAGAAAGGAAGAGCCCCTGGTGATGATGGTATTACATTAGATATCCTAAAAGAAGCTGGAGAATATGTAGAAGACATACTTGCAAAATTCTTTACCAAATGTCTTAACAGCGGTAACATACCAAACCAATGGGATTCTGCAACAGTAATTCTTTTGCATAAAAAAGGTGATAAAGAGGATTTGAAAAATTACCGACCAATTAGCTTGTTACCTGCTATTTATAAAATCTTCACAAAAGTGCTAACACATCGCCTGCAGAAAAAATTAGATGCAGCTCAACCAAGAGAACAAGCTGGATTTCGAAGTGGATTCAGTACAGTGGACCATATTCAAGTATTAAGAGAATTAATTGAAAGAACACATGAATATGAACTTCCATTGTGTGTTGCATTTATTGACTATGAGAAGGCCTTTGACTCTATAAAAACATCAGCAGTCATCAACTCTTTAAGATCAACAGACATTGAGGATGTGTACATTGACATGGTGAAACGTGTGTATAAAAATGCAAGTGCAAAATTTCGGTTACATAAAGATACCAAAACTATCAAACTTGGCAAAGGGGTGAGGCAGGGAGATACCATTTCTCCAAAACTTTTTACTTCTGCTTTACAGATGATTTTTCAGCTGATAAATTGGAATAACAAGGGAATAAAAATAAATGGTGAATATTTAAATCATTTGCGGTTTGCTGATGACATTGTTATTTTTTCAACGAACCCATCAGAACTCCAAGACATGGTACAGGAGCTCTCAACTAGAAGTAAAGAAGTTGGACTCAAGATGAACCTACAAAAAACTAAGATCATGTTCAATAATTTCGTAGAGGAAACAAAAATACAAGTTGACAACATTGAGCTAGAAATTGCTGATTCATATATTTACCTTGGCCAGCTGATTTCAATGGATGGCAACATTATGAAAGAACTCAACAGACGTATTAAACTTGGCTGGAGTGCATTTGGAAGAAACAGTTTTATCCTGAAGGGGAAATTGCCTTTGTGTCTAAAAAGAAAGGTCTTCAACCAGTGTGTATTGCCAGTCCTCTCTTATGGATCAGAGACATGGAGTCTAACAGTTGGAGCAATACGAAAGTTACAGACAACGCAAAGGAGCATGGAGAGGTGCATGCTTGGAATAACTAGGAGAGATCGAAAAAGAAACACTTGGGTGAGAGAGCAAACTAGAGTAGAGGACATCATTGTTAAAGTAAAAGGGCTGAAATGGCGATGGGCTGGGCATATTGCAAGAAGAACTGATCAACGATGGACAACAGAAATTCTGAACTGGATTCCAAGAGACCACCGAAGACCTAGAAAACGTCCTCAAACTAGATGGGTGGATGAAATAAGAAAACAGGTTGGGGTGACGTGGAAGCGAATTGCTCAGGATAGACTTGTGTGGAAAGCATTTGGAGAGACCTTCATCCAGCAGTGGATAGATAATGGTTGAATATGATGATGATGATGATTATTATGATATTAGTCTATAAATGTAAGTTTAACGATCATTAGTAAAATATTGCAATGTGTGTAACCATGTTGAAATACAAAAGCGTTGGAAACATTTGGTATGAAATTCTTTATAAAAATAATTGCAACAAAAAATAGTTTCGGCCATTCTCCAGAAACCTGTTCACGACCCCCAGGTTGGGAACCACTGTTTTATTCTATATTTGGCCCTCATACGACGTTTTTCAATATGGAAATTGCTCTGTAGTGGTGGAATGGACAACAATGGATTTGCAATTTTCTGAGGAATCTGAATCTCTTAAAACCTAGGGAACCAAACCCCGAACTACAGTGAGCAGTTAGTCAATAAGCATATTTTTTTGGTGTAGTTGGGAGATGAACCTGGGATAACTGCATGCAAGCGCGTTATCACTGAAGGGCTTTGTATGAAAAACGATACTTACCTCCCAATCTCTCTTTGTATCTGGCATATCCGCATGCAAGTTTTGATGGTCGTTAATGCAACTTCTGATGTAGTTTCTGTTTCCGTACAACACCTAATGAGATGAATGGAAATTGGCAAGTATGTTAACCCTCAAAAGGGTAATAATATCTTATAAACAGGATCATGCTGTTGTAAAGCTTGGATAATGTGGCACAATTGACATACATATTTTAAACAAAGAAAACTACTGAACTCAACTTACCTTCCATTGCCATTCCTGGCTGGCAACATCTCTATGGTTTCCAAGATGGCTATTCACAGTGGCCTTCATAAAATTACCGTTGTCATATTCGATCTGCAAAAATATTAATAAAGAAAAAAAGGGCATAAGTAAAACCTTCTTAAGATGACCACCTTAGGTTCCATGAAAAAGTAATGGCCAATTTTGTTAGATAGATGCCAAGTAGAATGAATCCACATCCAAATTTTACACAAAAAATGCTTTACAAAAATATACATAATACTTTTAAAAAAAAAAAAATCGCTTTTCAATTATTAGGAGCAAACGAGTTTCTTATCCTAGCCTCCTCAGTTGTGTATAACTTGTAGTCTCTTTATTTTCATATATAATAATAATGCTGATAGACTATTTTTAACAACTTACTAGTTTTAACAATGCTTTTTAACAACTTACTAATTTAACAATTTTTAACAACTAATTTTAATAATTTTTAACAAATAATTTTAACAATTTTAACAACAATTTTAACGACTAATTTTAACAATTTTCAACAACTTACTAATTTTAACAATTTTCAACAACTTACTAATTTTAACAATTTTCAACAACTTGTTAATTTTAACAATTTTCAACAACTTACTAATTTTAACAATTTTCAACAACTTACTAATTTTAACGATTTTTAACAACTTGCTAATTTTAAGAACGATTTTTAACAACTTACTAATTTTAAGAACAATTTTGAATAACTTACTGGCCAATGTTTTGCTTGAACAGTGTCATCTCTGTGCTTTCCCAGATATTCATTGATGCTACTTTTAATATAATTTGAATTGTTGTAATGCACCTACAAAGAACAACTGATCATTGAGCCTTGCTTTTTTCACATATACAGGAACCTGGTAAAGTGACCACCTTTATAAATTGACCACCTGAAGAAAGTGACCACTTTTTATAAGAGAGAACTGGTAGGGACTTGAGTTGTCTATACCAAAATCTGTCATGTATAGTGACTGCCCCTCTATGGTAACCATTACGATGCAGTCCCAAAGGTGGTCACTTTAGGCAGGTTCTACTGTATTTCATTCCTCCTTATACTATAAGATGATTATTTTACAGCAAAGATAGATAATATCGAAAATTTGTTACTGTTATAAGTTGTTACATGATAGTGAGCATTTAACATTTTGTGTGTAGAGAAATACGTCAGGACTTGTGAACTTGTGTGCATAACAATGGAAGTTGTTCACCATATAGTGAAACACTCCATAATGGGCACCCCTCAGATATTATCAAATAAAAATTCCCTAGCAAAAACTTCTTTACAATAATATTGATCTTCTATGATCACCTCCCTCTCTTTTGCAGATAAATGTTCCTGTCTTGTGAATGTCTACTAATAAAGGGTTTTGCTGCATTCATGTACGTATAATTTGCCATATGCTAGTGTACATACAACTACTTATGCACATAGTAATATATAACAAATGAACACATATAACATATAACATCATTAGTGTATATCAATGTTACAAGTATTGCTGTGCCAAATGCTGTAAATATACATAAATGTTACAGGCATTACTGCGCCAATGCTACAAGATCTGGTGCAGTAATACTGCAAGCATTAATACACCAATTTTAGGACTTGTACCAATGTGCTACAAATCTGTGACACAAATGCTATAAGTAGTGGTCTATCAATGCTACGAATACTAATGAGTAGAGTCTAGATTATATGCAATTGCATATTTTAGCTGTTTTTAGTGTTTGTGCATATAAATGCACAAAAACCATGAATTTCCAGAATAAATGCATATTTTAAGGGTTTTAGTAATTTTAAGAATTTTATTATTTCCTCATCCGAAAAATTTTACCAAAATGCTAAGGTGAAACTTTCTTCTTATCCGAGCAGAAAGTCAATGGAATTCGTAAACGTAGACTACAAGTTTAATGAGCGAAAAATTTTGTCATAGCTGAATTATGGCCACCATGTCTATTAGGGAGACCAAAGATTAGTTTTACTGTGCTGTGCTAGCACTTGATTAAAAGTCAGATTAAAACAAACACTTTTTTCTAAAATTCCACATCATTCTCTCTCTCAGCGATAGACATGAGTCTGTTATTGATAAACTATCCGTAATAGATAACTCGCAAAAATTTATAAGTGCTGTCCAACATCTTTTGTAGCTAGTTCCTCTGAAAAGGATCCTTTTGGTCATAAAAATGCTATTACACATGATAGAAGGTAAAGAGTAACTGTTTAGAACATCAAGAGATATATCGTGATACACCATCATAGAAATTCTGCTGTACAAAATATATGATTTAATTTATAACGAATTTTTCTACTCGGCAGTTAATAATAAATCTATTCATTTTGAAATGCATAACACAAGATTTTCAATCGCTAAAAGATTGTTAAGGGGGAGTTCAATTATCACGTAAGCAATATTTTGGCCATTTTAACTACCCCCCACCAGTAAGCAAACATTAATACTGACCAACATAGGAAAATGAGACCAACGGCACCCCTACCCCCAAGGTGCTTACATAATACTTGAATGCTCTCTAAGTACAGTAAAACCTCGATTATGCATCTCCCGATTTCCTGCTTAACCATCAGCTTCAAGTTAGCGCCGCTACGTTAACATTGACTATGTGACAATTTTACACATTTGTGAGGCGCTACCTGCAAGAGGAAACATTGAAATTGACGTTGATATTGAATGGATGAACATTGACAAACCCGAAGCAGGTTTTGAGTGTCTTAAGTCACGACGAACTCATTCAGCAAGTTTGTTTGTTTTTTGGTTTTACGGCTCAAAGACTACAGTGGTCATGCTGCGCCGGGACCTACTGTTTTCCGAGGAATCCGAACCTCTTAAGGCCTAGGGAACCAAACCCCGGACTACAGTGAGCAGTGCGATCTTTATGAGATCTCTGAGTAAGCGTTCTTTTTGCACTGCTGGGAGTCGAACCCGGATTAGCCGCGCAATAGGAGAACGCGTTACCACACTGCGCCACCGCAGGGCCTCATTTCAGCAAGTAAACCTCAATGATCCTAAAGAAAATGATGAAAGTGCACAGGAGTCTAAAGAACCTACAAAAACCATAACACCTGCTGAAGCAAAATGCATGCTTGCCAAGCGCATTGACTGGTTTGAAAAGCAGATGCTACTCAGCTATTACTACTTCTAAGAGTACGGACATGGCAGCCCAAAAAAGCACACAGTATGCTTTAAAAAAAAACTGCTTTCTTCAACCAATAACAATAATTTTAAACACAGGTATGTAATTCACGTTTCATTAAACGCAAGTTCTCTTCAATCAAATAAACTTCGTTTGTGCCTTCAGCAAATTTCACAACGTATTTTTTTTTAATTGTATAATTTTAATAAAAATGTACTATATTGTACTGTAAATTTCCCCGTTTCCGCTTAACCGTCTTTTCAATTATCCGTCAAGGCTCTGGTCCCGTGTTTTCCAAATAATCGAGGTTTTACTGTACATATTTATTTTAGGTGCATGTTCATTCATTTTAAGTGCATATACATAGATATTTTGATGTTTTTTAATGCATATTTCGAGGGTTTTCAGTGCATATTTTGCTGTTTTTTTGTGAATATAATCTGACCTCTACTAACGAACACACTAACATATCCAGTTAAATTACGACTTGGGCCTAATAACTTCGAATTGCATTTTTCCAAATTAAAACCTTGTGCTATCCCTGCATTTCCTTCTCTATTCATCATCACAATTCCAAATACTGGGAAGAAATGTTGTAACACAAATGGTTTACACAGTTCTTGTAATATCAAATGTAAGATGTAATTAAACCCACCGTTAACGAACGTCGTTTCCTTACAGCAGTAACTGAAAACATGCCATCAAATAATAGTTTTGGCAACATGCATGGTTCAAGTATAGAATGAAAGGTAAGAAAAGTACAAACAGCAACCAATGAATGGAATATACTATGGGAAAGAAATGTTAACGAAGTTGCTACAATTGCCAACTAATAATCCACCAATGATGAGGCAACTTAAACTACATTTCGCACAGCCTTACCTTCCATTTCTGCAAGTCTTCCTCTTTAAGGGCATGCATGCCTATATTTTCATTAACACAACTCTTTATAAAATTTTTGTTATCACTGTCCACCTACATGTAAGCAAATGAAATATGGTTTATAATACTTTATCTTGACAATAGTTAATGTTTTTAGTTATATGGGTAATTTGTTAATGGAGGTAAAGTGTTTAGTTGGTAGGTAATGTGTTAGTTAACAACTCGAATTGCTTTATGTAATCGCATTCCATTGTCGCTCCAAACTTGGTGTATCTTGGTACTTTTACCTTTATGATCATTAACAGAGGCTCATTATGTAATTCTTGTTATTAGGAGGAATCTGACAAAAAACATTCAAATTACATAAATATAAAATTATATATAAAAAACTTTTCATTAAAAGGCGCATTCAGAAAATCTTTCCCCCTCAAAAAAATGTTGCACATGCCACTATGATACTTGCTTTATCGATCTACGAGCAATACACCGGAATTTATCGCTAGTAAGGTCTTGAGTGCCATATTGTTTATTATTGTGTTTGCCATGTTCAAAACACAGTCAAAGGTGGCCAAGAGTACATTCTGAGTCATGAACAAATTAGAGATGTGTCGTTCATGAATACATCTGTCATTAAGACTATGTCCTTCGAGCGAACAAAATGCTGATCTGTGTACTAAAATGAACGTTCAGTAAGTGGTGCAACCACTGTCAGTCACTAAAACTTTGATCAGCAGCATGATTTGGTTCAAACAATCAGTTCATGAAAAGGTATCTTTAGAGTTACTGTTGTGAGTCAGTTGACTACTGAATGATTCGGTCGTGTAGTTCATTTCCATTTAAGTTGTGTCTCAGTTGAATACTAAACAGTTCAATATATATATATATATATATGTATTAAGACACTTCACTATATATATATGGGGATGGTTCTATCATGAAAGCAGTTGTTTCATCTAGGTAGATGTCGTTCCACTGGTTTTTGTACCCAGAACTATTAGAATTGTATATAAAATAGCAATAATAAACACAGTATCATCACAGTTAAAAGTTATTAATAAATTTCAATTGTGACAATATTATGTTTATTATTTACTAGTTTTTGCCCAATATATCACGATATGATTTACGTATACAGATAATTTGGATAACTCTTCCCTTTCTATAGTCTGTTCATGGAAAATTGACCAGTGATACCATTAAAATTCAAGGCAGCTGACGTCACAAATGGGCTGGTTCATTGCAGTATAGGGAAAGGCATCATTTCATCACTAGCTTTTCAAGCATGTTTGTCTACAGGAGAAACCAGTTATGAAATGATGCCCTTCCCTCTACTGCAATGAACCAACTTATTTGTTTTTTGTTGTTTTGCAACTTGGTGGAACATTAACGCAGTTAATGTTCCATCAATTTGGAATTCCTGCCTAAAAATTCGAGCCTCTTTCAGTCAATTTAAACTCGCCATCCTCTGGGTCAATGAACGACGACCTACATACAACAACCAATGAGAGTGCATCATCCGGAAATCATCCAATCAGGGGATAGCCAGAGAAATAGTACTACAAATACGTCTCATATTTTTTACTCACTCATTTTCTGCCAAGCAACCAAGCGAAAGTCTTGCATTTTGCAGAGGGAAACTTGGCCGGCAATTACTTCTGAGGATGCTTAGCATAGCACGGAGTGAAACGTTAAGTGTTTTTAATAAACAGACACGGTGGAACATCCCGCAAAACTCTATGATGTATAGTTGATTACTCTCTTTATCAGGCAAAAATAGAGTGAGCAAAAAGTTTTAAATTTATATACAGTGGGACCTGGTAAAGTGACCCCACTTTGGTAGGGTGACCACTTTTTCTAAGAGAGAACTGGTAGGGACTCAGTCATGTCTGTGCCAAAGTTAGGTATGTATAGTGACTACCCGTGTCTATGGTAACCATTGCATTCCAGTCCCAAGGGTGGTAGTTTTATGCAGGTTCTACGGTATTTCTTTTGCTGGGGAAATCCCTTAATGGATGACATAAAACAACTACTCCCGACTCAAAGTTTGGCAAAAATTTGATAGAAGTTTTAACACTTTAACTTCACTTGATTAAGATAGCAGTTAGCTTCTACTGCCATGTTTCTAAACGTCTTCGCTATATTTCCAACAGCGGGCTCCATCGTTCCATTGTGATAATTTTTTATTGAACTCAAAAAAAAAATTTAAAAGTTGACAACTTTGGATCCAACTTACAACAACCTTGATACAACTTACCTCCCATAGCCTTTCAGTTTCGGGAACTTGGCGGTGAAAACCAACATGGTCGTTAACATAATGTTTAATGAAATTTCTATTATCAGGCCCCACCTGCAAATAAAGAAAAAAAAGACCATCTTTAAATATTAAATAAAAAGGTTAATTCGAACTTTAGAAAACTATATGGATTTTTAAAATTAACGGACAATATTTGAACAAGAAAAAACGGGAAATTAAGCTACTTGTAAATAATCAATATTAATAACCGCTATTTGTGCAAGATTTTGAAAAAGGTAAGGTTTATTTACGTATAATGTGATGTACTCCATATGAGATGTATCCAGTTCAAAGCATTCAGAATTTGCATAAACACATAATTTAAAGCATTCAGAATTTGTACTAGAAACATAATTTAAAGCAATGCTTCTCAATCTTTGTGGGATGGCAACACAGCAAATTCTTCTTCTTCTTTGATAAGATGACAGGCTGTCCCCAATAAATTTATGCATAAGCACCTTTAAAAATTTTTTAAAGTTAATGCATTAAATCAGTGGTACCCAATCTTTTCAAGCTGTGATCTAATACTATTAAAGTAGCCAAATAATCTGCGACCCCCTTCTGTCTGCCACCACCACCACATTTGCATAATAAAAATATTATGTAAATTTTATTTATAATAAAAATATTGTGTAAAAATTATGTATAAACATTTATATAACGAAGAAAACACATTAAATATAAAATTATATTAATTATACATATGTTACATTATGTATATTATATTAATTATATATTTATGTATATAATAGATATAATGTTAACAACAATTAGTGATATATGGCAATGTGTGTAGCCATTTTGACATATAAAGGGTTGGAAATATTTGGTATGAAATTTCTTATAAAAATAATTCCAACTAAAGATACTTGTGGCAAACCCCTCCCAGAAACCCGTTCGCGACCCCCCAGGTTGAGAACCACTGCATTAAACTAATATATGTATTACTAATTATGGAATAATTATGAAGATTATTATTACACTAGTGTATATGGTGTGGCATGTTGTAATAAATATAAAATTACATTTAAAGTAGTTGCCAATCACTGGACTAATGAAATCTTATAACATATTATAGCTTCAAACAACAATATTACTTAACGTTTATTGGCGTCAATAAACGTTGATTAATATTGTTGTTTGATTTAATCTGTGTAGTGTTCGATTTATATAAATATTATAGCTTCCTTAGGTCAACACGTTATTAATTTAATTTCTGCTAATTTTCATTAACACGTTGAAAGGTTTTGATGTCTGATAATTCATAAATACCACCAAATGTCCAAAAATATGAAAGTTGACCACTGACATTTGCTATGCAGATGTTATTTAGTCTTTTTTGGGTGTGAGTTTTTGAACACATTCACTTAGAGCAGTGGTTCCCAACCTTTTTCAAGCTGCGACCCACTTTCATAGTAGCTAAGCAATCCATGACCCCCTTTATAGTAACCAAAAGACCTGCTACCCACCACCTTTCCGCCACCACATTTGCGTAATAAAAGCATTTTAACAGAGTAAAAAAAAAAAGACATTTAATATAAAATTATATTGTGTATTAATTATATATATATATTGCATTAATTATATAAATTAATGTATATTATAGATATAAAGTTAACAACCATTAGTAGAATATTGCAATGTGTGTAGCCATGTTGAAATATAAAAGCGTTGGAAACATTTGGTATAAAATTCCTTATAAAAATAATTGCAACTAAAAATAGTTGCGGCGACCCACAGAAACCTGTTCGCGACCGCCAGGTTGAGCACCACTAACTTAGACCATACTACTCAGAATATTTCCACTATAAAATATTTATTCATGCAAAATGCTCAGAAAACTAAAATAGCAATTTTTTGACATTTTCAAGATGGGTTAGGGTATGCTATTTCACCAGAGATTTCATAAATAGTGTTAGAGGTTTATTTAACTTTTTTTTTTTACATATATTAGATGACACCAGTGTTAGATTTCAATGAGAAGCATAGATTTGCCAATATAGTTCACAAAAACATTCAAGTTATTGAAGAATTACGAAGTTAATGATAAATGCATTGCTAGTGACATATACAAATACAGAAAGTTTTGTGAAAGTACCCCTAATGTTTCAAGATCCGACATCATTGAAAACGACCCATCATTAGAGGGTTAAAAATGCAACATCACGCACCATCATCATCAGACTGTCTCAAAATTAGCAACAGTCATTGCTGCCCATGCTGATTCGTTTGTATTCAACAGGTCTTTTCATCCTTATAGTAATATACAAGGATGAAATAGAATCATCCTTATAATAATACATGATGGTCCCATAAGCTATGTATTCAATACATGACGGCTTTAATATTTCTTGGCGTTGCATTTTTAATGGCAAGACCCATTAATGTATTTAGTAATGTGAGTTTTAAAAATAATGTAATATGACTTATTTTGCCGAACCTGCCACCTGTCGGTTTCTTCATCAATCAGTCTATGCCAACCGTGATGCTCATTGACATAGCTTTTCAAATAATTCTGGTTATTGCCTTGGATCACCTATGCATAAAAGTTATTAAATACGTTATGACTTATCTATGAAATAATGGAGTAATAATTGATTCATCTATAGAACACATAGCAAATAGGCCCAGACAGATTTATAAATGGGCACACAATTTTAAAAGGCAGTAAACTATTTATTTGAAAAAAAAAAATGCAATTTATCTAAAAATTTCATCAAACAGTCCTTCCTGGTAAGGTAAAAATTTGAAAGTCCCGAAAATTCCAAGAAACAGCTCCCACCCATCCACCCCTTCTAGACATAGGAAAAAATAAACAACTTCATCATCAAATAAACATATTCATAAAAATAGCTTTATTTCATCTTATAATAAATCATGTAAGATAATCATATAAATGCCTCCCTCAACTTATATAATTTTCCGTTGTGCTTATGGGGTGGACTAATGGAATTTGGATGAGGGATGTGCAAAAAAAATAATTGCTGTGTCCAGGACACCTCACACCCGAAATCTGAGCCCCATAAGAAAGTCAACACTAGTTTACCCACGAAACATAGGGCATGGTTTAAAAGAATTCAAATATATACATATAGAAAGTTAAAAAAAAACTAAGTTCAGAGCTCTGCGTAGAAAGAACTATTGGAGAAAACCAAATTTAGCATACATACTGTTCTGAATTAGCATTTCCAAAAAACAAACATTTTTACCTCAAATTCAACTTCTAGGATGAAATTTACCACTGCTTAATTTGCATGTTATGTAAGTTATCCAAAGAATTTCAACTATGCAAGAGAGGCAAAACACATTTCTCACAATTCTCGAAAGGTGAAAAACCATAGTGTTCATTGCACCTGATCATGCGTTACTCACTAAAGCTTTCTATCAAGAATCAGCAATACCAGTGCTGCGTTTCTGCAATTAAGAGTTTTGCAAAGAGATTTTCTGGCTGTTACTAACGTTAGGAAAATTATTTTGCAATTTAAGGAAATTGAAATTTGAATGAGAGTTGATGACGCATGACTATGCAAAGTGATAAAACTCCTTTTTACTTTAATGGTGATCTATGAATACTCATAACCGCTGTATTGATCTGACCAAAACCAACATGTTCACAACACATTGCATTACAGTGACCAAAAATAAGAGAAGACAGATGAGGTTTTACGGCAATAATTCACTGATGTTCCTTTATTTTTATTTTTTTTTAAAGTAAACTTTGCATCTAGGCCAGTCGTAAGGACCATACCAGACGTCCACATTCACGAAAGTTACCCGGCTGCCTGTAAAAACTCTGAAATTCTCCAGAGTTTTGAAAAAAAAAACCAGAAATATAATCATTGAAAATTAAATAACAATTGTTTCCCAATTTTGCACCAATTGATCATCAGCCTCCATCAACGATTTTTAAAGTTCCTACTGACGATCTAGGAAAAGTTTCCTTATGATTTCTTCATTCTTTGACGTCTGTCTTTCAAAGTAAAACTCAGTCAATTGAAAATTAAGACAATGGTATCACACCGAAGTGAAGAAAACTCTCTATAAAATGTTATCGATGCTTCAACCGTGCTTAAAAAATAAATTTATCGATTAAAAACATAAATTTATTACAAAATTGGAAAGTGGGAAGATTTCTTCAATGGTTGCAATAGTTTTTGCTCCACTGGACTTATAAGATATGCTATTATCTTATAAGATATGCTAAATTTCTTTCATACTTTTCCTCATGGTCAGGGATGGGGTTCCTAGATATCTGGCACAAAACTTTAAATGTACAACGAACAATTTCGCCATTAAACATAATTGGTTAGGGATTCGATCTGCCACACTATCAGTAGATCCTATCCCCAGTCCTGCTTTCTCATAATGCCAACGTTCTTCCTGATTGCATCACAATGAACAACGGAATAGGCAGTCCATTGGCTCAATTAACATGACAGGATAGATGATTTTGATCTAGCTGTTTTCGATAGCTAGTTTTGATAGCTGTTTATGATCTAGCTCAAGTTTCACTTGAAAACCGCAACCTGCTAGTAATTTTCTAATAATGTTTCAAAGACAAAGGAGGGTTATTTTGAAAGAAATTATAGGTCATCGTAGAAATATAACAAATATATTATCAATGAAATGTGACGTCAAGAGTATATGACCAATTTTTAACAGCTTATAATTTTACGTCCTGCTTTTTTTTTAACAGTTTATTCTGGCCTTTTGTTTTTATGATTTAGTGTGTATAGCCACCGACATATTCTGTTAGTGTCTCTGGATAAAGATCCATGTCCCAAAACTTTTTTATTCCAACTCTTCGATAGGGAAATTGTCAGAAAAGAGCCTCATTCGTCGAGGCAATACTTCCAAATCAGGTGCATCAAAAAACCGAATTTCACAACATGCGAAGACAATTTCATTCAGATCAGATATGTTCAGTTAACAAGTGTATTGTTTAACAAATGCAATTTTTTAGAATGGAAAATGCACAGAACCATATCTATGATTTAATCCTCATTTTCATATTCGTTGGTTGGTTGCATTTTTATGGCACAAGGACAACAAGGGTCATTCTGCACCAATCATAGTGAGACTGTGCATACTGCTTCAATATCAAATATTAATAGTATAATGTTAAAAACATTCAAAGAATGTTAAACAATGTAGAAAAGTCAGATGAAATTTAAAAAGATAATATCAGATAACAAGTTAAAAATGATTTCATGATTAAAAGAATCACATAAAATGTCTTTTCATATTCAAGATTTGTAATTTGTTTTTAAGCATCTAAATTGAAATTATTACGATTTGTTCCCTGACTCCTTCATATACCCGATGTGTGTTGGCTAGATAACACACCATATCTCGGGGTTACTTAAGCCACTTTTCAATTTAAAACATCTGCGAATTCAACATCATTTACTTTAGAGATTAATTAATTGTTGTAAAACTTGTGTCTAAAGTTACGCTCTATATTTACATGTATGAAAGTCTTCTACAACATGTATGTTAAAGACAAAACAAAAACATGATGGCTTAAGTTACCTCTCAATATGGGGTAACTAAAGCCAGTGGTAAGAATTCAATGTTTGGCTTATGTTAGTTGATGATGGGGTATCAAAATTCACATAAAGGGCTAAAGTAAATGTATATTAAATATAAATAAATGTAATATAAATCGAATATAAATTAAATATAAATAAATGTATATTCAAGATATTTATTAGTAAAAATGAAAGTAAAAAGTAAATTTTTTTACATTTTAGTGTTTCGGATGTTTAATTTACACTAAAAAAGTTTAAGATGTTTAATTTAACATGTGTTGCCAAATACGAGTCCGAAATTTAATCAGTATAATAGCTTTACACAATAATTTTCACCACCCATGTAAAAATGGTTCAAGCTAGAGCTTTTTTGTTTTTAGAGAAAAAGAGACGCTTTCCCCATCCTGGATTCGAACCAGGGTCCCTCCGTTGAGCCCGGAGTGTCTTGGACCGCTAGACGAATGAGGACAGGTAATAACGCTCTCTTTCTCCGTATATAAGGATGTAAGATATTATTACCCTCCGCAGGGATAACACAATTGCCAAATAATGGTCAACACAAGAAAGCCTCCGGGGCGAGATTTTTGTGAGTTTTCGTGGGGGAATTTATTTTTACTCAATAATTTTCGACACCCACGTAGAAACGAACTCAAACTAGAGCTGTTTTTGTTTAGGAGAAAAAGAGACATCTCCTCATCCTAGACAATAACAGCAAATGTCACTACTGTTTATTGGCCTTTGTTACTCCGTACAGGGAGCAACGACGAATTTAAAAATATATATAAAAAAATGGAAATATAATCTAGGAAGTATAAGAGCCGTAAGAGTATTGTTTGAGGTTATGTTTAAAAATGATTTTAGTGAATTTAATTTAAAAATGTGATTTTGGCCATGAAAGATATGGACTGTATAATTTTATGACGAAATTATCCTAAATACAAATAAAAGTTTATAAACTTAATTTTAGAACATACACACTATTAAAATATGTGGCCCAAAGCTTCGTCAAAATATGGAATTGATGGCATGAAAGTTAACAATCAAACTCAAAACAGTGTTGCCAGAATCAGTGTCCGAAATTTACCCAGCATAATGGCTTAAATTACCCCAGTGGCTTAAGTAGCCCCAAAATACGGTATGTTACGTGATACACGGTATCGTACACGGTATCGTGTACACGGTACGTGTGTTACGGTATACTTACGTGACACACAAATTTAGTTTAAAGAAGCACCAAAATTTGACACTAACTGCAGAATTCCTAAATAAAAAAATCGCAAACTGAAACCACATATTTAAAATTATATGCATACTAAATTTTGTTTGAGATTTGTCCCATAGTTTGTTCTAAAGAGAGCTCTGAACACCTCCTCCTTAACTGTAAGAGCTCTGTATAATACACAAAGTGTAACTTATTTTTTAATTAAGTCACCCTCAGTCACTTCTGAAGTTCACTTACATGCCATTTTTCTACAGTTTCAGGAACTTCTCTATGCATGCCTACATGTTGATTCACCAAGCTTTTGACATAACTTTGATTATTATGGTATACCTGCAAAAAGAAGTGATTTTTGAAATTCGACACATTAGTTAAATATGGTATATTAAAATTACGGTGTCAGCGATTTTCACATCCCACGATTATAGCCATCCATGATGGATTCCATCAGAGCTGTCCCCAAAGGGTAAGCGCTGTGTGCGCCGCTTACTCTCAAGAAAATTTGAAAAATACCGAGTATGTGCCGCATATTCTCAAGGTCTCAAGAAACTTTTTGTATTTGCTGGTTTTCGGGCAACTTTTAACAAAGTTCAGCCTTCTTTTTCTTTTCTAGTCATTTACAAACTTGAATGGAAACAAATGAGGAAATGAAGAACCCGCCTGAACCCCCCCACCACCACCACCAGGCTCAAAATAATATCCTGCGTACGACCAGAAGAGGAATGAAAAACTGATGAAAATAGCAACTAGTGGCATAGCATATGTTGCCAGCGCCCATGGCGAATTAAGTATTGTGTCCATTAAAACCCGTTAGCATCCCCTTTCAACAGTCCAGTATTGAAATTTTGCACCCCTGAGAAATATGCGCCCCGGCTTTCGCTTCGGTGGCAACCCCCACACCATGTTGTGTCACTGTTGGAAACTGTCACCTTGGGCTTGGATAGACGATAGACGACCAGTCAAATACATGCGGTGATGTCAACAAGTCCAGTAACTCCGCAATTACAATACTCTTTAAGACAGCACCGCATACTCTCAATAATTTTCTTCAGGACAGCCCTGGATTCGATATTTTAACGCGACCTCCAAACAACGACACATTTACATGCAAGTGGGCTTACTTGGGATCTAGCCCATCTCGGTGGATTCAAAGGATACAATGAAGATGTGGAACGATTTGTGCCAAGACTCTACCTTGCAGTGAGCAAAACCTCCCACTTTAGAGAATGCATTCTTTATTTTGAAAAAATATACTCCCAGAATCATTCATTTTGAATCATTCAGTCATTTACAAAATGGGAATCAGAATCATCATTCCCATTTGTTTAATGTGAATGTAAACAAACATTATTCTTCTGAAATATATAATTTTCATGGCCAGAAAGCTTTATCAAATCAAAGATAGATGAAAACTTGCCAATTCGGTTCTACTTATCTTTGCTAAGTTTCAGCGTACATAGGGTCTCTCTACCTCATTTATGATGAGGCATATAATGAATTAGCATCATGCTGCAGTGTAACCTAA
This sequence comes from Dysdera silvatica, assembly GCA_006491805.2. Lineage (NCBI taxonomy): Eukaryota > Metazoa > Arthropoda > Arachnida > Araneae > Dysderidae > Dysdera > Dysdera silvatica. Next base: position 82,976,754 of record QLNU02014802.1, read on the forward strand.
GACGATCCGAAGGATCCGAACCTTGACTGTCTAGGGAACCAAACTCTGGACTATGGTGGATGGAAAAAATGTCATGCCTTCTACAGTATCACCATAATCAAACTTGGGTTAACAGTACGATAAGAGAATGTGTTACCTCCACTCCACAGTGACACTACATCTAATTAATCGATTATGGAAATTAACTTTTAAGAGCTGATGATTACTTAAAATCATTAATATGAGTAGAAATTGAAAGATGTAATCATTTGCACGATGAAAATTAATCGTTAATTAAAAATAATCAGCAAAAACGTACATCCCACTCAGGTTCTGGAGCTCCATCATGTCTGTGCATTCCCTTGTGTTCATTAACGAAATATGCGATATAATTTTTATTGTCATTGGTAACCTGCAACAGAAAGAAATAAGAAAAATTTATTCAACCTGTATACAGTTATTTCTGATAGATCTATTTAAAAAATTATTTTAATGCTTTAATTGAAATCTTAGAGATTCAGATACCATTGATATGATTTGGTTAGATATGGAGGAGAGCAAAAACCAAAAGCTTGTTTCAAGGCTCGCCACCAGTTAGATACATATCACATAGTTTCCACGATTTAGATAACCTCGATATGCGTTATTTTCATAGGATTATAGAATAGATGAAAAGTACATTTTTATTATCAGTATATATATCTAAATCCACTATAAAGTAAAGCACTGTTTTATGTAAATTTATGGCCTCATTTGAAAAACTGATATAGAATAGGATGAAGAACTGAGTTGACGCATGCAGAGTATACGATATGCATTATTCAAAACATTAATGGAAATTTATTACATTCGAAATATTAACAAAGAGAATATATAAATATATATATACCGAACCTACAAGTTATTAGGAGCACCTAATAACAATCGAACATGTAGAGGACTTACTGACGTAAGTAACTGACAGAAAGTGTGTTTGATAAAGAGCTTGCCGGCAAGAGTTGCTTGTTCGTCAGTATTTCATGGTGAAAGGACAGCAAGAGTCATGCTGTGTCCAGACTACCATTGAGTCAAAATCGTTGAATGGCCAAATCAATTAATAAGTCTGCTCGTTTATGATAGACAGACAAAATCGTCCATTGATTTGCTCAGTCAACGATTTAGCACACCTGTAATCGAGGCCTACAGTTTTCCTTAGGGAGAGAGAGGGGGGGGATTATGCAATTAAAGAGAAGTTGGAAAAAGTGGCCACCCAAGACAGTGCTGTAATCCCAGACAGGACACTCAATTAGTGCAATCAACTGCCAGAAGTAGGTTGGGGGAGTCAATCATATGTGGCACACAGAGGTACACATTCATATTGGTGTTGTCATTCAACGTGAACCAAAGCCAGCCGACAGGACCACCATGCAGAGTGGCCTAGACTGACGCAATGAACCCACACCCAAGGCACCTGCGGAAACCAGCCCAGCCCCACAAGGAATTCACAAAGAGCGACTAGATGGTGAAGAGATCTGAAAGGATACAGAAAGTCAAGCAGACCCGGAGAGGTAATAACCAGCTGACCACAGGTGAAAACAAGCTCAGCTTGAAGATAGTCATAGACTGGGCACCAAAAAAGGATGTGCTCCAAAGTTTTAATAGTCACATGGTGATTTCAAAAGCATGACACTGACTTCTAAGCGCTACATTATCCTCCATGATCTTAACCCTGATAGTAGCCAAATGTGTTATACCACTGGCACAAGTTTTTTTTTTTTATTTTTTATTTTAAGATACAAGGGCAGCAAAGGTCATGCTGCATTGGGACTTACAGTTTTTCCAAAGAATCCAAACCTCTTAAGGACAAGGGAATCAACCCCCGATTACAGTATGCACTTTGTCAATAACGGCATGTTTTTCTGGATGCCAATATATTTTGCGGCAAAATAATATAAAACGTAGAGAACATACTCAAACAACAAAAAAAAACAATGGAAGTGTACTGTGCACTAGAGATGAGTTCAAGCTCAATTTTTAGGCCTGAGCTTGAGGACTTGCAAGTTGGGCCCACCGGAGCTCAAAATACTTTGTGGAAATTTGAGCCTAAGCCCAAAACTTCAAATATTAGTTTAACCCTTTAACGTACAATTTAAATTTAAAACAATTTCCAAACTACACCATTTAATTTCCGAATTTTCATATACACATATTTCTACAATCCTCGAAAATGAACCATATAATTATATAGTTTGGAGAATTTCGATATACGAAAGCCAGTTTTCGGCTTCAGTTGAATCCGTCTGATGAGTCTGAGCTGGCCCAAGTCCAAAAGTAATATAAAATATGGAGCCCAAACCCATTTCAGGCCCAGGCTTGGGCTTAGGTTCAGCCTGTCTCACCTCTACTGAAAATTCTAGGAAAACACGTCCGCTGGTTTTCTATTGTTAGAGGCCATTCTCAGCGTTTTACATTGCTATGCCTCAAAATAAGCACAGCTAGGAAAACGTGCCGTAAGTGTTCTATTTGCCACAGGTCTTTGTACCTTAATATGTGCAGTGAAATCTTCTTAATTGATGTTCCTGAATAGAGACACTTCTATTTAATGGACACCTTTTAATAATGGACAGATACAGCATCGAGGTGTCCGCTATTCAGAAATTTAATTGTTGTCTGCATTGGCTTCGCTTCTTGTACGATGTACTTCACAAGTTCCCTTTTGAACAGGTTTGCTTAGAGTCTCTGACTTCCTACTGCCCCACCTTTAGTGAAAGATTGTGTGATGCATCCTATTTTGCATATTTAATTGCAAGCTATTATTCAATTAACCAAAAACTATTAATGTTTGTTTGTGGTTTTACGGCTCAAGGACTATAACGTTTGTTTGTTTAGGTGTTTTATGGCGCAAGAGCATCTGGGATATACTGGGCCAGAAAGAAGACAGAAAGACTACAATGGCCATGCTGCACCAGGACCTACTGTTTTCCGAGGAATTTGAACCTCTGGACCTATGATTTTCCGAGGAATCCAAACCTCTTAAGGCCTAGGGAACCAAACCCAGTGAGCAGTGTGATCTTCATGAGATCTCTGAATAAGCGTTCTTTGTGTACTGATTGGCAGTCGAACCAGGATTAACAGCTCACTAGGTGAATGCGTTACCACACTGTGCAACTGAAGGGCGGAAAACTATTAATAACATTGTCATACAGTATGATTTAGTAATTATCATTTATTAGTAATGTTATGTAGAGTAAGTGACAGATGAAGGGAGAGAAAACCATACTTACATTCCATTGATTTTTTTTTTGTGGAATTGTTCGATGCATCCCATGCTGCTCATTAACGAAACTCGTTGCAAAATTTTTGTTATCAGGATTTATCTATGGATACATTAACTGATTACAAATACAATAACTGATTACAAGTATAGTAATTACAGATACTTTAATTAAGTATGGTTATATTAATATATACATAGTCAAACTCGCTGCAAAGCAATAATGCAAGATACAAAAGGTTAAACACTGGTAAAATAGCAATGAAAAAGATCACCCAAGCTTTCGGACATGTCAGCAGCAGTCCTTCATCAGGAGTAATGTCCGTGGAGTGCTCTTGTCACTGTCTTTATTTTTTTAAGTTGCAAGAGCACTCCACGGACATTAAGAGTAATGTCCATGGAGTACTCTTGCAACTTAAAAAAATAAAGACAGTGACACTCCACGGACATTACTCCTGATGGAAGATTGCTGATGATTCATCCGAAAGCTTGGGTCTTCTATTTCATTTGCTATTTTAGCAATGTTTAACATTTTGTATGTAAATTTTCTTCTTAATACGTCCATGTTCATTTGTGGTAATTTTATGATGCAATGACAGCAGAGGTAATGCTGAGTCGAGACCTATAGTTCTCTGAGCAATCTGAACTTCTTTCTTAGATCTAGGAAACCAACCCCCAGACTACAGTGAGCATTCATTCATCTTATACAGTTGGCCACTAAACCATGGATAACCACACACTAGACGAACGAGTCACCACTGAACCAACACATGGCCTACTATACTCGCGGCAAAGCTAACCTGGTACACTGATAAGGCACAGAGCAGTACGATTTCGCCAGTGCAATATAGTTCGCCCTTTCTTACGTTAAGAGAGTTAATAGAAGATACATTTCGTACATAAAACATTAAAATTATGCTAAAATACATAAAACATAGGCATGTTTGTGTAATTAAAATCGGGTATTTATTAAATTTAGGAAAAAGACTCATTATAACTAGCGCTGATGTCATTCAAGTAACTGACCACAGAGGACTGTTTGTTTGACGGGAAATTTGGCAACTGCATTTCTCTTCATTTCAAATTAGGAGATAAATAGCCTAATAATGTTGAGGGCTATCTCATTTTTCGCCAATTGGCGAATGAATACTTATTGCACACACGTGAATAGGTTGCCGTAGCCTTAACAGTGTACCAGGTTAGATTGCGACGAGTATAGTACTTCAAATGTTTTATTCCAAAGGCATATTTACCTAAAACACGATCATAATAAAAATTAATTTATGATTATAAAAATTTTATGGTAAATATAGTACAATGTAATTTGGAAGTAAAAGGAAAACGCATAACTATTTCAAGTCATACGAAACATTTTCACTTTTTTGGTCCAATTCATTTATTTATTTATTAGTTAATTATGTAATAAAAAGTATCTTACGATCCATTGCTTAGCCTCCTCAGGTGTATGCTGATGCTCACCAAGGTGCTGATTCACATATTTGCTTATGTAGTTCACGTTATTATGAGGAACCTAAATGAATATAGAGATATTTAATTGTATATATAGGTCAATAACCACAATTAGAATGAAAAATTGCATTTCAAATGTCAGCTTATAGGTGTAAAATTCATGTAACCTATTTAACGTAAGTATTGGGAAGCAGTAAACTACCAATTCACCTATATTTAAAAATGAAATCAAAAGGCAAAACAAAGTTTACTACAACCTCGACAAGATGAATTGATTCTCGCTTTCCTTAAACCTCAATAACTCGAAAAGCAGTTAACTCGAAGTAAAACCCTTTGCCTTGTAGTTTGAGTTATTAGGGTTCCAATACGTGAATTGAAGTTCCACTACTGAACTACAATTAGGTTTGCTTTAAGTCTTAAGTTTTCTCAAAGATTTTACCATTCTTTTTGTGCCTTAGACCTGCTGGAGCTCTAAAGCTCGATGAACTCAAATAACAGCCCCGCTAAATCCTTCAAACTTCTTGGCAAGTGTGTTGCCACTGCAGGTCCAATATGCATTCATATCTGAGAAGAAAAGAATTTTTCTCTAACAGGAACATTCTGAAAATATAATTACTAATAATAATTATAGTAAAACCTCCCATAAGGGACACCTCTATTTAAGGGATGATTCCCCTGATCCTAGCCTCTTTGAAAAGGGACCTTAATGTGTTTACCTTTGATCAAGGGACACTGGAGAAAGTGTGCAATATAGGAAAAAAGGGAGATAAAAGAAATTATTTCATTAGTAACCTTTTGATAACTGAAGAACTTTTTGATAAGGGAACAGAGACGTGTTTGATAAGAGAAGTGGGGAACATGTTTAGGGAAGAACGGTTGGTGTGATCAAGATGAAGTGAGGAAGATGAAGAGATGGTAGACAAAATATCTGACATCTAAAACTACCATGATGCTTTAAAATACATTGAGATGATCAGTAAATTTAGTATCCATATAGACAAAACTTCTTGTAAAGTAAATGCTTCGAAACAAACTTATATAACAGGTTATTTCAAATAAATTTCTGTACCGAAGAAATTAAATTTAAAAAAATAAAAAATAAAACTAATTTAAAATACCAAACATTGTTGCCCCTTTTGTACACTTTAATGAAACTTTAATTTTTCATTAATTAATAATTTTCATTGTTTTATTAATTTCAAATTTAAACACTACAGTAGAGTCTCCATATAACGAACTTCCATTTAACAAAGTTTTCTATTTAATGAAATTTTCGGCGGAACCTTGACTTTGAATGGCACTAACATGTAAATTTGTCTCCATATTACGAAAAACAATTTCTATATAACGAAGTTCTTTTTATAAAGAATTTGATTTTTTTAATTTACCTTTTACAATTTTTCAGCGGGATGGTTAGGTAGAATAGATAGTTGAGGATTTTAAGCAAAAAGACGGAGTTGAGGTAGCCTTCTGTACTGTGGACATAGGGTCAGTTGTGATAAATAATTCTATTGTTCTAAACTGGGAACTTTGAATCGGCGGGGATGTATCACTCTGCAGGTGTGGCTAAGCCACGAAATTTGCTTCTCGCACATACGTGTTGCATTGTTGAAGAAAATGTTATAGATGACGTGTTCCGATATTTACAAAAGTGTGAGAATTTCTATGAACGAAATGTTTTTTATAAGAAACCTGTACAAAGCAAAATTAGTGATTATTTCTCTGTTTCAAATATGTTGTATGAGGATCATACAGATATAAAGTAATCCTCAGTCTTTACTTTTGTTATTAATTTGTACGTACTTGTATACGAAAAATATTTAAATTCGTTGAAAAAGAAGAGTCTACTGAATTTAGTCTTTACTGTCCAAATTTAGCTTTTTTCATTTTATCGAAATTAAGTTTCAACATTTATGTTAATTTCTATTTAACGAATTTTCCTTATAACGAAGTTTTTCAGAGGAACGATGGCACTTCGTTAAATAGAGACTCGACTGTATATTTAAAATGTTATTATATCAGCTCATTTATACAGCATTTACTGTGTTGAAAATTAAAGGTAATTGCATTCTTTATTAAATTAAATTTGTTATACTGTATATGTACACATCAACACATGAACATTCAAAGAAGGACACCTCCATTTAAGGTACAGAATGTCCGATCTCATGAGCTTCCCTTATTGGGAAATACCACTGTATTACTAATGAAGATATTAACAGTCACCCACCTCCCACTTCCTTTCACGTTGAGGAACTTCCCTGTGCAGGCCCAAGTGCTCATTGATACAACTCTTCATGAAGTTCCTGTTATCTGGCGGAACCTAAATTGAAAGAGCAATAGTTTTTTCAGGAGCCAATTCACATCTGACAAATGAACTGAACCACAAACGAATGAAGAGGAGTGAGTCTTTGCCGATAATCCGGCAGACCCAACATGATACTGTTTCCCATTCCATCTACACTTGCTGAACACGAATGGATATTTTGACGTATCAACAAGCATAAAATTATAATCGATGACATTCGACGTTGCATGTTTATGTTTTCATTCATTCTTGTTTCTACCTGCATGTTCCTTTATGTTTGTGTGGTTCAGTTCTCATTTAGTTTCAAAAAACTTAGAATCAATTGCAAAATACTCACAGTCCATTCTGGTAGCGTCTCCGAACCCAGTTTGTGATAATCTAACTGTTTATTTATCAAACTCTTCACATAATTTTTATTATCGTACCGCAGCTGTAAAAATACAAAATTGAAAATGCTATTCTGTAAGTTTGGTCATTATATAAATTTGAAATTAATGCATGCAGCCATTGCATAAGTTAACTTTCATCTCGTACAAAACTAGAATTATCTTATCTTCTGGCTTAACATCAGACATTTGGCAAAAGTTAAACTAGTCTATTACTTTGTGTTTTCAGATGCCTGAGGAAAAAAATGAATTCTTCCATAATGCTCATCACCAACCAAGATATTACAAGAAATTAAACATAGTGTTAAGCTATTAATTGCAGTTTTTTTTAAACACTACTGATTAGGATGTTAAACTATTAACAAATACTCATTTGAGCTATTTATAATGTTATTAAAGGTACATAATTAGCTGGGTTATATATCAAGATGCTCAAAACCACTCATGAAATGGATCATTGAATGGTACCGCACATTTCCAACCATTGCATTACCTTTCGCCTCTTCGGTTTCTTTGCAATGATCAGGTAACGGTCGATTTTTTCACTCTCACATTTATCTTGTGTATCTCCGTAATCGACCTGCCAAAAAAAAAAAAAAGAATTAATTCATAAAATTGTCTAGCATTTTAAATAACTATAACTTGCATCATGAACTATGAATTACGACGACAATAAATCAGAGCGAATGTGTATCAACGTACAGCCCATTTGTGAAATCTATTGTCGACGAGAAGCTTTGAGTGAGTTTTGGCATTCAGCAGCTTCCTTAACAGTTCTTTGTCCCCTTGAACTGCTCGTTTCTGAAAATACAGTAAAAAAAACACAAAATTTTTGTTTATAAAAATGCAACATCTAATAGACAAATTGCACCCCATTACAGCTTTTTAGTCAAATTTGTCTATACTATGCTAATACTTTTTTTTTTACTAGACGTTATGCATTGGCATAACTATAGAGGCTAAGTGTGACTTAGCTCTTCCTAAAAAAAAAAGTACTCCCTCCCAAATAAAAAACAGAGAAAATTATGAATGAATGCAACATAAGGGACATTGGGGGGACATAGCCCCTGTTCAGGTTCAGTTCTTGAGTCTTTCCCACATCAAAGGTTATGGAAAATACAATTTTCAAGAAGTTGATAACCATAAAGCTATGTAGTCAAAAAGAAGTAAATTAGAAGCATCGACAATATTTTCAGATAGTGTGGATAATGATAAATGCTGAAGTTAAAAAAAAAAACCTGTAGTTTCCATTTGAGATGAGAAAAGCTGTAAGCATTGCAGTTCTTAGAACATGGGAAACTACAAAAGCCATACATCCCAAGAAAGCACGAAATATAGTTCTATAAAGAATTTGAGAACTGTGGGAATCCCATTTATGCCGAAATGGGCACAAATGCATTTATCTAAATTGTCATGTTGTTTACAATCGTTTTAGAAAACATGTTTGCCTCTGTCAAAATAAATTTCCAAACTAACAAAGGCAGACTTGTCTGCTGAAAGAATCATAAACAATATGCCAACTTATGTAAATGCATTTGCGTAGAATTTTGCTTAAATATATCATTGCATCACTTGTTTATTGACAAGAATTAAATAAAAATTATAGATTTATTTTGAGAAGTTATGAACAAAACAAGTACGCACTTTAAAAGTAAAAACAAAGTTATAAGCATACATATATCGCTTATAACATTGTTTTTACTTTTAAATCTTATTTGCACAGTGTACATTAAATTATCTTATAAATTACATACTTCTTAAGAAGTTTTGGCAGAATCAAAGATAGTTCTTTGTTGAAGAAAGAAAATTTACATTAAATAAATTTCAGCCAAAGAAAAGTACATATACTGTATTCGGATTATTTAATTTTTAGAACTGTTTAGTACAGGGGCAGACTAAGCCCCTCAAAATTAATACCTTTGGATTATTAGAGGGTGAGAATCCTCTAGCCCATGAGGACACAAATACTATCTCCTATGGGGATGCACCGGCCCCGGGACCGGTGGCCCAGTCTGCCCCTGGTTTAATATAGTATGATTACACAAAAATAATATGCTTTTAAAATAAAAATACTCAAAATACAGTCAAACCTGCTTATGACAAAGATGAAGGGAGCCATGAAAATATTTCCGATACAGATAAACTTCAATATATCTGGTTATGATAAATAAACAGGTTTGACTGTATTGCTTTTATACTTACGTTGTCTTACACTCAGATTTTCTATAATAAAGCAAACATTAGCGAAACTGGGACATAAAAAAGTTTAAAGAAATTCAAACACAATTAATTTTTGAAAATGAATACAACTTTAGTCCTAATAATTCTATTGCATTAATTCAAGAAGGCAATGCCCACAAGTTTCTACATATATAAACTTTTTTTTTACACATCTTTGATCTAAAACTGAATCCAGGTTAGTTTAAAAAATTGAATCACAGTTATATCGGTAATGCAGCAAAACCGCAAATTACAACACACTCTCGTTAATGTCTTTCTAATCAATAAATATTTCTGTTTAACGATGGTATTCCACTATCCTGGCAAATGCTTCATAAGCTGACACACATTACAATTAATGTCGTTTTGTTTAACGACTTCTTTTACATCCCTTGAATCATTGATTGGAGATTTTACTGTACATAAATCGGCAAACAAGAATATAAATAAAGTGTTACCTCCTGTAATTGAGACCTCTGAATAAGGGACACCTTTGTTTACAGGACAATTTCTCTGGTTACCAGGCCCATTGAACAGGGACAAATGTACCTCCAAAGAAGGGACACTTCTATTTAATAGATAAAATGTCCGGTTCTGTAGGTGTCCCTTATTGGGAGGTAATACTGTATAAGTGCAAATATGCAAAGCACATAAACTTAAACTTGGTTGTATTTTTATGGCGAGGACAGTAAGAGTCATCCTGTATCAAACAAGGTATAAATGTAAGCAGTGTCTGACTAGGGTGTAGCTAACTAGAGGATGTCCACCAGGAAACAAAGGCATAGCACTTAAAAAATTATGGGGTGGAGGCCCTCAAGCAATTTAAAAAAAAGAGTGATTGCACTTTAAGGAGCACAATGCATTTTGTTATCAGCCCCCTGAACCCTTTCCCAAGCCACTGTCAAGAAGGGAGGATTGTTGCAGGAGCACCAGGAACTAAAGAACAAAAATGTTTTATATAAAATATGATGCAGACGGTATATACATAACGCACTTCAAAATTTTTCCCCAATGTCAAGACAACTCTCTGCAAAAGGCAACCCTCACTATGTTGGAGCATGACTTCACACAACATAGTAATATTAAATCATACTTTTTTTTAAGAAAAAAGTGCATACTTTTTTAGTCAGGCATGTTACAAATTTTAGAATATCTCTACAAGAGTATAAAGTTAAAGTAAGTAGTGTAAACAGAGTAAAAAAAAAATGCTTAATGGGAATAACGTCAGAAATCAGGCAACAAATGTGAAACAGGAAACTACACAGACAAAAAAATATCAGCGACTTGATGGAAAAATTTGACAGTGTGTCCCAGATATGTAATCGTATCTCAAATTCTAAACATAGACATGTAACAGGACATCAAAATAATCATTCTGCCCACTGACCTGGAAAAGATTTTTTTGGTCTTGAATTCACGTTAAAATTCACATTATTTGAAAAGAGTGCTTTAATTATTTAAAAAGTTATTTACTCCCAAAATTATTCCATAACAAATGACCGGTCAACAATGAATAATTTTGGCCATAATAAAACTAACAACTTACAATAAAATTAAAACTGCTATGAAGCAATCAGAGAGAAATAACATTCCGGAATATGTTTCAGCTTGAAAAATGGATTTAATTTTGTCGACAGAAGGTTAAAAAAAAAACTTTTTTTACACAGGAAATGTAATCAGAAAGTTAAATTTATAAAAAAAATAATCGAACCAAAATCATCAAAAAGCATTAGTCATTTCACTTGCCTTTGACGTAGGATTCATCTGCAATTAGAAACAAACACAAATTAATATGATTATTTCATATAACAGAAAAAATGGTACTTGTGTACTATCCCGCTGACCATGTATGACTGCTGCCAAACAAAAAATAGCGCCAAACGGTCTGATTTAGCATTAATAATGGATAACATTCATGAAATATTCACCTTAGTTTTATATAACTAACCCTCGAGAAGTCATTTTTATTTTTGAAGAATGATATAAGTTAACTGCTATTTAGCTCTTTCTTTTCCATTATATTTTGAAAAAATGAATAAAATTTGGGACAGAACAGCATGCAGTGGAGTATTTTCATGTTACGGAATCCTGGTATTAAAAAAAAAAGTGTGTTAATGAGCAATATTATAAATATATATCACCCACAATATTATGAATGCTATCTATTGAAGTGATGAATGAAATTGAATGTAGAGAATTCATCAACATCTACTGAACAAAAACCTGCACCAAACGATGTTGTTTGGCACCAGTTTTTGATTGGCGAAAATGGTGGACAGGATAATACATAAGTACCGAAAAAATCTTTACTGACTTCACAAATTATTAACCAATTATAAGATATTAATCAAAAGTAACAGCTGTATAATAACTGAAGGTAACAACTTTATAAAATGACTGGGTAACAGCATTGTATAACAACTGAGAATAATAATTATATACAATGAATAGCAGTAAAGGTAGTGAAAAATTTTATAAAATGATGTGCATGTAAAATTACCTTTTCTTGTCTTTTTTATTGGGAATTCCTTAACTAAATCAGAAATTTCGAACTCTGCCGCAATTCTGTTTTCAATAATAATTATACTTAAATTTGAATCTTTCTTCGACATGCTAATCGTAAATAACTTTTATTGTCTCAAGTTTCGAAAACCTGTACTGTCTCTCTCTCCAGTTATCGCTGTTGCAGGCACAGTAAAAAATATGCTCAAACAATTAAAACATTTAGAAATGTTTCAATAAAATCATTTAGAAATACCCATATTCTGACACAGTTAATGCATTCTTGTGAATTTAATGTGTGTTAAAAGTACTTCTATTTCATCACACAAATCTTACATTAGATTCCTTTCATTTACTATCGAATAATTCATAAATCCACATAATACTTCATTTTCTGACTTTAGTTGTTGCCGATGATGATTTTTTTTAAAATTCGAAAATGCCATAATTCAGGCTGTTTGAATTCTTCTCCCATTTTTTATGTTGCTGCATCCAAAATAATGAAACACAAATTTCGTAGTATGTTTCAGGTCGTTACTTTGATGAAAGATAAAGTTACTTTGAAGACCCATTTGAGCAGCACTAGGACCCAAATTTTCCTTCAGAATGTTAATATACATTCTGTGGTCCATGATTCCGTCGATAATGTGCAATTTTCCCACTCCCTCTGCACTCATACAGCCCCAAACTTGCAGGTGTATGAATACATATGGCATTCACTGTATATTTTCAAACACAAATGTTATTTTTCCCATATGAAGTTCCACTACAGTTGGGAATATTGTTTTGCGATCTACTTCTTCAACGATTGTTTTCGTTAAATATTTCACCGAATTACTTACAATATTTATCTTAGTTAATAATAATATATTATACAGTAAAACTTCTGGATAGTTAAAACTTCGCGATTTGAGCATCTTTCGACTGTTACTGTTTGGGAAACGTTCACTGTTCCACTGTTCCGGAAGGTTAGGATATCCTAACAACCAAGCATTAAACTGGGAATTGGAAATGTGCCCATTAAATGAAGGAGTCCGCTATCATGGTTGCGTCCGTTAAAGAGTTTTTTTACTACGATAGGTAGAACCAATATGTCAACAAATATCATATTCGTAATTTGGCAGTTTTACTTGACCTGACTTGTGCATGCTACTGTAAGACTGTTGGCCACAAGAGCCCAGTTCAATATACCAGACCTGGTATATTGAAACCGAGCAGGACGCCGAGAGTCAATACGGGCCCCCATCACCCCTTCTCAGGGCAGTGGCAAAGATATTTTTTCTTTTTGGGGGAGGGGGTTGAACCCCGGAATGAACAAAAAGTATGAAATAACAACGCATTTTTTTTTGTACTTATTACTTAATTATTTTACAAGACCACTTCTGAAAAAAAGAGAAAAACGTAAGCGACTATTATTATTATTATATTACTAATGTATGGCCACCTTTCACTTGCATCATTATCATGTTTACGAACATTATCGGAATGGAATCGTCGACTTAAGATATGAAGTTTTGTACACGATTCTAATCGCTAAACGATGCACTAAGTTTTCTAGACCCCTTTTTTTTAACATAAATATGTTCTAAGAGTTTTCCTTAGAATACATTTCGCTGTGTATGTACCGGCGAGTGACCGTAGCCAAGAAAATTGTCTAGGGGGGCACACTTTTATTTTTATTTTATTTTTAATAAAAAAAGCAAGGATATCGTATTAAAAATATTTTGGGGAAGGACCGCCTCCCCCCTCCCCACTCCGTAGCATAGGCTTTTGCCAGTCCGGGCCCACAGCCATCCGGGGTCCCC
>QLNU02014802.1:82995227-83005646 GCA_006491805.2 Dysdera silvatica
CCTGTAGGGATAAAAAGAAAAATTATGCCAATAATGTATGTACATTTCAGTCAGAGGCGTAGTAATTTAAAAATTATGAGGTGGGGATGAAGTAGCATTAAAGAGAAATAGGTGCCTTGATTTCGAATGGGGGGGGCTTGTATCCCCCTGCCCCTATTTTTTATACCACAGGTTTCAGTTAACGATAATATAAAAATCGAAGTGTCAAAATATTAAGACAACAGGGCTTAAAGGGGGGGGGCAATCCCCCAACCGCCCCCCCCCCTTGAGCGGGGATTATATTATGGAAAATGAAATGAAAAGTACCGGACACTTGGCTAAAAATAGGAATCGGAAACAAATCGCCCCCCCCACCTTGAAAGATTTCTGGATCCGCCCTTGATGCCCCCCACATATACATAGCAAAGTATTTTGTTAATCATGCTGTAGTGTAGTGTATATTTAATAGACGTGGGTTAAGTGAAGGATTTCGCCTGGCAGGGGCGGGCTAGGCCACCCTGCTACCAGGCGATTGCAGGGTGGGCTATATCGAAAATAAATTGCCCAGCGGGTCAATTCCTAAATAAGGAGAACATTGCTTCAAATCAGAGCCCACATTTGCCAGGCCTTAGATTACAAGGTGAGCCTATTCTTAAAAAAAAGGAAAACGTTGCTTCGAATCGGGGGCGGACAGGGCCATCGTGCTAGGGGCCGTTCAAGTATTACTTAAGCATTTTTGGGGAATGAGGATGGAGATTTGCTTATTTTTTCTGACAATAGGGAAGAGAGTCTGAACCGCGCTTATGCAAGACACAGAAAATGACAAAACTACCATATAGTCATAAAATGACAACCTTCGCTGACAAAATTGCAATTTTTGAATCCATGACACATCGCTAGTAGAAGATATAAAATGTAAAATACACGTAACCGCAGTTAAAGTTTTAATTGTTTAAACCAGCGGTTCTTTAACTTTCTGGACCGCGGAACCCCCTTCAGAAATCACTCGCGGACCCCCAAGAATTAACTCAAAGTTTAAAGCCCGGAATTTGCATCATATGTATTTATTTCTAGTGTTTCATCACTAATTTTCACCATTTAAGGAAGGAATTTTTCGTCCCCTCATAATTTATTCTTAGCATTAAAGAGCAAATGCTCTTTTCTTAGTACTTTTCCGAACTTTTGTGGAACACTGAGAGGATCTCGCGGAACCCCGATACCGTCTCTTACCGGACCGTTCATTCTCTTGCAGGGGGCAGGAAATGGTGGCCGTGAAGGTAAGAACTCAGACTTGAACAGCGTAATCAGCCGCCGAGGCGGCTGAGGGGGAGATGGATTGCCGATCAACACGGCATTCATAGATGCACGTTCACGTAAAGTCGTCATTCAACGCACACCGAAACCAGCAGCCGTTGGAACCGTCACGGGGAACGGCCACGGCCCAGGCAGCAGGACCGGAGACACCCCCATGGGCCAGCCGAGTAACCTACAGGAACCGGCCAAGACCGGAAAGGAAGGTGTTTAGCACAGCCACGGAGGCAGCGCGAAGGCGGGGGGATCCGGTGGGATCCAGGAGGTCGGACAGACCTGGTGGCGAGGCGAGGCCTAAACGGCGGCGGGCGAGAAGGAGCTCCTCCCTGAGGTAGCCGTAGGCCGGACACCGCAAAAGAATGTGTTCCAGTGTTTCGTCAGCACCTTCCTGACACTGGAGACACACAGGCGACGGGAGTTGCCTAATGCGGTGGAGGTACTTGTTGGTGAATGCACAGCCAATTCTGAAACGATGCAGCCTGGTCTGTGCCCCCACCTGGGAGACAATCGGAAAGAAAGTATGGCGACTTTCGCACCTCGAACATTGATCGGAAGTGCCCCGTAATGTCTCTTATCAAGAGGTTCACCATGTCACTTCGATAGGTGTCCTTCAGACTCCTGATACGGCAGGAAAGGGAGGGGTTGTGCGGAACGTCTGTTGCACGCGGGATCCGTTACATCTCACGGACCACCGTTGAAGAACCCTGGTTTAAACCAATGGCTCCCAACCTTTTTCGCTCAGGGCATACTTCTAGACTCCCCATCAACAAAGGGCGGATCCAGAAATCTTTCCGGGGAGAGGAGCGATTTGTTTCCGATTACTTTTAGCCAGATGTCCGGTACTTTTCATTTCATTTTTCCATGATGTCACCCCAGATCAAGATTGGGGGGCGATCGTCCCATCACCCCCTTGCACCCGCGCTTGCTGTGGCCCTCCTGACATTTTTAAATTATAATGAATGAATTTGATCGAATCCGTTTCTTCTTTATTACACACTATTTATTTATGACGTAATAATAAAAATGTAACTACTGATGATGCCACCAAGGTAGCTATTAACAGTGTATTAAGGCATTTTAAATGCGATAATTCGTTGTAATTACACTCTATTTATAAATAAGCATTTAATATTATAACAAACTTATAAGTGCTCAATATTATAATAAAAATGTAAATAAGTATTATAATTTGCATCACACGTTGCATTCTTATTTCAAAAACTTTTATAAAAAATAAATAAATAAATAAATAGAGAACCGAAATCTTGCGTAAGCATGGAGGGGGAAGGGGAAGGTATTTGTTTGTTTTTTCGTATAAGGGGGAAGCATAAAATAGCGAAAAATGTGCCTACTTGAATGGCCCCCTACCCAGCGACGACAGGGTGGGCCATATAAAAAATAAATTGCTCAGTGGACCAATTCCTAAAGAAGACCGTTGCTTCAAATAAAGGGCGCACTGGGCTACCTTGCTACCCAGTAATCACAAGATGGGCTATATGGAAAGTAAATTACGTAGTGGGCCATATCGGAAATAAATTATTGCCTATTGGTAGCTCCAGCAGGGTAGGTCAAAGTGGGCCTGTCCGCCCCTGCTTTAAGTAAAAAACATCACAGCTGAATTAAATGCTGATGCCATTCAAACCACCAGGATGAGGATATAAGTATTGAAGAAATGCAGTAATTAATTCCATCCAGTTGAAAACAATATTTATTAATGCTTTAAATGTTCAGTATAGTTAAAGTCGCCAGGAAGATAAATAATTAAATACAACGTTAAAAGAATTTAGTACGCCTTTTTAGCGGAGCCTCCGAAAATTACGTGTGCACACTTCGATGGTAAACGGAAGATTGATTTGATTTTAGAATTCAGAAAACAATTACAGACACTGTTACCAACTATAAAAAGCGAAATTATGTACATTTGGAAATATAAAAATAATACATATATTACTTATATACATATATACTTTTATTATATATCATTATATAGTATACATATATACTTTTTATATTTACATATAAAAGGAAACAATATGGCATATTGCCAATTTTAGAAATTGAACATATTAAGATTGCTTGTCAAAGTGGCAATAGTTAAAAAAGCCTGCAAAGTGAACAAGCAGCATTTCTGTTGTGAAAGCCCACAATACACTCCCCGCTTTTTAGAGAAAATTTGTAATTTTTTCACAATTTGATTCCTCTTCCTTCACTTTGGCATTTTCCCAGGTTTATATGGGGTCATTTTGGTTAACATACAAAATGCACAATATATAAACATAAAAATAAAGTTGATATGACTGTATTGATTAGAGCATTCCAATGCCACAAAGCGAACATCGCAATTTTGTCAGTGGCAATGATTTCTAGATTTTGAATATCCCATTTACTAAATTGCAGTTTCAGTTGCTCCATTTACCGAGGGTGTTGCGTTCTTTAAAGGTGAATAATTCTTTATCGCCAACCTCTATTTTGGTGCAACCATACTCTAGCAAGAGGATCTTGTCGCCTTCTTTCAGTGCCAGATGAACTTGGTTACCACCTTCTCCTTGGCCTCCTGGACTTTGGCTTCAGCCTTCTCGGGAACTATCAGACCACTCTTCGTCTCTGGGGTGAATCTTTCGACAAAAATTCTATTCAGGGGAATGAGGTGCTTTCCAAGAGCAGACATTATTCAATTCCCCAAAAGAATTTCGAGCACAATTGCGGCACAAAACGACAAGCCTCACGTGCAAAGAACTTTCTGATGCAGTGGCGTAGGCAGAAAGTTCATAAGGGGGGGTTATAGGCTTAATGGGAGGGGTTACAGAGCTATATATTCAACTCATAAATTCTTATGCTAAATATACAAAATTTCATTTGCAAGGAGAGGAGGTTATAACCGCCAAAACCTCCCCTAGCAAGCCCCTGATCTGATGTGTCCTCTGAAATATCCTTTCCAATATGAACTCCGTTTGCATGCGCATTTGCTTTGATTACGCGGCCTTGCATTGCTTTCATTTTGCTTTGCTTTTTTTCTTTTTGATTTGCTTTTCGCATATGGATACGCGTATTTACAGGTCGCTAAACGTCCAGATGAAACTAATAATAATAGTTATTAGCTGAAATTACTACTACCAATAATTATTAATATTAATTACTGCTACTACTAATAAATTGTCACGTCTCAATTAAATTCTGATACCATTCAAACCATCAGTTAACACACTATATAACGTGTCAATACGCTATATGGGGGGGGGGGTCTATGGTCCGTATAGCCAGCCTATTGTAATTTTCATTTTTCTAGGGGGGTAATTTTTTTTCTAGAGAAGGTTGTAATCCCTACCCGCTTTAGTTGGACCAATTAATACACTTGATTCCCGATATCTTGTTATTAACCACTTAAAATTCCGTGGAAGTTTCTAATACGTCATAATCGACGTAATACGATATTTCATTGGCCGACTAGAAGATACCGACGATACTGCCTCGTGTGGCTGTGCCACGAGTAGCACACGAAATCGTTAATCTCATTAAAACCAGCATCTCTACGACATTGAATGTCCGTAAATAGATTACTTTAACCACAAAAAGATAAAACAATAACTTCAGTTGATAATCTTTCGCTTTGCCCGTTTAGTGATAACGGTTAGCCGTGAAATTCCAACAGGTTTGCAGCCGCAGGGTGTGATTACGCCATAAGAAATAAACATGGCGTATCGAGAAGAATAATCTAACATTAACCAAATTTAACTTTTCGCTGTGTTGTTTAAAAATTGACCGATCGACGTCGTTAAACAGAAATAAGACGCTATTCGGAATGTGCTCCGTTCTATGGAGTATTTTCTGCTACCGGAAAACGCCATCGTTGAACGAAAATGGTCACTAATTCTAACGACGTTATCTGGAGAAAGATTATTTTAAAGCTACAGCAGTCTCGCTAATCCGATTGATATTAATATTATTAATATTAATATCAATCGGATATCGGAAATATAGATTGATATTAATAATTTGATGGGATCGGACCACGTACGGATCACCGAAAGTCCGGATTAAACGGAATAAGATTTAAAATGTCTGTAAAACAAGTTTTAGATGGGTAAAACTATTAAAATTGATGTTTTTATCATAGAACTGATTTTGTCAGTCTCAATACTACAACCTAGGCTACTTTTCTGACTCACAGATTGTTTTAGGATGAAAAACAAAACATCTCATTGGTTGAAATTCAAAGTTTATTGGGTGTACAGTACTAAAGAAATCATACAGTAGGTTTTTAAGGGTCCGAATTAGAGAGATTCCATTGTATTTGAGGCCCCTATAATTTTTGAGCTGATAACGCTACTGTGTGAACCTAGTGGTCGTTTAGGCCGCAAAGATCCTAGGGGAAGCCTTTCAACAACAGGCACATTTTTTCTTTCTAGTTAAACAGGCGTCATTTCCAGTTTTGGGGCGCAAGTTTTAAATTGCTGCTAGGGTGGACGACTACTACCGCGCCCTCTTGCGTCGGTCCTGATTAAACGTTTAAGCATTCCGCTTTCCGGTCATCTGATTTGACTTCGAAGAATATACAGGTAGGCCTCCTACAACGCGGTACCTTTACAACGCGTTTTCGCTCCAACGCGGTTGGAAAAACGTAGAAATTTTCTTACAACGCGGTCCCTAAAAGTCCAAATGTTCCTAAAAGAAATACGCCAATCGACTCTAAATGAGTCCTAAAAAGCTTTATTCCCGGAAATAGTCAGTCAGGAAAACGTTGTTGGGCGTGAATATAGCGTATTAAGTTGGTATCTCAATATAACGCGATTTCCCACAACGAGACATTTTCAAGGAACGTATCTACCGCGTTGTAGATGGCCTACCTGTATTATATTTTTAACAGACTCGTGGGGGTGGGGGGGCATTGGTGAAATGATTGGGGAGGGGTCAAATAGTTTTAAAGGAGACCACGTGGTGAGGCGTTAGAGAAAATAATATGTTGTGATATCCAATGGGAGGGGGGGGGGGGCTTAGTGCCCTCCAGCCCCTTTCTTCAACGCCACTGAGCTAAGGCACCCCTGAATATATAGAACATTGGTCCCACCGATAGGTGACATTGCATTCACGTTGACGCTGTTCTTCTTATAACGAACATCTCGGGGATTCGTATATTCAATAGCACAATGGATAATATTCCCAAAGGTGTGAACTTTTCCAGATCAAAAATATTCCCCAAGGCAGAAAAAATAAAGCCGTTTATGGCGCCATAAATGGTCCTCCCTCTCGACGAAAAACTCAACACAAAGAAAAGGAAAGAAGGAAAAATAGCATAATGTTAAAACCGCCATTAATCTATAAATTATATTATCATGAATGTTTATATTATTACATACTCTCTAAACATTAAATAAAATAACCCCGCAATAACACAGGAAATGGTAAATTAAAAGTATCGTATTGCCGCATGTGAGACAGGGCGGACACAGGCTTTTATTTGAGGGGGGGGGGGTTAAGGACAGAATTTGCCATGGTCTCGGAATAACACACCTTCATTCATTATTCAAGTTGGAATTTTTTGCAATGAAAAAATATATTTTGGGGCGGGGGCCATGACCCCTGTGACCTCTCCCTGTGTCCGCTCTTGATGTGAGATTCTCATAAACCTCAAAATATTGCAAAATGTATTGCCGTTCTCGAAAAAAATGTTAGCAAACTGCAGTTTAATTTGTTAATTATTTAAATTAATCAGCTTCACTTTGGATTATCGCATTATAGGTAATTATACTGCCAGTAATGGATTATAAACTTTTATAGTCGGTTTGCTGTGAGTCCGGTTTCTCTATTTCGGTTCTCTCATTTTTCTGTGTTTCTCTGTTCTGTGTAGCAAAGATTTGGATCTCTCAGATTCTAGCACACACGGAAAAAAAAAATATATATTAGGAAAGAATATTTGTTTGTTTGGATTTTTTATGGCGCAAGAGCATCTGGGCTATACTGCGCCAAGAAAGAATATTTGCTATAAGAAAAAAGTAAAACCACTGCAAATCATTTTTTTATGCAAATTAAAATAGACGAGGATTAATGTATCTGAAATGACTATTTTTTTTATTATTAATTTTATTTATTTTGATTTTTTTATACTGAACCTCTAAATAACAGTCACCTGCGAAGGACGATCACCTTTGTAGAGTTCCGCGGGTGACAGTTATTCGGAGATTTTATTGTATAATTTTTCACATTATAGATTGTAAATTTCTGAGAAATATTTTCTACTTATCGGAATAAGGCACGATTTTCCCGTCCGTCAGACCATCTATTTAAATGTAAATAGGCGGCGAATAGGTTTGTCTTTCACACGGCAATATTTTAAATATTTAAATTGAATATTGATTTTCTCTCTCACACAATCAGACGGCAATATTTCTAACGATACGTACTCTGTGCGATTTACTAAAGAACATATCAAATTCTGATATTTAGAGCGTTAATAGACGTGTTAATACTTTTGTAACAAAATACGTGATATTCTTTATCGATTGCTTACCATGTTTGGCGCAGTATAGCCCAGATGCTCTTGCGCCATAAAAAAGCCAAACAATCAATCAATCTTTATCGATTGGAATTACTTTTTTTTGTTGTTATTTCGTATTTGATGTTTAGATTACATTATTAAAATGTAGCGAGTGATATTTTGTTATATTAAAAAGTTATATTTATATTTTTACGGATTACTATATTACCCATTAATTGTGCGTATGTTTGATATTATGTATATTCAAGCTTGAATGACACATCACTATTATTGTTATTAATATTATATACTTTTTATGGAAATTATCCTTTTCTGTTTACATAATATTTATATCCATTTTCAGATGCAGGGTCACGCTTTTATTATGCAAATCTGACGTCGGCGGAAAAAGGGGGTTGCATACTTTTTGGTTACTATAAAAGGGGGTCGCGGATTACTTGGCTACTATAAAAGTGGGTCGCGGCTTGAAAAAGGTTGGGAACCACTGGCCTACAGAAATGGTCAGATGCTTACAGTGGCTCAGTACTTCACCGTCTTCCCATCTCTTTAACACCGGGGAGTTCGGTCTCAGCTATGGTGGCGTGCTGATGTCTGTCCTCTGTGGTCCGGGCTGGCGGGTCTTCGTTCCAGCTCGCATAAGTCGAAGTGCTTGGGACATTGACCAGGCCGCTAGATTGCCGTTTGTATGTGTTCTTTGCATTATTCTGGGACAGGGCTCCTCCCTTCCACGTGGATCGGACTTATTTGCTGGGGTCGTACGGGGGACCTCCGTCCCTGACGGACTGTCGCCACCGTCTCAGTCTGTGTACGGCAGCGATCGCCAAGGGCCGGCTTTCGCCACCTGCGGATGAGACATAGGCTTGATAGACCTGTCCGGATGGATGGAACTACGCGCGTCCTGGCTGCGGGGGACGGTTGTGCCTGGATTCCGTCGCTTGCGGCGCTGCACCCACTCAATGGTGCCCGGTGGACTCCTGTAGGAGTTTCGCCCGATCCGGGGTGTTCTTCCGTGCCATCCATCTATTTCAACCACTCCTCGAGGTGGATTGATCGTGGATGGTTCCCGGACTACGTTAGATGACGATGTGTGCTGTGCGTCCCTGTACGCCTGTACAGATAGACAATCCCCCCCCCCTCTACCTAAATGCTTCCCAGTGTCCCTTCACGGTCCATTGGACGTCACAACATCTGACGTTAAAACCTGTCTGGGATTACAGCGCCGCCTCCGGCGGCCACCCTTCCTATTAAAATTCATGCACACTTCTGCTGCTCTTTAAAACCGGAATATTAGAAAGAAGGCCAAACGTCATGCTGAAGTTTTCAATTCTAAAGGAAGTTAGCTATGGGATATAGCACTTGGCACTTCTTGCTTCACGTTGATGTTGTTAATAAATGAAAGGGTTTTATTTGTTTATTGCTGTACATGTTCGCCCCGCCCAGGCCGGTTCCACCGACTGTGCAGTGCGTGCGTGCACGCAGGCGGCCAATTCCTGGGGCGGTTGCATTTGATTATGTATTTCTATACTAAAAAACTTACTTTTTCGACGATTTCAAAAAACGATTCAAAAAAACGATTTCAAAAAATACTTTAAAAAAACATACAAACAAACAGCCACTTTCTGTTATGATACTATAAATAGCGGATTACACTTCAGTACAGCCCCATTAAAATTAGTTCCAATATTTCCCAATAGGCTATACTAGGCTATAGACTAGGGCGGCAAAATTTTGTGTATTGAGTCTGATATAACAAAATCAATACCATACGACAGGGGCCTTCAACCTTTCTCAGTCCAAGGCACAAATTCTCTTATTCTTGCTGGCCCACGGGCCGCACTACTGCACCAGCAATTCTCGTATAAGGACTGAACAAAGGCGTATCCAGTATAAAGCGAAATCAAACCTTTTAGTGAGATTTTTGGCACTGCTTATTTTTAACAAGCCTGTCGATATCACGTCTTATTTTTGATTTTACCAATTTTATTCTTGAAGAGGGTTGTGCGCAGACCTAAGTGCTTCTGAACAGTGACATCGTTTTCAGAGCATGCACTCAGATGGTTGGGAGGACATTCTTATTGGCATATTTAGAATAGAATTCAATGAGTTCTAAGTTGATTTTTTTTTAATCACCGTTGCACTGCAAATCAATAAAACTATCTTTACTGACCCTATGCGCTGGAAAATTAAAGTAAAACACGATTGAGGGAAGACCGTGTGTTATTCTAGTTCGTTTTAAGATATTTATTATGAAATGTGAAAATGCGAACACAATAAAATACATAAATTTAATATTCAGAGAGAGCAAGGGATGTTATTTTTGTATGAAAAAATTTTTTATGAGCCAGAGGGCCACAAAAAACATGTCAGCGGACCTGGGTTTCAAGACCACTGCTATAATAGATAATATGCTATAATAATATGATTAGTAATAATATGATAATATGCTATAATAATATGATTAGTAATAATATGATTAGTAATAATATGATAATATGATTAATAATAATATGATAATATGATTAGTAATAATATGATAATATGATTAATAATAATATGATTAGTAATAATATGATAATATGATTAATAATAATATGATAATATGATTAGTAATAATATGATTAGTAATAATATGATAA
>QLNU02014802.1:83005746-83035291 GCA_006491805.2 Dysdera silvatica
CAGAACAAAAAAGGCAAGAAATAGTGTAGAATATGGGGTCCGATAGGTATTTTACATATTCATTTTGAATTTTAAAAATATGCAATAACTTGTCATCAAAGACAACGTTAATTATGTATTTTTAGTGATATAATAAAAGAATAACGAATTAGTAAAACGTAATCTCAAACGCAATCGTATCGCAGACTATGTTCGTGATGAAAAGAATGTGAAACTCACAAATAACGATAGCATGGGATTTTTGCTAGCGAGAGAGAAAAAACGCGAGTTGCAAAGCTTTTGCAACAATCAAGCCTTTCTCACTGGTGAATACAATGATTGCGTCTAGCATTTTTACCCATACACATAGACGTACGCAGAAAATTCGTAAGTGTGTGTGTGTGGGGGGCGTTATAGGCTCAATGGGGGTTTACAGATCTACAACTCACATATTCCTATATTAAATATACAAAATTTCATTGCAATGGTGGGTTACAACCCTCATCAACACCCCCCCTGCGTACGCCAGCCCCCATACGTAGCTCCTTAGCAGCTCGCTGTTTCTGCGCTGCTGCAACACAGGCGGCCAGCAGATATGCTATTTCGAAGATCGAATCATTTATTGAAATGTTTGGGATGACTGCGATCATTTTTATGACATGTTTCAAGCTAAATGAACATATTCTAATAAAATAATAACAATAAAAACATTAACACAATTTCTTTTGCTTTGCAATAAAAAATTTGGTAGTTGCACATAGCGGCATAGTGTGGGTTGCTAGCGCCCGGGGTCAAGTTAAGCATTGCGCCCGCTAAAACCAGTTATCACTCCCTTCTACTAGTTTAATATTGAAATTTTTCTTTCGCCTTGATGGCACCCCATGCTACGCCACTGGTTGCAGAGTACTGAAACTTGACAATCTGCCACCGCTGCTTCTGTATATATACACATAGTTTAGCACGATTATTATGAAAAACAGAAATATTTTTGATACGAGTATTTATTGGTATAGAATGAAACCAAAGATCCTTGTCTTTTACTCAAAAATTAAAAAAAAATAGGCTATAATAAATGGTCTGCGGCCTCTCATGGGTTTGGCCAGGGGCGGACTGAGCCGCCTGCCCCCGTCTAGTGCGCTCTCATGGACGATAGGACTTGCGTTCTCATGGTCTATAGGACTCGCGCCCTTTGAGAGGACGCACTGCGCCCCTACATTTGGCCATTTAGATACGGGGTGCATTTTGCACTCTCGCCAGAAACGGCACTGACTTTTAAGATGAGCTTGAATTTTATTCAGTATGAAACAATGCTCTTCATTACACCAACATAGTTCTGCGATGTAATGGCTTTTTTTTTTTTTTTTAATTACATTATCAAATGTGTTCCAAGAAATCTTCGTATAATATTGGTTGTCCTCAGAAGCGCTAATTTTTTAATTTGATGGCAAAGTTTATTCTCTACTTTTAATGCGTTGAGTTAGCGACCCAATTTTTAGGAATTACATCCACGGCATCCATTCCAATCGCAATAACTATAGCTTTCTTCCTCCACGTTCCTCTCATCTCGATTTGTAAATCATTGCACTTCATGATTTCTTTAATCTCTTTTCCATTAGTATTATACAATTTTACAATTCATAAAATGTATGGTTTCTTTTTCGTTTAATTGTTTTAAATTATATTTATACTTTTCGAGGGTCTCGGATGATTAAAGACACAGTGAAAGTTGTCTATAACCAGGACCATGCTTAGGGGGCGAGCTGAGCGGCCGCCCAGAGCCGCTAAAAAGGTGTAGCGCAACTATCAAAAATTCGGTTTTTATCGGCCCTTATACAGGGGCGGACTGGGTGGTCTCAAAGGGCGGATCGGAGGGCGAGAGTACTATCGTTCATGAAGGCGCGACGACTCAGTCCGCCCATGCCCATATGTATTTTCGACAAAGTAATTAGTCAATTTTTTGCATATGACGTCATACTTCCCATAATGCTCATGCAGCTTTTAAATAGTGGTCAAAATAAATACACGTGTTATTTGTCAAATACGTTAGCATCGGTAGATTGCGTATATTAAGCATGTTTATTGTGGTGGTCATGTGGCCACTGCAGAGAGACTCCTGGTTTCTCACATTTAATAGATCACTGCACAAAAAAGATTAAAAAAAACAACAAAAAACTTTGTAAGTTGCAATAGTATAATGAAACTATTCATCATTCATGATGATTCATCATTCATTCATGAATAGCTATTCATCGAGTTGGCTCTTCTTTAATCCGCTATGGTTATAATGTTTCTAATATAGTCGAACATTGTTAAGACGAATTACTTTTAATACGAATCATTTTCTGAAGTTCCGTCAGATTGTATAGCATACTATTCTTCCCAGATAAGACGAATTACTCTTAATATGAACAGATTTTCTGTTCCCCTTGGTGTTCGTCTTAACGAGGTTTGACCGTAGTAATAAATCATAATAATTCTTATTTTAATTAATCAATTTTGATCTCCTGCTTTAATTTAATGTCATTACCTTGTCTTTACTTTCCAGCGTTTGGACCAGTGGAAAACTTTATTTTATAATGTTGTACTGCAGACAGTCTTTTTATCGTTGTTTGGCCAAAATATTTTTGAGGACCGCTAAAATCTGTTTCGCCCAGGGCCGCTAACGCTGTAAACGCGGCCCTGTCTCTATCTCTGCAAAAGGAATCAGGAAAATATATTTTTATAGACAAGGCTGAACATAACACAGTCTATATCTATCTGGATCAAGGGAAAATACTGTTATAGATGGGTTTTGATACAGACATTCACTGCCGATGAGAGGGGGGTGGCAGCAGGGGCTGCGGCCCGCGTGAAGCCTAGGGGCCCACGCTGGCAAGAATCTATGTTGGGGCCTGCAAGATTAGTTTTGATAGTCGAAAGCAGGGTTTAAGCTGGACTTTTTTTCCTTTAGCATTTTAGCTGAAATGTAAAAAAGAATTTAGCATTTTTAAATTCCTTTTAGATTTTTTTTTCTACTATAAATACTTGCGATAGTTTTGAAAATTTTGCACTTAAAAGAATAGTAAACAAAATAACATAATTAAAATTTAGAACTACAAATAACATTTTTTATTTTGTACTTATACAAAATTATACAATCAGCGATATAATTGTACAATTCTCCCTGACTTTGCTACACACCATAATTTATAGGCATTTTTAAAATCAAAGCGATTCCGATTATCTGTTCATGACGTCACAGAAGGTCTTCACAATTGTCGTACGTCAGCCTCCAACGTAAAATTGTGAAAATTTTTATTTTCAGGGCTTTCGCTTTTCAGCATATTAAATTTTTTTGCAAAATACAATTTTCTTTCGCAAAAAAAAAACAAAAAAAAACAACTAATGCAACTCTGGTCGGAAGGCCAAAATTTTTTTTTTCTAAATCCAGATTAATAAGATTTTGTACATTTTTAATGTACAGTTTTTTAATTATTCTTCATTAGCCTGTCTCGATTATTGAAAAAAAGAAAAAAAGAAAAGCTTACGTTAAGATAATTTGACAACGACATTATGCACCATTAAAATAATTGAGAAGGCAATGAATTAACACAGTTTACTGATAAGTTAAATCACTTACAGCTGTTTCAACAGTCCTTGGTTATTTTCGTCAGAACGGCTAACGATAACACAGCGTGTAATCAATCAAATCATTACACGTAGTATTATCGTTGGCCGTTCTGACGAAAATAGCCCAGGGCTATTGAAACAGCTGTAAACGATTTAACTTATTATTAAACTGTGTTAATTTGTTGCCTTCTCAATTATTGTAGCTTACGTTAATTTTTTCTTTTTCAGCGGTGATCTTGTAAAATAATTAAGTAATAAGTAAGTACAAAAAAAAAGCGTAAACTAATTTCACACTTTCTGTTCATTTGGGGGGGTTCAAACCCCCCTCTCCTCCAAAAAGAGAAAATTTATCTTCTATTATTATTGCTACTACTACTCCCTCTTGACCGCCCATGCAAGCAAGAATACGCATTGAAAAGCAAGTAATATGTTCGTCACGGAAGATAGTTTTGACTGAGTGGAGGATTGGGGTTGAGGGGGGCATGAATATCGTTACTAGAAACCCCCAATTTCAAATTCGAGGGCAACTGCCTGTTCTTGCTTTCTACAGCCGGGTTTTTAGCAATTCAAAAATTATGGGCCGGGAAGATGGGGGGGCTCTCAAGTAGCTTTAAAAAGATCACGTGATTCGGCTTTAAAAGATCAGTGTATCTGGTAATCCATTGCCGGGGGAGGGGGTTGAGCCCCCCCGCCACCCTTTTCTTACACCACTGTCCCAGTCGACTTGTCCTATGTGCATTATGTGGGCTTGTATGAATTGATAACTGTTGAAATGATTGTTGGGAAAAACCACAAGTTTCAATGGGCCTATTGTGCTGCACATTCCGCAGAACAAGAGATCGCTTCATTTTTTTTTCCGCACATAGAATGGGAAGCCGTAGTTCTACGAAAAGATATCGGGGAACATAATCTAATCTCAAGGACGCTAGTCAGAAATCGGGGTGGGGGGTGAAAATGACTCCGTCAAGTCTAGAATGATCTTTCACGCGACGTCGTATCACTATTGTAACGTTGAACCGGCGACTCATTCACTGTTCTTCATATCAGGGCATTCCAATGCAATCGACAAGCAAATGACCTTCTGACTCCACGTGAGATAAGGACATATGATAACAAGCTTGTGAAATTGACGTTGTCACTAAGCTCTACTCATTATCGCCAGTATTTCTTGGAAGCTGTTAGGCCGACGAACAACCCTTACCTTACTCTTCACCTTACCTAAATCACACACCTTGTTAATTTACAGTCGCAGAAAAACGATTAATGAAAGACGCACCGGCGTCATATGCACTGGCATTGGCGTAAACAGGGGAGTGTTGATGAAGTGTCCCCATTGCGATGAAACGTTGTATTCAAGAAATATCCGTATATAGAGTTGTAATTATGTGCTTAACTTCATGAGCCAGTAACTCCCGTTATGAACTTTCTTCATATACTAATGTATCCTGGTTATACGACATATTAGGTTTCAAAATACTCTCTCTACTAACTATCGTTAATCTACGTGTCGCCACTAACTATCGTTAATCTACGTGTCGCCACTAACTATCGTTAATCTACGTGTCGTTACGAACTATCGTTAATCTACGTGTCGCTACTAACTATCGTTAATCTATGTGTCATTACTAACTATCGTTAATCTACATGTCGCTATTAATTATCAATCAACGTGTCGCTACTAACTATCGTTAATCTATGTGTCATTACTAACTATCGTTAATCTACATGTCGCTACTAACTCAAGGGCGTAACCGGGGGGGTGGGAGAGAACATCAGTGAGGTCTAATCCCCCCACACACACACACACACTTCCTATCCCTAAGAAAAATTTGGAAGACGATTTTTAGAAATTTTCGTTTCAGATCTTACGAAATTAAATGAGTGAATTAATCTCGGCATCCCCCCCACCCCAGGGCCGAGGACAGGAAGGCAAAGGGGGGGGGGTAATGCCAAGGGGCTCTGGGGGATTTTAATAATATAACAAACACATTTTTTCATCAAACGTAATTGCTTAGGGGACACGATTTGCTGAATTACCTGAAGACCAGTAAATCCTGTCGTTTTTGTAATCATATCGACCCTATTCATCAATTGATTTTTCACATAATTATTCTGATATTTACTGATATCATTATATTATATTTTACTGATATTTTGTTTAACTAATAATTTTATATAATCACTAATAATTTTGTATGATCAATAATATTTTTTGTATAGTCATTAATAATGTTGTATAATCACCAATAATTTTATATAATCACTAATAATTTTGTATGATCACTGATAATTTTGTATAATCACTAAGAATTTTTGGGCTGTCACAGTTGCCGCCCCCCAATTTTCGTGGGGGGCGTTCGAGTATTACATGAGCAATAGTTTGGCCATTTCACTCCCCGCCCCCCCTCCACCACTTAATAAACAAAAATTAGCACTGGCTAACATAAGAAAATAAGCACAACGGCACCCCCCACAAGGTGCTTACGTAATACTTGAACTCTTATTAGACTGAATCATTAGATACGCGTAAGTAACGTCCGTTACTTCACTCATTAACAATTTATGTCCACGCAGATATTAAACTTATACATTAATTTCTCTCAAAGTGTCGTTCTAATTAGCGATTATTTCTTTTTAGGGAAATTCAAGTATTACGTAAGCAATATTTTGGCCATTTCACCCCCACTCCAAAGTGCTTACGTAATACTTGAACTTTATCTTGATGCACCGGAAAACTCTTCACAAAGCTAAAATTGTTCCTACTGACGTTCTTATCTACTCAACGATGATTTTTCTTTTGCCCTTGTGGCCAGTGGAAGAGCTTATTACAGGGACGGACCGGGCCGCCCTCATGGGCGATAGGACTCGCGCCCTCCGAAAATCCAAGGTATGCACCCTTTGAGAGGACCTAGTCCGCCCCTGGCTTATTGTGATTATTCCATACTGTATATTTGTATTACAGAATATCATCTTTAACATTGCTGAGTTTGGCGCAGTATAGCCCAGATGCTCTTGCGCCATAAAAAAGCCAAACAAACAAACAAAACATTGCTGAGCTTGGAAAATTTTATTTTCAAGCTTTCTGCTCCCGCCCGTAGGTAGGTGCATTATGGCAGTGACATAGTAAAGGGGGGCTCGGGGGTAAAGCCCCCCATTGGTTATCAAAACACATTATTTTCTCACATTTCGTTACATAATCCTGTCAGGGAATACAGCGCCGTCTTCGGCGGCCACCCTTCTCCCCTGAATAATCACACACTTCTATAATACAATCTTCTTTAAAGTCACTTGAGCTCCCATAATTTT
Organism: Dysdera silvatica; assembly: GCA_006491805.2. Lineage (NCBI taxonomy): Eukaryota > Metazoa > Arthropoda > Arachnida > Araneae > Dysderidae > Dysdera > Dysdera silvatica. The sequence goes on from QLNU02014802.1 coordinate 83,012,641, forward strand.
TGAACTGCTACGTTACTGCCTTATGTACCTATTTGCAGTGGCGGTTTTAGTGGGTGGGCCTTGGCCCACCCAAATATTTTGGTTATTTCTTTTGTGAAAGGTAAAAAGTTTGAACATTTATCAACGTGTTAATTGGTAGTGTTTTTTTTCTTCTAAATACACTCTTAAAAGAGTTTGACCGTTACAAAAGGAGGAAGTCAATAAGGCGTTGGTCCACCTCTGGCCTGGATGCAAGCTGTCACCCGGCGTGGCATAGACTGATAAAGATCCCGGATGGTGTCCTGCGGAATTTCTTGCCAAATTGTCTCCAACTGTCGGGCTAAATCGTCAACATTCCGGGATGGTTGCAATCGCCTTCCCATAGCGTCCCAAATGTGCTCTATGGGAGAGAGATCAGGAGATCTAGCTTGCCAAGAAAGGGTTGGGCAAGCTTGAAGACAATTCATAGCAACACGTGCCGTGTGCGGCCGGGCATTGTCTTGTTGAAACGTAAGTCCAGGGTGTTGCAAAAGGAGCGGTAACACAACCGATCGTAGAATGTCGTCCACGTACCGCTGTGCTGTAAGTGTGCCAGAAATGACCACCAAAGGGGTCCGGCTATCAAAGGAGATGGCACCCCCTGACCATAACGCCCTGTTGTGGGCATGTGTGGCGTGCGAAAATTCCGCTCTCTCAGTCGTCTACAGAGGGTCATGTTGGACACATGTGTGCGGGCCACACGTTGAATAGTTGATAACGACGAATCCGGTGCTGTGACAGCTGCTCTGACAATCGCTCTGTCTTCCCGTTCTGTTGTGGCCCTAGGTCGACCGCTGCCGTCCCGACGCTGACATCTGCCGTTGTTGACCCACTCTTGCCAGCACCGTCCAATCGCCGCATCGCTTCGACCCACATGTCCAGCGATTCTTCGATTCGTCCAACCAGCCTCTTTCAATCCGATAGCACGACCTCTTTCAAACTCTGACATATGCTCGTAATGAGCACGAATCTTTCGGCGAGGCATTGTTACAGTCGACGTAAGATATCCGCAGTCAAAATGCAACAGAAATTTTGACCACATATTGAGAATCGCTCCTTATATACACCTGCTGAATGCGCAGTTCCGATGCGCTGGAGTTCCCGCTATTCATTCATTGGACACCAAATTTTAATCATTTGCATGTTCGGTCAAACTATCTTTTCATACAAAATTTCATTACAATCGGACAACTCTTTCTTGGTGAGTGGATTTTTTTTGTTACAGAACGTATAATTGCTGTTTTTAGACGCAATTTTTATACGGGGATAAGTATGTATTTATTGTATATAAGGGTCAGAATATGTAATGTGTAAAACGTTTACTCCTTCGCGAGGACATTTCAAAAGTGTGGGAACAATTAAAAAGGGTTATATAGATTGAAACGCTATCAGATTTCATCTTAACGTGAATATCAGCTGAACTACGTTAGAAAGAAAGAGAGAGCCAGAAATAACACAAATGTCGCAGCCATAAGCTTCCAAACTAATGTAAACGTCAAATAACAGCAGATTTAGTTTTAGTATTAAATACGAGAAAGTAATAATGCTGTAAGTATTCATTTTTTCATCATTTCAGACACCAAACTAATTTTCTAAAATATTAAAACACAAGTTGATTCTGAAGCGTGTTATTTTTTTTATTAGGTATTGTATAGTGTAATTCTGAGTATAACCATGAGATATATGGTGTAATTCAAATATGTATTTAAGTATTTGTTTATGTAAAATAAATACCGAAAACTATTATGCATGTTAAAATAACATACGATTTCTATGGGAGTCATTCTACATTGTCCCAGAGATAGGTTCGTTATTCTCAGCTTTTCGTTCTAAAAAGGTATCCGTTAATGGAAGTTTTATTTTATATTTGTTAAAGCTAATGTACGAAAATGCCGCCCTCCCCCAGTTATCCAAATGACGCCCCGCCCATAAAAAAAATTCTGAAACCGCGCCCACCTATTTGGAAATCCGGCACTCGGGGACCAGTTAAGGCAGTGACGTAGCTAGTTATTTTGCCGCCCGGGGGCCAGTGACTGTCAATGCTGTAATTATTGTGCCTGTCATTGTTTTTTAAAGGCTAATTGCCACCCTCTGGATTGTGGCGCCCGCCCCTTGCCCCTCCTAGCTACGCTACTGAGTTAAAGGGAGTACCGGTTACCTTGATGATTATTATGAGTTGTTAAGAGGAGTACCGGTTACCTTGATGATTATTATGAGTTAAGGAGAGTACCGGTTACCTTGATAATTATTATGAGTTAAGGGGAGTACCGGTTACCTTGATGATTATTGTGAGTTAAGAGGAGTACCGGTTACCTTGATGATTATTATGAGTTAAGAGGAATACCGGTTACCTTGACGATTATTATGAGTTAAGAGGAGTACCGGTTACCTTGATAATTATTATGAGTTAAGAGGAGTACCGGTTACCTCCATAATTATTATTCGATGCCTTTCCATTGATATCAGTTAGCCAGGGAACGTACGAATCCGTATTCTGACGACGTTGATAACCTTTGGTTTCTTTACACAGCTCTTAAATGTTCTTTAAAAAAAGGAAAATTAACTTCCTTCTATTTCTAGTTATCAGTGCTCTTATATCACATAGTTCTAAAGTGGGCATTGAAAGGATAACAATGTTATCTGTAAAAGTAGCAGGTGAATTGAGAATTCTTTGTTAACTTAGTTTCCTTGCTGCTACCATTCATCATAGGCGTAACTAGGTGGGGGCCGGTGGAGTCGGAACCCCCCAGAAAATTTCCCACAGTTTAATTTTTTTTTTTGTTATGAATGAATGTAAGGCGAATTAGAGGCAAAGCTCTAGCTGTCCCGTCAAAATTTTCTAAAAATGCAAATATCAGTTTTGTGTCCGTGACTTTAGGAGAGTTGTCTTTCTGTTTAAAATTTAAGTTAAATATTCACAAGATTTAAAGAAAAAGTGCTGAAGAGAGTGTGCTTTTTCTTTAAATTATTAGGGGAGAGTGAGGACTTGAGTCGTAAATTTCTGTTACTTTTAAAAATGGGTTTAAAAATGAAATATTCTTTTAAAAAACTGAAAAAATATGAAACGTTTTCAAAAAATAAATAAATAAATAAGACCTATTTAATGTGATTTACGGTTTGGGAAGCGGATGAAGTTTAAAAAAAAAAAGTGGCTTGTGCGCACAATGAGATTCGAACACGAAACTTGTTAGTCCGAACGGGGTTAAAGCTCGTCTAATGGTAAACATTTCCTAAAAAATGATAGATGAATGAATGGATAGGAGGCATACGTGAGCAAAATGAAAAGTTCGTAAATTGTGGATTTTGCAAATGGATAAAATTAACTGAGGCTCTTAGAAAACACGAACAGTTATTGTTTATATTCACCGTACTGTAAAGTTTATACCCTATAAACAGTGTTCGGCATCAGGAAATGTGCAAGAAAAACTTATAAAACAATGTGAAGAGGAATTAATGGAAAATAGCGAATATTTGATGAAACTGATTGACGTCACTTTGTGCCTCGTACTTCAGGGAGTTTCTATGAGGGGGGCATCGGCTATCCACTCTCACCTATACCCATGCTTAGAAATAAAATTATATAGGAGGCTAAAATTAAATTTTTACAACTTATTCTTATATCCCGCCCCACAGAAAAATGTCATAGTTACACCTATGTACCTGCATTCATTCTTTTCTTTCTGAACATTTAATCAATTAATACAAATGTCAACTTCTGCCATACGCTAGTATGTTAATGAATAGATCATAACTCTACTACGAAAAGGGAAAGTTATGTGTTCCCTCGTATAGTTCAATAAAAAGGTACTTAAAAATTGATTCTTTGAAATTAGGGACGTTTGGAAGCAGCAGGTTTATCGATACGTTTTTCTGGGCATAGGGATTATCAAAACGTTTTTGGGAAATGTCGATTAGAAAACCTATAAGCTTTTATGGGAGCCATGCCCCACCCTCCAGCAAAATGTCATAGTTACGCCTATGTATTCACTCACTGCTAAATTTTATTTTTTTATGTGCAATGTCTCTGTATTTTTCAATTACAATAATCCAGTGCCGGACCAGGGCATGGAGCCCTGAGGGATGCAATGGGGTGCACTTTCACCTCCTTGGCTTATGAACGAAGGGGGAAAAAAATGAATGAATCCACAAGAAACTGTAGTCCAATAACATTATTCAATTTTTCCTGTAGGAACCCTCCCCCCTGCATATATATCAAAGTTTTTATGGTCTCCAATGCTGAAAGAATATAATAGGTCCCTATAAAATGTAGTTTTCGCAATATTTGGTAAAGAAATAACGAGTTTTTCTTTGAAGTTCATTATCTTCAATATCTAGATATATGAATAACGAAAGTTTCTCGGACACTTGTAAATAAACAAAATTAAAATAACGCGTAGACTTTAATAACACCAGGCCCCTGTAGGGCTCAAACCCGCAGGTCCTAGGTCCGGACCTACTTGACCTATATATAAATCCGGCATTGCTTCTTTCAATAATATTACTGTAATTAACAACGATTTCTGTTTAATGTCGGCATTTTACGGCAACGGCTTCATGAAATTACATACATTTCGATTGATATCTTTTTCTGTTTAACGGCTTTCAAGTCATTAATGTGAGAAATTAATGCAGGCCGTTAAAAGCTACGACAATAACGTTCGATTTTACCATGGTTATTGTAGAAAATTGAAAAATGGAAATTATTACACGATAAATTTGAAGAGGACAATGACACGTGGTGTGGTTGGGACCACGTGCACCACGTGTAGGGTAAACGGGGAGAGGGTAAATAAATAAATAAAAATCGTTAATCGCTTTTGAAGCATATTAGCAACCCATAATATATCCCAGACGCGATTAATGATTATTATTTTTTATATATTTATTTAATTATTATTATTAATGATCTATTTTTATAATTCTCGCTTTATCACGTTCTGAAATTTAATATTATTATCTTTTAAGGCCCGTCTGCTTCATTATTTAGGAAGCTCATAGAATATTTCTTTTCTTTCGATGTTGTTGCTTTTTAGGGTATCAAATTAACCCATTTCCATATTATTTTTACGTCGCCTGTGATAAATTATTAAGTTTTCGTTTTTCATTTGGCATGCAAGGGCAGACGATGACCCAAATATGGCGCCAAGGCTGATTATTAGTCGCGGTTGTTTACCCCCGCGCCCTCTGCCGGTTCAAAATGGCCGGAGGGAAAACTGCATTTTAAAAATCAAAAACAAACTGAGTTCATTTACATTCGTTATAAAAAATGGAAGTATTTAAACACGTGGTTGATGTGCGATAACTAGGCGCGGATTTAGAGAAGGGCGGGGATGGCTCCAACTGAATGAAAATTTAACATTGAAAAGATACAAGGTAAAGGTCCAATGAGGTATCATTTCCAAAAATCAAATCATTAATCGCCACCCTTGAATGACCTCTAAAGCCGCCCCTGGCGATGACCTCGCAGTTTAACAAGTGGCCTAAAGTTTGGTTATTAATCCGTAGTTTAGTTTTCAAAGTTAAGTATTTTGCAATTGTTATAAATAATTGTACATAGTTATTAGTATTAGTAAAATTTTCCTATTTTTTTCTTTATTATTATTACTTGTATGCGTTCTCTTACTTTGCAATATGGGCTGGAGAACGTTGTAGATGTGGTGAGAGGTGGGGTAGAATTGATTCAAGTCAGTCGGGGGCAATTTGGGTCACCACTGAGGGCCCACCCTTATATGAATCGCATATATTAAAATCTAAAAAAAAAAAAAATTCCCTTACACAAAGCGCGGGACCCGTGTAAACAGCATCGGTCAAATCAGCTTAAAGCCGCCACTAGTGAAGTGGGAGAAATTATTCAGTACTCAATTTTCCTTGCAGTACATATACAGAATAGCCTTAGAATTATATTGTATATGTACAGCATAGCCGTAGAGTTATACTCACCAATGTAGAGTTTTCAAAATTATTGGGGGCCCAAGCACATTTTATGTACATTTATACATTACAGTATATGTAAAATTGCAATTTATTTCAAATTATTAGAGGGGGCTCGGGCCCCACGAGCCCATATAACTTTACGCCTATGGTTATACTGTATATGTACAGCATAACTGTAGAGTTATACCATATATGTGCTAAATAGCCGTAGAGTTACTATATATGTACAGCATAGCCGTAGAGTTACTATATATGTACAGCATAGCCGTAGAGTTATATCGTATATGTACACCACATCGACATGGCGTATGAATTCAGATGGTGTGGTCATCTCTCCCCCTCCCCACCTTCTCCGGTCTACTCAAAAGGTGACCATTCGAGAAAAGTCGAGAGTTTTTCTTTTTTTTTCTCCATAAAATGTGAACGCATGGCTATTTGAAATCAACATAATGTTTTAACACTTCTGGCATGACTTTAAAATAACAAAAAAACTTCATTTCTGTTTGCGTATGTATGCAGTTATATAAAAAGGACTTCCAGCCAAGAAACGCTGGTGGACCTCCTTGTAATATTATGGTACAATGGAAGTTTCTGGCCTTTAAAATACGGGGAGGGGGTAGGACTTGGGGACATGGGCGGATACAGATGATGATGGGACCCAGACACGGCCATCATCCAGTACCATAGGCGTAGAGAGTTATATGGGTCCGCGGGGCCCTACCCCCCAATAACTTTAAATTTTACATATATTGCAATGTATAAACATCCATAATATGTACTTGCTCCCTCGCACAATAATTTTGAAAACTCAACGCCTATGTCCAGCAACCCCCTTCTATCGAAACTATAAATATATATGTCAAACCGGACAGGCCCTCTTTATGATAAATTTAGGCGGCCCTTCGGGCGACCGCCCATATGGCCAGTCCGCCCCTGGTTCGGGCTCCCTGGGCCCATACAACTCTATGCTTAAAATCACAATATTTTCGTGCGATAAGCTTTATCCGTAACTAAAATTGTTCGTAAATACTTTATACTGCTTGCTTACTTTCTATATCGTGAACGCGACAAATAATCTTTGATGGGACTGATGTCTTAACGAGATCTCTAAGTAAAATACGCTTACACATGTCATAATCACGAGATCAGTAGTATATAACATATTATAACTTATTATTATTATTATTTTTTATGTTTTTGCACAATTTGTATCTTTATTCCCTGCAGTTGCTTAGAAATTCAATTTGACAACCGAATTGAAAATGACAATCGAAAGAAAATGACAACCAAATTAAGCTAAACGTGCTAATTTCTAAGACCCACTTTAGTGATAGTATGGAAAAAGAAATTGTCTACTTTTCGGCCACATTTGCTTACCCTATTTACGATTTCTTCTCCCTTTTCGTATTAACTATTAGACGCCTCTCTTCTCATACGCAGACCATAAATTAAATTCGTTTCTTATTGCGGAGACATAACATTTCACGGTAATTCTTCGTCTTGTTTTAAACAGAAAATTTTAATAATATAACGAATGTAATTTCTCCTTAAGAATAATTCATTGTGATTATAAGCATAGCCAGGGGGGTAGTTTTGGGGGGTTGTAACCCCCATTGCAATGAAATTTTGTATATTTAACATAGGAATATATGAGTTGTAGCTCTGTAACCCTCCTTTATGAACTTTCTGCCTACGCCTGTGGTTGTGATGTGCTAAGTTACGTAGAGACACATGAATCCTGTCGCCAGTCCTGTAGGCGAAGCTGGTCTGTAAGTGACATCCCAAACGTACATTATTTATACATGACGAAGGTCATTGAAATTTGAATCCAGATGAACGGGCTCAAAAAGACCTTGAAAGTAATATTTTTACGACTGGGACCCCGTTTCCCATTGGAACAGGTCGCTTTTTTTTTCTCCTCTCCTAGTTAGACACTATGAATGCCGTGTTGATCGGCAATCCATCTCCCCCTCAGCCGCCTCGGAGGCTGATTACGCTGTTCAAGCGTCCTGTCTGGGATTACAGCGCCGCCCCCGGCGGCCACCCTTCCCAATGAAACCCTTGCACAATCCTCCTCCTCCTAGTTAGACATTATAGCACATTGGAAAAAAAAATACTTGCGTAAGGAACTAGCAACTTAGAAAAATTACAAGAGGTCTTCAATTTGTAAAATAATTGGATACTACGAAACAACACTAAAATACTTGTAAAGGGGAGGTGGGTATTGGGGGACTTTCGTTTTTTAAGCTAACAGTTATAAAACTGAGTAAGAGAAGGATACATTACTATCCAAAACCATCGCTTATTTTTACGAAAAAAGAATCATAATAAACCACCATATTTGCTAGTAATGACTTGCCTCCTGGCTGTTATAGCCCAGATGCTGTTGCGCCATAAGAAAGCCAAACAATCAATCAATCAATCCTCCCCTGTCTTCTTCGGTGTGAAGAATTGGTAATGTCAGGGTGGTTGGAGAGGATTTTTATTTGGGGATGGAGGATCAAACCTTTTGTGAAAATTCCGTCGTTATATGTGGTTGGTCGTTACAGCGATTTCCATCGCATTTTTATGAATTTGGGGGTGGGGACTTCCCTAATTCCCCGCCATGAATCCGCCACTGGAAATGTAGAGTTTTCAAAGTTATTAGAGAGCCCAAGCATACATTATAAACATTTATATATTACGGCCGTATAAGGCTGTTCTTTAATTATTAGGGGGGGGGGGGGGCTCGGGCCCATAAAACTCTACATCTATGGAAGAATTGGAAACCTAGAAAAAAAGGCAATCAATAACAACCCCACAAGGATACAAAGCAGAAATCTTTGAACGTGGCAGAAATTCAATGAAAAAAAATTTCTCAAGATTCCAAATTTGTATCTTCAGAGGTAGATCCAGAGGAGGATTTTTTTTTGGAGTGGGGAATTCAAGCTTTTCGTAAAAATTCAGTAGTTATATACGGTTGATTGCGCTCGTTATAACCGATTTTCACCGCATTTCTATGGTTTAATTTACCTAATTTCTCCCTCCGTGTGTCCGCCCCTGATATCTCAATAATTAAAATATGCAAAGGATCGACATACGCACATTTTTATTATCATTATTTGTTTATTTCAATGGCGTCAACATCGTGAAAATAATTTGCGTATGTAGAAAGGTTACAAAAAGGTCAGGAGTGGTTAATAGCACCAAATTCCATATCATAAAAATGCATAAATAAAATCGTAGCATATATATAATATATTTATACGTAATGGGGATTATAACCCCCATTAATCCCCTCTACTTCGTACATTTATTTTTAAAATTTTAAAATTAAATCTGGTTCATTCACAGATGGCCCAGTATGGTTGGCGCTATATTGGCGCCTTTTCCTGACATTGATTGGCAGGGCGGCCTCCGAACCCGCCTGGCAACCCGACGAGACGGGAGGAGGAGGGCTGCCCCGTGCGAAAATTCCATTCTACAGATTAGTCACTCGTTCAACCAGCAACAGCTTGAGGTTCGCCATTTTCTCTCAGTTGTTTGGGATACTCGAGCGTTTTCTGCATTTCGCCGAAGAATGACCACCGTCGAAGAAGTCCCTACAAACGATGTAGCCCCTGCTGCACCTGCCCCAGTCGACAAGGGAAAACCGACTGCCCACAAGGTGGATTATGAGAAAGATATTGTATATCTGTATCAATTTACGCGTTATCCCACGGTGCCATCGGCCTCGCCCTTCTGCCTCAAAGTGGAGACATGGCTAAGAATGGCCGAGGTCAAGTACGAGGTAAGCAATTTATTTTTGCATGTGATATGCGTTTGTTCTTTGCAATATGCACTTGATTTTCGAAGCTAAGTATGCCAAGTTCAATAGCAACCGGCTTAAGGCCCATGGACTCAATTTCTAAAATGGCGCCTTGGGCTCCTGGTATACGTCTGTCAGTTGGCACAGCCATTGCTGTCAAATCACAGCTGATAAAGAGAGTTTTAAATGCGTTACGTCGGGTTCCCTTTTCCGGTCTTCATCTCCCATGTTATTTTTAACTTCGGACGCGCTTATATTGGTGCAACAAGATCTCTGTTTTTTCCTGCGTTCGTGGGGGCTGGCACCCCGCTACCCCCTGCGTGCTTTCGCATATGGATTGCTTATCCAACAGGGATGGGCTCTCAAATTGTTTAATAATTATAATGCAATCCACAATTTATCTTTTTAACGTCACTCTCAAGGTCGTCCACCTTTATACAGCAACATATAGTTTTCATATGGGGGGCGGGGCCCAAGCACGTATTCTATTCATTTATTACAATGTATCTAAAATTGCAATTTTAAATTGCGGGGGGGCATGAGCTCATATAACCCCATGCCTATGTCTTGATCCTTCACCTTTTCTTTCTATTTGTCTTAATACTTAACGATGGTCCCTTTTGCATACAGTGGAACCTTAATAAATCGAAATTTTGGGTAAATCGAAGTAATTCTTGTTTCCTTTGAAATTCCAGTGAATATCATTAACTCTAAAATAAAACCTTTTTCTCGAATTTCAAAATATCAAGAGTAGACTATATATGTACAGTTGAATCTCGATTCCCTCCACCCTACGTATATTATCAAATTGCAAACTGTGCAAGAAATGTAACGCATTTACAAATGGGTATTCAGATTTTGTACTTTTTTTTAAATTTTTAATGCATGGAAATGACACTTATTCTGTATTCGAAGAAGCATACGTAGTTCCTTATACTGGAGGCATGCCTGTATGCAAGTGGGGGGGGGGATCCTAGGGAATGCTCCCAAACTAAATTTGCAATAGGACTGCAAAAATGTGTATGTACAGTCAAACCTGTTTATCTCTAAACTTCTTATATCTTGAATCTATATTTTCTGCCTAAATTCGATGCATGGTTCTATGTTTATCTCGAATAATTTCCCAAAATCTACACATCTCGAATGCAAACTCGAAGCTCATGGTATCACATGGGTGGTAGAAAATATCAGGTATAAAATTTCTTGTGAATCTACGAAGGAACCACAACTTCGGCACTTTCAACAGGGACTGGGAACTTCGTTCCGTTGGGGCGGGAAGGCGTAAATAATAAACAAGTAGTCAATTTTTTCTTTTACTCAAAAACTTTTTCACTTAACCTGTGAAATTTGAGGGGGACAGACAAGTCATTTTGTTGTATATAGTGTACGTACAATGTGTTTATATGTAGTTTTGTGCACGCTAGTTCGTTTTGCGATGGGGGATATCAACCTAACTACGAAGGAAACTGCGACCATTGAAACGTTGAGAATTTTTCTTGAATCTCGGGAGGTTATTGGCCAGGATGGATTTGCATATATTTCTAACCTTCAGAAAATTGTCCGGTCAAAGTTAGGAGTCGGGAGCTATTAAGATCGTTTTTATTAAAATATGTCAAAAATGATTTATCTACGCCTATATACTATGTTATAATATCTCCGGTTAGAGAGGTTAGAATTAATAAAATACTTTCAGTAAGATCTATATATGTAGGAACACATGTATCATGAAATCTCTCTTCCTGCGAGATTCAAGGGTGGGTGCAGGGGGAGGCCATAGGGGTCATGACTCCCAAATGCAATTTTTCACAGTAAAAAAATTCCAACTTTCATGATAAATGAAGGGTGTTATTCCAAGACCATGGTAAATTCTATCTTTGACCCCCCCCCACCCAAATAAAAGGCTGTATCTGCCACTGGCGAGATTACATATACAGGTTGGGGTTGACTGCATTTACTTGTCAAATTTACAACAACAAAAAGGGGAGAAAAAATTCTCAAACCTTGAATAATTATGAAAATTCTGACCACAAGATCTCGTTACGTAAACCACTAATTTGAGAATACTTCAACGGAAAAAATATAGAAACCATTTACTTTAAAAGGAGGACATTATAAAACTCAACTTTCGATGACAAAACTAAATGTACAAATTTTTATGTCTGAAGGCAAAAAAAGGGTATTTTGTCATTTTTTTGTGATGTATTAATATTCCTTCCTTCAGATAAGGGTTATGCATCTTTATTCACCATTTTCTAAAAATCCTTGACCCCCCCCCCCTCCCCACCCAAATTAAAACCTGGCTACGGTCTTGACTAGAGGTGAATCTCCAGTGGATCATTTAAGGCAGTGGTTCCCAACCTTTTTCTAGCCTTGACCCACTTTTATAGTAGACAAGTAATCTGCCCCCGTTGCTGCCACATTTGCATAATAAAAGCATTTTTAACAGAGTAAAGAAAACACATTAAATACAAAATTATATATATTAAGTTATGTATATTATATTAATCAGATCATCCTAGGATTAAAAAGGAGCAGGGTGCTAGTGGAAAAAAAAAAGGGAATTTTGAATTTTCAAGGGTACATCAGAATACAAAAAAAGGCACTGTACTTATATTTAAGGGCACTCAAAAACAAAGAATAAGTATATGCGCTTTAGGCTTGGCAAATGTCATTATGTAAATCATAATTATTTACTAATATTTTAATTGCTTAATTATATAATTATTTAATATTAATATTAAATAATGATATTATTTAATATACTCAGTCTGAGATAAAAAAAATTTAGAATGTTCTTTTTTTTTTTTTTTACTACATGCACATTACTTTCAACTGCTATTAATTCATACATTTTTGTAGCAAATAATCAGTAATGTTTGCAAGAAAATGTCTAATAGAAAAGTCACTGAAATTTTGACTGAATAAAGGCGACACTCTAGAAACTTGTTTGTGACCCCCAGATTGGGAATCATTGATTTAGGGCAAATATGCAAAAATTAACATACGTTGGAAGCTTGTAGCTTGACATTCCAAACTTTTACGAAGTTATCTCTGTTCCTGTGATATTATAAAAATGTAATCTTAGTGTTGGAGATAATCATGTCGCATATATATTTCTAAAAGTGACCCATTTTATGAATTTTTTAAACGGTACGTAAATGTTTGTAAAGAGGTTACGTGCAGGGTTAAGGAGTTTGGCGATGCATTTCTTACATTTAACCAACATTTCAGCTATGTGCACCAAGCCTTGTCTGTTTAAAATAAGGTTGGTATTTAAACTGCACCTTTTGTGTCCCGATCACAGTTGGTATGTGGAATTTTACGGTTGTCAACTGCTCTGTTATGCAACTGCAAACTTCTGAGCATCCAAAGAACTAGAGCTTCACGTTTACCGAAGCGTGGAGTGCATGTAAGGCTTCTAACCCATATAGTATGCTTCATTGGATCTTCAATAGCTGTTCTTTTAAAGTAAAAGTTTTCCTCCCAAGAAATTGAATCAACAATTCATTAATCTTTTTTCTTAAGATTAAAATGGAACTGGCACCAAATGTGGGCCTGTATCGCCAATCCATATTCACCAAAAGCCGTAATGTTTTTGGGTAGAGACAACAAATACTGTCATATTGGTGACTAAACACTTCAAAAATGGCGTTCGTGGGACTGTTACTCATATTTTGAAACACTCGCTGTTTCTTTTCTCCCCCACTCACTCTCCCCAAGGTATTTTTCTGCAGTATAACTTCGTTAATATGAACACTCAGGTGGAGATAAAACATTTGTGTTAGTAGTTCACGTTTTTTGGAGAGGATTAAGATCACATTACATTTGCTGTTTAGTTAAATGGGGATTTGGGAAAGAATTTGTATTAAGAGTAATTCGTAATAAGGTTCTGCTGCAATTTATAAATTCCTTAAAATGCATGGAATATAGGTGCCTTTTTAAAAAGGAAATATTCCTATAACCTGCATTTTTTGAACCTTTGATAATATTGCATGTTTTATTGACGTGTGCATATTTTCTAATCAACACTCTTCTGATATTAAAATTATTTTTATTTAAAAGGATTTATCACAATGTAATTTTTTTTTTACCAAAACACTTGATTTTGTTATCTTAGTGTATTGCCATATCATATTAAAATATGCTTTTAATAAAGACTTTTTTTCACTTCCTCTTTGTTTCATGCATTTTCTTTGGTCCCAAGCTTCTCGTTGTCGTGGATCCTATGTTATTATAAAAGCACTGCTCACTGTAGTCCAGGGTTTGGTTCCCTAAGCCTTAAGAGGTTTGGATTCCTCGGAAAATTGTAGGTCCAGAGGTTCAGATTCCTCGGAAAACAGTAGGTTCCAGTGCAGCATGACCATTGCTCATTTACTGCTGCTGAGTTGACAAGGATTGTCCTACCTTTTTGGGCAGTGGGCCACTTAAAAAATTCATGGATCTCGCAGGCCAGAAGTTTTCGGGAGAAAAAAAAAAGCTTTCTTTAAATGCCTCCCTTCAGAGTTTCTTCTACCTGTTTGTTCACTTGCGATATGGAAACCTGCAGTACTGTTCCTGCAGTTTTATTTATTCATCTTATTTCTGAAAAAAAATGTTTTAGAATTCTTTATTCCAAACAATTGTCTGTGAGCCGGATTGTGGCCTGCGGGGCCGTATGTTGGACAACCCTGGTGTTAGACCCCTTCTCCTTATTCCTAATCAACAATGGTATTTGTTATCACCTGTGTTAATGGTGGCGAGTATTCGATGACAGATAACGGGGCTCTTAGTAAATATTGTACTACAGTTTTCGATTCTATTCAATGGGTATTGATAACCTACTTAACAAATTAGATGCCGCAGGTTTTGCAAAAATGGTGCTTATTTTAAAATTGAAATGAGCCTTAGCCCATAACACACAGGTGCTTTTTTAATAACATTCATGTGTCATGTTTTTATTTCTCGTCAGATGTCACCAATTTTAAAGCGTTTTCAGTGTCAATTTTTAATTTAATTAGACATTTAATTTTTTCTTCCATAGAATGTTGACCATAAAATGAAATTCAAGTCCAAGAAGGGTCAGCTGCCTTTCGTCGAAATCAACGGTGTGGAAATCGCAGATTCTGATATCATCATCAAGGAGCTCAGTCAGATCTTTGGCAAGCAGTTGGATGAGGACTTGACCGCTGACCAGAAGAACGTTAGCCATGCTTTCGTCTCCATGCTCAATAACCATACAAGCTGGTGAGGATACATTTCAAGTGCTTATTTCTTTTAACCATGCTGTGGCCATAGTAGTATAGGTAAAGAAGGGTTCAACCCTTCTCATTGGATAGCGAAACGAAACAAATCGTTCTGTTTACTGCCATGTCACATCCTCTTGTGGTGTCTGACCTACGACTACCTCAGCACCCCCCGCTGTTTAGGCCTCGTTCATCCACCAGTGTTGTAAAACATTTGTTTTCCGATGGCTAAATGGCAGCATTACAGGGCCAGGGAACTTCGATTTTTCTTTTGTGTGTCTGTTGCATTATTAGGTCAATCACTTAAATTATGTGTCAAAATTTTTTTTGTTCATGTAATTGCCTACGTAGCAACGATGTGGATGTGAATGTTTTCCCCTCTACAGCCAAACTGGCTGGTTTGTGGTTATTGAGATTTCGCCAAATATGGCTTATTTGGCGTCCTTTACCACCCCTTTCAGTTTGTTCCATTAGTTCTGAATCACCCTGTATACAATACTGAAATAATTGAAACATATGAACATTTGTTATATGCTTAAACAATAGTTTAACGTGATTTCAAATGATTTTAAGGTTATTTTTAAAGGAAACAAATAAATTATTGCTATAATTCAATTAAACAAAAACTTGCTCACAAACTGTAAAATTCTGTATGATAAATAAAAAACAAAAATCATACAAATGCAAAATTTGAGACCTTATGTATAAAGCCTGTACGTTAATCAGGCCCTGGCCCATCTGCTACAAAATTACTTTTCTTGCTACAAAGGTGCTATGAAAAGCAAATTTCGGTTTATACTCGGTACGTATATTGCTCTGTAACAATGCAGGTGCTTTACTTATAAAAAATCTTTTTGCGGGGAATAAAAGAAGGCGGTTTTATGGAAAACTATGGAAATTTCTTGACTTTTGTACGGATGACTGCTTTCTCAGGTTCGCATCTGTGTATATTCACTAAAATGTTTGACAGCCTTGAAAAAGAGGTAACGATTTTTCTCAGCCCTCCCTCCCCTGGAAGTATTCATGTGGGTGGATGCCTATGATACAAACATTTGCCATTTGTTCTGCTCGTGAACCCTACGGTGGCGCAGTGTGGTAACGCATTTGCCTAGTGCGCCGTCAACTCGGGTTCGACTTCCAACGGTGCAAAGAATGCTTACTCAGAGATCTCATGAAGATCGCACTGCTCACTGGGTTTGGTTCCCTAGGCCTTAAGAGGTTTGGATTCCTCGGTAAATTGTAGGTCCTGTCTCAGCATGACCATTTGAGCCATAAGACAACAAATGAATGAACTCATTCTGCTCATATTCTGCAGATGGATTTCAGTTCACCTTTACTCGTCGTCAACGTTTTTTTCCAATAGCTATAAGCTTATTATTGCTCTGAGCAAGAAACTTCACTGTTCTTCCAGCGATGTTTTTAAAAGAAAATTTCAGCGGAATGGAAAGGTTTTTATTGCCAGACCTTCATGGCTTAAAGGGAAGGCTGTCTTTTGTGTATTTTTATGTGTTTCTAACTTTTGATGTTAATTTGTGTCGATAGATAGGCCCTCTTCATTTTTTTACTTGCTGACTGTGATGTGCTCTTTGTGTTAGTGATCCACAATATATCCCTTTTTTGTTCATCTCTTATCGTAATGTATAAAGAAGCACCTGCATATAATTCATGTACATAATCGAAGAATGCTCTGTAATTTTTTTTTCTTCTTGATAGTACTACAGCGATGTTGTGGTAACATGTTCAATTATTGTTCTGTTAACCTGAGATCGACTCCAATGGTGCTGTTGAATGTGTGCGATTTTTCTGTCCACCTTAAATTCTGGTTTGGTTGCTTGGTAGGCAGAGGTTCTTGGGATATGGGGGGGGACTGTAGATTCTGGTGGAACTTGACTTTTAGCTGTCCTTGGAACACAAAACGAATATTCCTTTCTTGGTTATTTGGTCAAAAATCGTGGAAAAATTCATTGGGCAATGAAACATTTGCCTCTTTTAATTTCTCCAAACAGTGCAGTGAACTTGGGAAGTTAATCTTTGTAATTTCTTTGAACAATGTTCAGAATTTACAAAGGTTGACTTCCCCTTTAGAAGGATGTCAGATTAGATTAGGAATGTGGTCAATAAGCACTTGGTAATGGTTCTAGGAAATATGCAGAGATAAGGAAAAAGATAAGAACTAAGACCACACACTATAGAAGTAAATACAAAAGGCATAAATTAGAAGTATCGAAAGATAGGAAATCATTTTCTTATCATACCTGTAGTTCAAAGTTCGCTATGAATTTGCGAAGTTGGGTAAGTAGAAAAGTAGAGATGTTTGTGTGGAAAGTATTTACTTTCGAAGGACCAAGTTCAGAATTTCCATACGTCAGGAGTGCTGGTAATGGTGATACGGGTGGAATAGTCCTTTTGCATATATGTGCCCTGCAATGGTAGCATGTTCATCTAATGTGCTGTTATCCAGGGTACACTCCTCCCAGTGGTGTCATAAAAAAAAAAAAAAGACTTACTAACTACTCACTGTGGTCTGAAGGTTGGTTCCCTAGGCTTGTGAGTCTTGGGTTCACTGTAAAACAGTAGGTCCCAGCACAACATGACCTTCGCTGTTCTCGCACCGTAAAACAGACTAGCACACATTGTTAATCAAAATAAAAGAACAAAATAGTTGATTTCAGAGTAAGAGTTGTCTGTGAGTTTCTGGAAGTAGTCGTGATGCACCAGAAGCGGCATCCTTACATATGCAGCAAAATGAAAAAGCACAAAAAAATTACTCTAATGTTTGCCTTTTTCTTTGTCGTGGCTAAATTTGTATCTAATGATAAAATTAATATTGGTTGGTAAATAACATATTCCATAATCGCAAAAATGTTAATGGGAGTTACATTTATGTATGACTTTGAAGGGAAAGAAAAAATAATGCTAAACAAAATGACAATTGGAATGTAATTTTATGAGTCGTTTGCCATAACTGTGAAATACTACCCTTAAATAGAAATAGTCGTTAATTAGAACGGTATGATTCAGAGAATCTACCGTATGTTCATAAATGTACAGTGAATCCTTGGTTGTCTGTCCCACAGTAATAGGTGGCACAATGAACATGGATAGTTTAATTTGTAGATAATCTGGAAAGCGAAAGAAATACCATAGGTGTATGCAGAAAGTTCATAAGGAAAGGTTACAGAGCTACAATTCTATATTCGTATGTATATATAAAATTTCATCGCAATTGGGGGTTGTATGCAATCCCTATCATCACCACCACCACCACCACCCTTTATATGCCAGTGATAAATATTGAGCAAACATTAGTTTCGATCAATTACTCTTTATTACTAAGGATATGTACACATTACATAGCAAAACTTAAGGCTGTAGAGAAAGAAAAGGTACAACCTAACATGCTTATGATGTAGTTGAAGGTAGCTACAAAAAGGTTCGATATGCAGCATATCAAAGTTCACAAGCTATTGAAGAAGCAGCATATTTAAGTTCACAAGCTTGTGAACTTCAATATATCCATAACGTCCCTTTAAAAAAAAAAGAAGAAAAAGGGGCTTTTTATCTTAGAGTAAACATCTCACCCTTGTGACGAAAGTGTTACAACTCAAAAAATCCCAATCTTCAGAAAATGCAAAAAACTGTTTCTGGCTGAATTGAGGGATGTTGTGTTCATCTAATGACATGTGCCAACTAGCAGAAACCTTAATAACTTGCCACCTAACGTTTTGCATTGGAGGATGTATCACTGTTTTCTACGCAACATTGTAATTTTCACCGAATTTTGAGTTGTAACACTTTCGTTGCAAGGGTGTGATATGTGAGTTTAATTAAGCACTCTTAGAAAGACTGCAAATTTTAAAATCATTAAGAAAATATTTTATAACATGAGGAAAAATAAAAATACAGTATTTCTGTTGGTTTAAAAAAGTATAAAAAATTTATATTGGTATGTGTTCTATTAGTTTCTTTTGGTCCCGCAAAATGTTCTTTTGAATGTCCTTTCTTATTTAATAGATTATAAAAGAATCATTATGGCATATATTTAATACAAATTAGAACGTTTATTTTTGAAAGTGGAAATCGAAATGCTGAAAGTATTTTTAGCACTGATAATTTGGCGTTTGCTGCATTAAAATGCGTATTGTATTTTTTTTGTTTATGAATATATTAAAATATGCATTTTTAAAGGGTGATGCGCTGGTGGCGTTACAGCCATCCTGGTGAATTCTTGAAATCTGCTCAGCTCGATATAAAGAAAACAATGAACTCAAGGTTGCCAAAAGGGATCTTACAGTTCTTTTTCAAACTTGGATTTAAAAGTGTAAGTATGCTGTATTTGTAATCAGAGGTTTATATCAGACGTGTCTTATTATATGGGGAAACCTGGAAAGGTTTTCCCCATATAAAACACCCTGTCAGGGAAGTTTGAAGTACAAAGACCAAATTCAGGGGGAGAATTTAAAAATAAGTGTTAGGATAAAATAGTTATTAAAATGATTTTTTGAATTGTACTGTTCGCACTGCATTATATACTGAAATTTTTGAAAAATTTAAACCTTTGATTAAAATTGCTTTGGAAATTACCTTTTTTTGTACTAAAAACTATTAGCTGCAGGGTATCTACGAATCTGGAAAACATTGAAAAAGCCTGGGAAGTTTGAAATGCCAAGGCCTAAATCATGGAAATTTGAAATTCCTTGTTACAATAAGTAGCTTATTTAAATTTCCCCAGACTGTGCTTTTTGTAGTACATTGCATTTTGAAAAACTTGCACTTTTCAGTAATAAAGATCACCCTTTTGTACCTAAAACTAATATAGCGTATATGAAATTATTAAGCCTATATTTCGCAGGAGAAAACGTTTGCTACGAACTTGTAAAAATTGTTTTTAGCTAAATTATCTAATTTGTAAGGTATTTGATAAGCTAATCTTTTTTTTCCTTTATATTTACATACACAAACTTTAAATGGAATAGATGAAACATCAGTCTTGAGATTACATAGTTCTTTTTATAATGAACTTAAAAAGGGCAGAGTGAAAATGTTGTAAATATTTAATTAATGCAAGTTTTTAGTGCGAAGAAATGCATTTTTTAATACAGTTTTTGTATTTGTAAATTCACTGTAATTGAGTTACATAAGGTCCTAAGCCTGTATTAGTGGATTTTATGGTCTTAAAACTTGTTTTAATTATGCAAATTTTAATATGTTGCATGTTTAATGTAATTAGCGACTTAAAATCGATTTAAGATTTGGTCTCAAAGTCAGAAGTTTGAAACAGAATGTGAGTCAAGACCCTTTAAGTTGCATAAAATTAAGCCCACATTTCTAGGGAATTATTTTTTCACCTTAAAACTTAAAGTAAAAACTGTATATGTATGTAGTGTTCTAAAAATACCATTTTTTCCTCTAATACAGTGGCTTCCTCTTATAAAACCCACGTTCATTTTGATTCTTAAATCTGGAATTTTTTCAAATTTCTATAGCAGGGTTCGAAATTAGTGGGTGCACTGTGCACATGAAATTTTATCCATGCATGTAAATTTTTAATTTGGGTGCACTGCACCTAACTATTCAAAACTATGGCTACTTACGTTTATTTTTCAAGAACAGTGACCTATGGACTAATTTTATGCGATTTGTTTCAGTTGCTTATTTTTAGCCAAGTGTGCAGTATTTTTCATTTTCCATGATATAATCTTGGCTCAAAGGGGAGACTATTGCCCCCCCCCGGATCTGCCAGTGCCCCAACCCCTTTGAAGAAATTCTCTCTTATTCATAGAAGTCCTGTGTTCTTCAGTAACTACCATACCAGTCATGTATGTTTGAAGAGTGACAAAACTAGTTTTTCAAATAACCTTAAACCTAGTTTACTTTTCTTGAAATACAAAATGAGCAAATTTCAGGTAGAAAGGCAGATTCGTAAAAGTAGAAATTATGATTCTTATATATGGATGATTCTTATAACCACTGATTCTTAAAAACAGCGGGCACTGTATATGGTTGTGTATACTGTTTAAATGGAATAAAAGATGAAGCTCTTTGTAATGTCCAAAGGAGCCAGATGAAAATGTCATAAATATTTAATAGGTGCAAGTTTTTAGTGTAAAGAAATGTTTTATTTTCTTTCAAGTACAATTTTTGTATTTGCACATTCACTGTAATAGAATTATATCAACAGCTTTGAAGTTTGTGTTAGTGAATTGTATAGTCTTGTAACTAGTTTTGATTCTGCAAATTTTAATGCATTATTTACCAGGAATGCAGAGGGTAATTACACACTTTAAAACAATTTCGGAGTCATTTTTTTAATGTTTAAAATGTAAAGATTATTTTTTTAAATATTCCATCTGATAACCTTGTTTCTGAACTATAAGTCTGCATCATGCTTTCCATGATAGAAGGGCTTTTTGCAACGTTTCCAGAGGTACTGCTTGTCATTGTTGTTCCACAACTTTCCAAAGTCCATCAATGGTAGTGGGTTTGCGCTTAGAGAGAGCTCTTTTCAGCGGACCAAAGGCACAATAGTTCATAGGAGAAACAACAGGGGACTTCTCAGGAATATGTTGAAAAGGCAGACTCTATATATATGCAATAGCTGTATTAATTTTCATTTTTTCAAGGAATGCAGTGGTAGTTTTCGAGGTATGACTGCGAGCTTTGTCTTGATGCAGTTTTACACACTGAAAATTGTTGGAATAAAAAAAATGGAATTTCTTCTGTAAATATCGGATGCAAAAAATTCTCCTGATAATATCATGAGTTGATTTTAACGTTGTTTTCCACTTTTTTATTTTTAATTTCCCATTGTAAGAGAAACCTGCGACAATCATGAAGCCTATACTGAAGCTTTCTTTGCATTCTCGGCACCAAGTTTGGATATTTTTTTCTCCACGCTTACGATAGTAAATGGACCTTTTTTTGTTACAATCATTTAGGTAAACCCATGCTTCATCAAGGGTAACAACG
The DNA here is from genome assembly GCA_006491805.2 of Dysdera silvatica. Taxonomy (NCBI): domain Eukaryota; kingdom Metazoa; phylum Arthropoda; class Arachnida; order Araneae; family Dysderidae; genus Dysdera; species Dysdera silvatica. The sequence continues at coordinate 83,034,571 of QLNU02014802.1, forward strand.
TATTTCCATTTATCTCCTTCTAAGTAATTTTCATACAGGATTCTGCAACATGTTTTGCGTTGAGCAACATGCCTCGGCAAAAGACGGTGAACTTTGTTTTTTAACTTCAAGTTATAAATCTTGGTTTATTATTTTATTTACTGATGCTACAGAAGTGTTTAAAGAGTTTGCAATTGATTTCTGCGTCGGTGGATTTTCTCTTGTTACCAGTGATCTCACTTTAGAAATATTTGCAACAGTATGTATCTTGTTCGGGTATTCATTTGGAGTCCTCTTTTTATGTGGAAGTTTCGATTGACGGTCTTTCCTTTTTCGATTAATAATGTTGCTTATTTTGCACTTAGAAATCTTTATACCATGCATTTCACACGTTTTTTAATAGTGGAATAAGAATATTTCTCTTCGGAAAGCGCAAAAACGTATTCTTCGATCCACGGCTTGTTTACAGGCGCCATTTTGAATGAAAAATGAATTTGAAAGTAGCAGACGATAATCTTAATTTGAATAATAACGTGTTGCCAGATCCATTTTTTACAAAATATTTTCATTTTTTAATCCTCTATTGAAATCGTTCTGAAAATTGTTCTGAAAATGCGTAAACACCCTCTGTAGTAGTCCTGTGGAAGTTTAAGATTTGATCTGGAGAAGTCGGAGATTGAATCTATGTTTGGCCGAACAGCAAGTTATATGCTTGGGTTGTCCAACCTTTTTGGGCAGTGGG
>QLNU02014802.1:83035391-83102833 GCA_006491805.2 Dysdera silvatica
TTTTATTTATAAAACCGAGGTAGATATAACACATATTCCAGGTATGCTTTCCTGGTCTTAAGGGAAAGAAGTCAGTAAAGAGGATTTTTTTTAACTCCCTGAAAAGTCTCTGGACTGCCTATAAAATATTAAAATTTTTACGAATGTACTGGACTAAATTTAGGATTTAAGGGGCCCCCTCTGAATCGGGGGCCCGGGGCAGCTACCCCTGTGTAAATCAGGCACTGCCCATAACCCCTTCTCTGGACAGTGGCATAGATATTTCTTATTTTTGGGGCAGGGGTTGAACTCTCCAATGAAAAAAGTATGAAATAAGAAAGCATTTTTTTTTACTTACTTATTACTTAATTATTTTACAAGATCACTGTATATATGTACTGATACGTAAGACCGTGGCTTGGAAAATTCTCGGGGGCACATTATTATTTTTTCATTTTTAAATAAAAAGCAAGCATATAGTATCAAAAATATTTTGGGGACAGAGGCGGGCCTTCCAAAATATAGGTCCTGGCAAATGTGGGCCCCTGATGCCCACCCCTCCCGTCGGCCCTGCATGTCTGTTCAACATTTTCTGTGTTGGAATGTACATGTTGCCAAAAACACGATTAAGAGTTTCATGGGCAATGGTTGCCAACACACAGTTCAAGCTTCAGTTTCAGTTTGCCTAGTGTGCTTGGTGCTTCTTTAAAAACTTCTTGCTTTAGAAAGCCCCATTTCAATAAGTCGCAAGGGTTTACTTATATCGGGACTCATGGGCAGCCATTATAAGCCACCATTAAAGAAATCGAGATAGCGATTGGAGATGACGCGACCATTAAAATGACGATGCAAAATAGTGAGAACCTCTTCCGTTGTGTGAGGCCTGGCCCCATCCTGTTGAAACCACTGAACACGTATCGGAACAGACTTCCGTCGTAATGCTGGCAGGAAAATATTACTCAACATTTCCTGGAAATTTTCGGAATTAACACGATCGTCAAGGGAGAATGGCCCGACCAGTCCTCTCTTGGATACGCACACCATACCAACACCTTTTTTGGGTGTAAAGAATTCTCGATGATTTCATATAGGTTTTCCAAAGCCCAAAAACGAATGTTCTATTCGTTAACTTCTGGTGCCCATGATCACTGGTACTCTTGTCGGAACTTTCGTTGCACTTAACTGCTGAGTTGGACTCTAAAAACCAGATGACGACGTTTTTTTTCTGTTCAACAGACAACTCACGATCCGCCATTATTGCCGCTTTTCCTAATGACGCCACATCGAAACATGCAAATCAAAAATATATAAAAACAATTTAAACAATTTTCTTTCGAAAACTATACTTAATTTGCTCCTGTGCTGAAAATAAAATTAATTATGAATTTCTATCAGGGCGTTTCACCTGAAAGTCCCTGTAGATTAGGCATGTTCGGTACTCCGGTATACTGGTATTAGAATCGGTTGCACCGATTACATAAAACATCGAAGCCCCCTCTGCCCCCTCCCCCAATATTGACGCACATGAATGGAGTTGTTTACTGTTCGGGGCTGTGCATTAAAGAGGTTTTACTGTATATTGTTATGTAAAAACATTTACATAGGCAGGAGGTCCCAACTCCTTTCTCCCCCCCCCACCTCCCCTCTGGTGGAAGCATTGCGTTAGCTCTGTATAGCTTTCCTGTTAGAAAATAAAGTTTAATAAACCTTTCATTCGCTCGTAACCCTTCTAAAAAAAACGAGAGAGAGAGGCATAACAAAGCTTGATTTTAGAGGCTCGAGCATCGGCGATCCCAGGTCCCTGCAAAGCGAAAGAAACTGGTAATAAATATAGATCTGAACGCAGCTCTCTTTCGTTGGTAGCCCTCCTTCCACTTTAATAGGCTGCCCTTGACTAATTTCGCTTATTGCTAAAGCCAGCCCTAGTTAGAGGGTAGATGAAAACGGCTATTTTATGTTTACACTTTTTCGTGCCATGGAGTTCCCTCTAATGTTACCTTTGTTAATTGAGCTTCCGCATTAGATTCGGTGATTATGAGCTTCCCCAATCAGTGCCGTCAACGGGAAGGCCAACTGGTGGGCGGTCCCGAATCAAACAGGGGTCTCACATTGGTGAAGTTTGTTTGTTATAGGCTAACCTTCAATATGTGTTTCTACTCATTATCGAGTTGGTTCCGAAAGACAACCTACAAAAGAAATATTAATTCACGAACTCTCGATATAACGAAATTTTTTGGTGGGGAAGGGGTCCGCGTGAGTTCATAAAATCGAGAGAATCCACTATATAAAATTTTCCTTGTTGCGAAAATTGGGAAATTTAAAAGTCAGTATAAAAAGGGTCCCAAAAAATGAAACCGAGCCCAGGATCCCCGAATTCGTTAAGAGGGCCCGCCCCAATGGTTAGGTTTGATTTCATGTTTGAGAAAATGTACAGTAGTTTAGACGTCACGTTAAGATGTCGGTTCCATCTCTGATCACCTATTGTTCAGCTTTGGGACCAGTGGTGTAGCTAACTTCAAGGTCTGGGGGAGATCGAGGTGCCATAGTTCGCATCTCTATGCGCTACACACACACAGTACAGTGACATATTGCGGGGGAGCCTGTAGGTTATTTATTGTTTAGAGCCCCTTTTTAAATAAACCTTTACATTTCCCAATTTTTTCAGTAAAAAAATATAATATGCATAAATAAACTTTAAAATTTTGTCTCTCTGTTTGAGCTTTGGTTCGTTAGCCCACCCAGAAAATGAAAAAGATCATCAAAGATTTCGGGCGCGTCCGTCAGCAACTGTCCTTTATCAGTAGTGGTGACTTCTGATGAAGGTCTGCTACTGACGCGTCCGAAAGCTTGGGTGATATTTTTCATTTGCTATTTTACGCATGTTTAACCTTTTGTATATAAATTTCTTCCCTGATACTTGTACAATGAAACCCCTCTTAACGGACACCCTTAAGACACGACCACCCCGCTTTTACGGTCAAATAAGAATTTCCAAAGTAGAAACTGATTTTCAATAATATATTTCAAACCCCTGCTTAGCAATCACTCTCAGATAGGGGCGCGGACACTATGTTCATGATCCATTCCATTAGACCCGAACTCCTGTACGAACGAAATACAAACTTCGACGGGCAAAATAGGAACAAAATTGAATTTCGACTTTCACGTCGTTTCTCACAACAGGAAACTAAGGATATGAGCTAAGGAGAATTTTCCTTCCTATTAACAAAGAGTGGGAATTTATTCAGATTCGCCGATTCAAATGACTAATACTTAACAAAGATTTTGATAACAAATAAATCATATAGTGACACAGTGCACGAAGCTACTGCAGTTCAAATTTATTATTATCGTTTATTGGACTAGTACACAGGACCTGTACACGTAACGACGGAAAAACGGTGAATTTAATCTAACAATTAAAAATATATTTCGAAGGAGGACTGGTGAGTAAAACCCACCAAACAGCTATTGATCAATTTTTTTTTTCCAAAATAAATAAATTTTAATACATAGGTTTTTTTTTTTAGTAGTGGAAACAATTTATTTTTTAGATATATAGCACATATACAAGGTTCTAAGTTTTATAGGCCTTCGATGTATCTACTAGTGTTGAATACAACGTGTTCCCAGTTATGAGGAATCTTTTAGATACCGTTGGCACTGCCAAATCTCTAGATTGTGCGAAGAGAGCGATCTATTGCCTGACGAAGGTCTTCAACCGTTCGAAAACGAATCCTACGCAGTGTTTTCTTCATCCGAGGGATTAGGTCGAAGTCTCAGGGGCTTAAATTCGGAGAGCATGAAGGCTGGTAGAGCACTTCCCAGCTTCAGCAAATGTACAAATCAGGCGCAGCTCCTGCTGCATGCTTCCTTGCATTTCCGTGCAGAATAATGGGTGGGTTATGCATAAAGTGTCGTCATTTATCTTCTTCTCAGAGCTGCTCGCAGATCGTTTTGCAAAAGCGAACAGTAGTACGCTGAATCAATGGTCTGTGTTGGGGGAATTGTATCCTTTACGATAACATCATCCCAATCGTAGGCAAGAATTTTTAATCAGCTTCTCTGCCCTTCCTTCTAAAATATTGCGACTTTATGCCGCGACCGCTCGTTCACAAATGCCCCGTTCCTGTTACCACTGTGCAAGTGTATAGAGGAGGAACTGCGAGTTCATTTTCTGTGAAGGAGGGTAGGCATTTAACTTACTTGTGGTATAAACGACATCGCCTGGCTCAGTTTTACGGCGTCGCCACATCATTGTTGCCACAACTAAAAAAACAAACCCCGTATTTAAAATCTTTATTTATACAAATCGAACACTACGCAGATTAAATTAAGAAACAATTTTTATCAACGTTTTAAACACTGTTTTTTTTTTAGGTGTAGTAATAGTAATGCCATGGTTAGATGGTGAAACGTTCATACAGAAAAGAAATTTTTCTGCGTCTGGTGAGGTATGATCCCACGGCCGTCTGCTATCTCGGCAGGTGCTCTTACCAACTGAACTACAAACGACCAAACAATCAATTCCATACGAAAAATACGTTTTAAGTACGTTCGTAGGGAATTGATTGTTTGGTCGTCTGTAGCTCAGTTAGTGATAGCACCTTCCCGGATTGTAGAAGGTCGTGGGACCCCACCAGATGCAAAACACATTTCTTTTCCTTACGAACGTTTCACCATCTAACCACGCCATAACATCGGCCTAGCCTAGTTTTCCAAGTCTTCCGGGGCACCGAAAGTGAGAACGTCTTATCCTCTTAGTGTTTAGGGTGAAAATGGTGTTGGAGAAGGGGGTGGGCGAGATATGGTAGGGGGTTGAAACATCAAGGGGGCCATAACATCGGTATTACTATTACTACGCCTAAAAAAGTTGATAAAAAAATTGTTTCTAATTTAACGTTTTGTTGTAAATTTGCTTGTTATATTCAACAAATGCTTATGTTCGTTATTTTAAACTTGTCTTATGTGCATACATGAGTTTCGAAATGAAGTATTTAAGTGACTGAAGTATAATATTTCTGCTATTTCAAAAAGACCCACCCCTTTTTTCCGGCAAAATTTCTCTCCGGTGAGTGACCGCTAGTAAGGAGTTTCATTGTATCTTATTTTTAATATAATAATAATTAATAATATTTTTATAGAGCTTAAATTCTTGAATCCCAAGCCCTTGATTAGAATATTTTCAATTTATAGTGAACGTGTTTTTCCGCCTTTTAATCATAGAAAAACATTTCAAGGTATCCTGGACGGCTTAATAGTTATAATCAGCACCGTGGAATTTTTAAAATTATTGAGGTGGGGGGGGGTTGGGCCTACATAACTCGAAGCCTCTGGTTGTAATTATCACCGAGTCCGCTGGGCTGTGTTCAAGTCCCTATAAGCTTAGTTATGTGACAGCATTGACGTAGAGAAGAGGGGCTCAAGGGGGCTCAACCCCCCCCCATTGAATATTAAGGCACATTTTTATCTTCAACATATGATCCTCTTCAAAGCTGTCTGACTCCCCATAATTTTTGAAATTCTACACCACTGTGAGTAAATACATCGTGGTTCATAAGTTACGTTCAATCATCTATCCCATCCCTCATAATTAATTAAATAAGTTTTACTAGAATACAATCTGTGAACTGTCTTTTTTTTTCTACTTATGAAACCTCAAAACACAGCCTGTAAATTCCGGACGAATATTTCGTCAGGAATTTACATACGGATTTTGAAGTGACCCTGTTTTCATTCGCAATTTACTTAATCCGCAGTAGGGGTAAAAAAAAAGATGATTCTACATAACTGGCGGGCCTGGCGTGGGATGGTCCTCCTTGGCAAAACACGGTAGTTTGTCTGAAGAGACAAGAGATCCTTGAGGTGAAGAGGAGAAGCAAAGCCCAGAGAAAATCAAGTCTATGAGCGGTTGCTGCGAAGATGAGCATATGCTGGGTAGCTCAGCAGGGAGGCGTTGTTACAGGCACTGGCGTACGCAGGGGATGTTGATGGGGGTTGTAACCCCCATTGCAATGAAATTTTGTATATTTAACATAGGAATATATGAGTTGTAGCTCTGTAACCCCTCATTTAGCCTATAACCCTCCTTATGAACTTTCTGCGTAAGCCTATATTTCCAGGGTTTCATTCTGCTCTCTTTACCATAGATTGGATGACAAACTTTGGAACAAATATGTTGTACACACAATCTACTGTGAAAGTCTGTTTTCAATACATTTTTAACGTTAAAGAATACTTTTTATTGTCATGTATAATTCTGTACAAAACAAAAAGTTTAAATCAAAATTCTATAATGGTATATTTCGAGAAACGTTTAAGCAAAAATAGTTGTTCAGTGGTGACATTTTATTTTCAGGAGGTAATCTGAGTCTGCATTTCCCCAGCCTGGCTACGGCCCTGACTTAAATAAAAGCTAAAGAATTCGATTAAACTCCAATCTTATAAAGAGAAATTTCTCTCTTTCTCCCTTTTCACCATGTCAGGTCAAAGTCGCCTAGATTTTGTAGAATTTTGGAGGATTTGTCACTGTTTGTGCTTTGCCCCACTCCATCCACCCCGCCTTCTCAAAACTCGAAATACCGAGCAATTGTTTTGCGGCCAATACTCTATAACCCTGTGTGCAAGTCAAGTCGAGTAGTTAGCGTTCGTGTTTTCAATTTTTTCAATCGATTACAAATATTCTGTATCGCAATCATGTTTGTTCTTTAATGTTGTGTCAGTTACTAAATCAAAAATTTGAAAGTTCAATGTGACGCATGTGTTATTTAAACATTGCATAAAAACCGTAATCTAAATATATATTCAATTAGTTAAATATTTAATTAAAGTTTGTCATCGGTTTTGTGAAAGAAAAATATTTAATTATGGTGAGTAAAAAAGAATAAAGTAAACAGCAGTGCTGGGCCAATTTTGATGCAGGGGAGAGTTGATGGAGGGTCATAGCCCATTAAGTATAAATAAATATATCCTAAAGCTGTATGTACGCAGTGCCGTTGTTATGGGTGGGCCAAAGACTGGCGATTCTAGACAAAAAATTTTGGGGGTCGTGGGGCACAAATCCCTGCCTATGTACCGGCGCCCGTGCACACGGGGTGGGATATAATAAAATCCGGTTATATTTGGGGGGGGGGGGGCGGAGCCTGGCCCTGGCCCTAGCCTAGAATCGCCACTGGCCAAAGGTGTGCAAAAAATTTTTGTTACGTGTTACATTTTTCTCATTACAAAAAATTTGAAAAAGTAAAAGTTAGGGTGCAAAGGGTCCCCCCCCTTCTGATGCTCTAAGTTGGCTCTGTATGTATGAAATTGTAGTCCTCTGTGTAATTCTTCTGTAGCATATAAATTTTCAACAAGCACTATTTCAAGGCCATAGCTAGAGCCATTTTGCAAAGGGGGGGGAGAACTTGGAAAGGTACAGGGGGAGCTTGGACTTCATTAATGGGTAATAGTGCAGAACACGTCCCTTAGTGCTTATCTCCTCTTGGAATGTTTGTTGGGATGTTTTATGGCGTAAGCGCATCTGGGCTATACTGTGCCACCTCTTGGAATGAATGGGAAAGTTGCTAGGTTTAGTACGCAGGGTTGTGATGTCACACATACAGGCACTTGGATGTCTAAGGGCATTTGAATGTGTTTCGTCATTCTTTTGGCTGTGTTTTGTATTGCAGTGATTTATTTTATGTCTGGAAGGTTGTCGTTATTTTTTTTTGTCGAATTGCAGTTGAGAGCGAACAGATATGTGCTGGAATAGGTTATAATAGAGGGATTTTTTCTGTCCGGATATAAGTGCGAGACGACGTCCGTCGTGGGTTGGGCCTCCTTTGAATGATGTTTTTCAGTGCCGTTTTGAGTTAGTTTGAATGGGAGAAGGAAAGGAAAAGAAAAGGAAGTGAGGGGGAGGAAGTCAGGGCTGGAGTGGCAGAAAAGAAGGTTTGAGGAGGCAAAGAAGGGAAAAGGAAGAGGAGGCAGTAGAAAGGGGGCGGGGAAAGAAGAGGCGGAAGGTAGAAGGGAAAACTGCAGTCACGAAGAAGAAATTGTTCAATGTAGTGGTGTCTGCCCGCAAATATGCCATAAAATTTGCTTTCCACATCTTTAAACATCCCAAAAACCACACACTCTGACAAATACCAATAAAGGTTAGTACTTGTTTTATTAACTTCGCTGAATCGAGACGGCCATGTTGTTAACATGACAAATAATATGGCAGCAAGTCAGTGGTACAATTGCCATGCGTGTTGGAAACACTTCCCACTAAAAATCGCTAGGGGATGTGTTGTGCACTAGAGCCTGTTGATGTATTTTATTAATATACTTAATAATAAATATTCAAGCAGACTAATGGGTGAAGCCATAAAAAGTGATAACGCTAGTACAAAATTCGTCCCACAGTACCTTTTAATGAAAGTGTTTCCAAAATGCATGGCAACAGTGACACTGACTTGCCACCATGTTGTTTACGTCATGTTACAAGATCTCACCTCCTTCGCTATCTCCTCCTCCCCCCCCATCCTTTATCCTCATCCCTCCTCCTTCATCCTCCTCCCCTTCCTCGATTCAGCAAACTTAAAAGAAAAAAAAAAGGAGTTACTAACCTTCATTCATTTTATTCGTCAGACACATGTGGCGGGAATATTGCTTTTATGGGGTTCTTTGTCGTTGCCTTGTATATCCACAAATACGTCAGAGACAACACCTCAATCATACTTGAATTGCTTTCACCGAAACGAGAACCCTTTCATACCGACCTAGCTTTATCATGCACATTTTCACCTCTTTTCCTATATCGCCAATGAAAGGCATCATCCATGTTAAGCCTACCACACAATCTCATTTTCTCCTTGAAAGACAACGTGAGTATGGGTGATATTACAATTCCACTCACTGCGACTTTTTTTGACACTACTTTTGTTAGAAATTGAGTCTTGGTGACAGAGTTTATTGCGAACACATGTTTTTATATTTCTTTCACTAAATCTCATTAATATCATTAATAACATAAGGTATGCACTGGAATTGACAATTCAAATTGACGTATTATAGACATAGCAGTGTACTCACATAGTAAATTTCCTTCAGCTGCACAGTACATTTTTGCAGCACATTATTTGGAGTTACTGGCAACTAGGATTAGATGAGAGGTACCCTTAGTACATCTCGACACTCTTTGTTTAAGAGTTATGTTTGTCTAAGGGGAGGGGGTGGGCAATTTATTTCTGATTCTTAGTTTTAGCCAAGTGTTCGTTACTTTTCGTTGGCCACACTGCATATTAAAGCCTTGCTTCTCTCGCCAATCACACCAGTTTCCTTCTAAGGCTTTACTGTGATGATGTGGTCATCGATAACTTGTCTTATTTTAAACGAATGCTTTTTAATGTACTTATCTATGGTTTGACATCAAAGGTTTCGGTAGGATGTATGTTCTTTATGGCCATTAGAAATTCTGGGAACGTTTTTTTGAACTTGCTTGCTTGCCTTCTTCATGTAAACTCTGCAAAATATGAGTCAAAATGATGTTTGTCGCTCACATTTTGGTGGTACTGGTGGCGAGATCGTTGTTTGATATATTTTAACATGTTTGACTACCATATTAATAACTGATTTTTTTTTAAATTCAGCAGGCCATCCAGCACGTCATTTCTTTTTTACAGACTGTAGTTTAATTCTCTACGTCACAGGTATAACTAGGGGGAGGAGGCAAAAAGTATGGGAAAAAGTACGATTTTGCCTCTTTTCTAAAAAAACTGTGGGGGCAAGTGTGTCCCCCTTTTCCACCTCTGGATTATACCTATTCTCTTAAGTTAAAGGAGGTTCAGATTTTTTTGAAAACTGTGATTTCCGGCACAACATGATCGTAGCTGCCTTTTTACCATAAGAGTCAGACAAATATTTTACGTTACGAATATAGACTTGCACTTTTTTTCTGTATTGACCTAGGAGTTTTAAAAAGCTCAGGAAACACTAGTTTAATCACATACCTTTATCATTTGTCAGTGATGTAACGTGACTTTAACAATGGGTCACCTTCAATCATTCACCATGCCTTGAATAGAAAAGTTACAATTCATTATGTATGAATTGTAACTTTTCTATGACCTTCATTACCATCATAATGATATATGTATGAAATGCAACTTTTTTATTCAACGGGAACATGATTGGGAACGGGAGATGATTCTTCTGAAGTCGCGCTATATCACTACCAGCTTTGTAGTGGTAATTACATTTGTGTCTACTGTGCAAAAAAGCTGGGTTTAAATCCTGCAGGTACTTGATGTCTGCCATTTTTTCTGCCGCCCCATCTTCTGAGGTTTGGTGTCCTAAACAACAGAGAGGTTCGGATCTTTTAGAAACTTGTAGGTTCTAACGCAATATGATTTGTGATGCCTTTGTGTCATGCAAGGGCAGATCCAAGTTGTTATTACAGGGGGTGGTTTCGGGGGCCCTCACCAGGAAAATTTTTAGTTTTGGACTATTAAATAGTTTAGGTAAATGTTATATTACTAGCCTTCCTTTATAACTTAGTTGTCCAACATACCGCCCGAGGGCCATAGTCCGGCCAGCCTACAACTGTTTGAAATAAAAAAAATTCCCAAACAAAAATTTTAGATTTTTTTTTCAAAAATAAGGAAAAATCGTGGGGATTTCATAGTTAACACCTTTCGATATTGCACGTGCACAAACAAATAACTGGAAAAAACTCTAAAAGGAGGCTGTTAAGTGTAAGTTTTTTTCCTTTTTTTTAAGAAACCACTAGACAGCAAGATCCGTGAAAATTCTTTAAGTGGCCCGCTACCCAAAAAGGTTGGACAACCCTGCTTTATACTCACCAAAATATTTAATTTACGACAATGAATTAAAGCTGGGCTTTTCTTTAATTAAACTATATGGTTTAGGGTAGATTATAGTCAAGTATGACAGAAGGATAAGCTAGTAAAGGAGACATATACAATAACCAAAAACGATAATTTACAATGTAATTAATAGAACAAGTTTAAATTTAAACTACAAAAACATCGTAATTATTTTACTTTTTTTATAACAAGCAACTTTTTAAAAAACTTGAAGTTTATAGTGCAAAGTCGAGCCATCTTGGTTTCTTTGAAAATTTGTCAATCACTTTATTTACATCAATATGAATGTCTCTGTGGGTGTGTATTAAAAGTCTCTTCTGTCATCCGCGTTCGAAGCCAAGTTTGACGGCGCTTCAAGGATAAAAAACTACGTTCTGCTGAAGCAACACTTACTGTAAACGTAGTTTGAAAGACGAGTAGCTTGAAGATTCGTGAAAAAAACGTCTGGATCGCATTTCTCTAAGACTTGGAGACTTTGATGTGAGTCTTTTATTCATTAGAGTCGTAACAATCAATACATAAAATGTTTTTTGTTTTTATTTTTTTTTATTTAACCCTGACAGGGGGGTGATTGCCCCCTCCACCCCTCGTTGAATCTGCTAGTGGTGTCTTGGAAGCACACTGATTTAGAGGACACACCCGAATCCCATCAATGCAAACACTTGTAGGAACAAAAGGTTAAGTGTTAAAAGTAGTTCATGCTATTCACGAAGGATGGGATCATATTACTAAGTTATTCAAATTCGATGCACATCCAGGAAATAGTTCACTTTAAAAGTAATTTGCACTATGGTCATAGTAACAAGGTTCACTGCATTATAAAAGTAGTAAGAATTGTTATGCAATGTTGTAAATTGTGAATTTATTCCTAATTAAAGTTATAAATATATTCCATAGAACTATTGTATTTTAAAATGTCTATCTCAAGCTGATGAAATATATGCTTTTCCTTATTGTCAATTTTGTTGATTAGGGTCTATTTTGGAAATTGCTGATCCTTATCGTTGTGGTGATTGCAATTCTTACTCAGTTGGAAGTAACACAGAACAAATGGGTTGCCACGAAGAGTATGACCCTCAAAGCCCAACCAGCGGACGCCATGGGTTTTGTAACATCATTAGACTATGTCAATAAGGTAATATTATAATATTAGCTTGTTTCCAATGGAACTCATTATACATTAGATTTCCAATTGCCCAGGTCATGACTTTTCATCCAGAAGGTCATTTGACCTTGTGGTGTCAAAGGTGGCCACCTGTTAGCTTCTTGAAATGTCCTTGCACTCTGTTGCCTTGCAGCGTCGTAGTTGCAACATGCTTGCTTACCATGTGAATCATCTAGATTGAACTTTAGCAGGTACCAATTCCTACTATCTGTTTCTGCCGATCCCTAATCTGTTATTTGATTGGAGTTCTGTAGAAACAGATAGTAAGCACTGGTACCCACTGAAGTCATAAACCTGTAAGACCTGACATAGACCTGATCATAGCGTTCATGGAACTATAGAATGCAAGTAAGTATTATCTGGGCTTTTTAACTTATCCAATATCTCTATCCTTATTTATCCTGGATAATTGGAATTATGCTACATTTGCTTGTGAAGGTAAATTAGCAGTTTGTTCGATACAGTGAAACTTGGTTACAACGAAGACGGATGGGTCATTCTCGTGAAAACAGTCATTTTCATGTCTCCAGCATATTGCATGGTTGTTTTTAAAATTATATGTAATTTTTTTGGGGAAAAATACTTATCAACATGCATTTCAAATAATCATAGTAAATTAAATTTAAATTTTTAGTTTTTTATTTTATTAAGTAGCTAAAACTTTCCAAAATGTCATTCCCTCACTTGTCCCTGATGCTAGCTAAAGCTGTTTAAAATAAATAACGAGTGTCTGTAAACAAATGTGTAGAAATTTTGTGCATCTGTTTTCTTAGTTTCTTAATATTGGATTGTAAAATGTGTATATAATCCATATTTTATATTTTTTATATTAAAATTGTTGCCACACTGCTATTTTAAAACAAACAGTTATTTTGACACTGGCGTAAGGTTTAAAAACACGACGTTTCGGGAGCCAACTGCTCCCTTTGTCAAGTGAAGGCAGAATGAAGAGTTCGTGAAAGTCCTAAGCTTATATACCCGCATGTTGGGAATCCCCATCTGACGCCATTTGGTGCGGAGCAGTTCCAGCTGGGGAAACCCCAATCGGGGAAACCCTCGCCGGGAAAGCCCCCGCACCCGACGATGTCAGATGAACACCCCCAACTCGAGGTTTTGCAAAAATCCTGTAAGGTTCTGGTAGAGGTTTTGCGATGTTTATTGCACGACTCCTCAAACCGTAGGTTTCCCATGATTCCAGAAAAAGTCTACTCCCCAGATTCGTCACATTCTGATGTAATATTTTCATCGAATGCCAATCTGGTTCGTGACCCTCCCTGAAGACATGTTCAGCCAACTGGTTTGAATCGTCTCCCCTAGCTACCGCACGCATATGCTCCTTCCCTCGTAGACGTATCGATCTTCCCGTCTGTCCAACATACACCTTGTCACAGTCTCCACACGGTATTTGGTAAATAGCACCAGATTTTTCCTCCTCAGGGACGCGATCCTTAACTTTAAGTAATAGATCACGCAGGGTGTAGACAGGTTTGTAGTAGGTCTTAACATTCACACAACTGAGAATTCGAGACAGCTTTTCTGAGACACCTCCTATGCTTTCCTATATGATTTCCTAAGCTTTCCAGAGACGTATAGTGACACTAAAAGAAAACTTAAAAGGTGCACAAATACCCTTTAGTCTGAGTTCGCTGTTTACATTAGTTTAGTAGAAAAAGCATTGCAACCACTTCATTCCAGAGGTACACATATGTGTACTTCTGGCATGAAGAGGATATATAAATAGCTTTATAGGGTAACTGGGGCCATGTCCTTCTGGCCCCACCCCGTCTTGTATAATATATAGTCATACACATTTTAAATGAAATAGAAGATGAAGCATCAGCTTTGCGATTATATAGTTAAACTCTTTTATAATGAACTCAAGAAGGGCTGGATGAAAGTGTTGCTGTAAATATTTAATTAGTGCAAGTTTTTAGTGTAAAGAAATACACTTTTTAATACAGCTTTTGAATTTGTAAATTCACTACTGTTGCAATACTAAGTAGTAGCAAACTAGTACTAGTAGTGTACTAATGTACTAGTATTCAGTACTAACTATTTGAGTTATAAATGGTTTTGAAGTTTGCATTGATGGATTCCATGGCCTTGAAACTTACTTTGTGCAAATTTTAGTGTGTTGTGTGTTTACTGTAATTAGCAACTGGAAATCGATTAAGATTTGGTCTGGAAACCTGGAAAAGTCAGGGAAGTTTGAAATAGAATTTAGGTAGACACCCTGTATAAAACAAAGAAAGAAAAGGATTTAATTTTAGTCTCAATTTAAAACATGACAAAGACATTTTGTTTATATTCATAGTGAATTTTAAAGAGAAATTGATATTTGGTTGCAGAATATTTGGCATTCAGCCTCGTTAGCAGAGTCGAGTTATTCGGTCACGTCCCTACCTGAAAGTCAGAAAAAGATATTTTTTTGTCAAACCTGGAAAATTTAGTTGAAAACCTTCTTAATTCTGTTCTGAGTACCTGAATTTCATATGAATGTGAAGCCATTTCTCCTGTAACCAAAGTTCAATTCAAAGTTTTATTCGTGAGTAGTTGGGAAATTTTGTTAGAAAAACTGGAAAAGTCAGAATTTTGTTTTCTAAAGGGAGTTAAACCTTGAAATTACTTTACGCATCTCGGAATCTATATTACATATGTGTGTATGTAATTGTACACATACTGTATAATCATTAACTTTATGTAATTGACTTTTGTCCGTAGTGGTTCCCATTTGTTCATCAAGTTAAAGAGGCTGATGGCAAGCTTCTCGGAATTGGGAAAAAAATAGCTGCAGTTTATGAAGTACCCTTTTATGGTAAATACTCTTTTATGAAGTACACTTTTGTGGTACCTACTCTTTTACAAAGTACCCTTATATGGTAGGTTTATATTGAGCATGTGATCATAAATACGTAGGGTGTTCAAAAAGTTTTTAGGTACAGCTAAACTTATTCAAAAAAAAATGCAATGTTCTTATACCATACATAACTTGTACTTTTGTTAGACTACACCGAGTGGCAGCACAATACAACATTTTTTTTCTGCGGGCATCCTTGAATGCAGAGGAAGTATAGTCATTCGAGCAGCGATAATGGATTTGGTCGGAAGCGTATTTCGAGCTAGGATTTTGTATGATTTTAAAAAGGGTTAAACACCATAGGAATGTTAACCAAACTCTGAAGGTACTTTTCCTTATCAATAACCTTGTCGAGCAACAGTTTTCAACTGGTTCGTGGAATTTAAAAGGGGAAAATTTTCCTTTTATGATGACCGTTGTGCGTGAAGGCCAGCAACCTCAGTAATATTGGAAAATGTTGCTGCTGTGGCCAAACTAGTGAAACAAGGTCCCCATATCACATTCCTCAAAATAGAGAAGATCCCGAGTATGAGTTCGGGGAGTGTGGACAGCATCCTTCATGATAACCTTGGACTAACGAAGCATTGCTTTTAATGGGTCCTTATCATCTGTCTGAGGAGCAAAATGATATGCGTGTGGATTGGTGCCATTTTATGGTGAAAAAATTTAGAGTAGGAACGTCACGATATGTGCCAGAGATACTAACTGGTAACGAAACGTGGAGCTATTGTTTTGAGCCATAAACAAAACAGCAATTATCTGTGTGGTACTTCCCACATGAAACTCATCCAACAAAAGTGAAAAAAAGAAGCACCGGAAAGAAAATGGTGACATTATTCTTTTCCAAAGCGGGTCATGTGGCAACTGTCCCTCTAGAAACTCGGTGGATAGTCACTGCTAATTGGTATGTTTCAACTTGCTTACTAACAGTTTTTGAAAAGTAGATAGAACAACGACCAAAGACAGATACTCATGGTTTGTTGTTGCATCATGACAATGCGTTGGCTCACACTGCAGCTCAGTGGATTTTATGAAAGAGAAACCAATAGCAATTTTGCCCCATTCACCCTACTCACCTGATCTTGCCCCATGTGACTTTCTCTTATTTCCTTACGTGAAAAACTCGTTGCATGGAACAAGATTTCCAACCCCAGAAGCGGCTGTTGAGGCTTATAAAGGACATTTAATAAGCATTTCAAAAGAACAGTGGCAACACTATTTTAAAACACGCTTCTTCAGCATGAAAAAGTGCATACAGTCTTTTGGAATGTACTTTGAGAAAATGTGACTAAAGTTTTTTTAATCACTAATGCATCTAAAAACGTTTTGAACATCTCTCGCAACCCAGTTATGAATTAAACTCCCCCATATTTCGTCAATGATATAAAAGTTTTGATGGTGCTGTATTCACTGTGCAAAATCTCCCTTACTGTGATGTTTTCTTTGGTCATATTTGCAGCTTTATTATCTTTCATTTACTTATTAGCAGTTGTCACAAGTGTCCTGCCTGTAAGCATATATTTATAATACTTTGTATGTCTTGATTTGTGATTTCGTAGGACCTCTTTGTAAAGTTTGGTTCAAATGATGACTGAATTAGTATCTGTGGAATAGCTAAAAAAATAACTGCTACCTTTCGAATGGAATTTTTTTAAGAGTGCTCATTTCTTTTGGATGTGGCTTTATTTTCATATATTTATATTATTTTCTGCTTTCTTGCAGGTGATTATTCTATGATTTACCGAATTACAGAGTTTAAAAAGGAGAAGCTCATTGTTATAGAGGGTGACAACATTTTGAAGCCACGTATAGAATTTCACTTTGTCAAACTAAAAGCAAATGAGACCAAAATGACAATATCCATTTCGTTCCGATGTTTAAGTTATTTCTTTCAAGTGAGTATACATCTAAGTGTGTGTTTCACTTACTTGAAGTTACTATTGATTCACATATCACCAACTTATTATACAGTTGCTATCAGGTTATGCTAAAATTATCACTAATTTGTACTGAAGTTAATACCAACTTATACAAAAATTGATGGTCAGCAAGAGTAAATCACATTTGATTTGTTCTTGCTGAAGAAGGTGGTAATCTAAGCTATTGACAAAATGTTTACAGGTTTATTAACATTTCCTGTGCCATTCGTTAGTTCAATTTTATATTAAAGTTACCACTAAGTCAATCACTGACATTAAAGTCATCACTAATTTCACTAAAAATTAGTGACCAGGTCCTGCATTGGTGCAATAATATCATGTCCATCTAATATGCCATTAATCTGGGTTCAACTTTAAACTGGGTTTAAAAAAAAGAAAAAAACAAAACAATTTACCTGCTAACTGCTAGAGCTAGGCTCATTTTTCGAGGCACAAGCTCGAAGACTTGCAATTTGAGCCTGAAATCGTGGGAATTTGAGCCTGAGCCTGAAGCTTCAAATATAGCTTTAACCTCTTGACGTACGATTTAAATTTTTAAAAAAAAATTCTGAACTATGCTATATAATTTCTTTCAAATTTCCATGTACACATATTTTTACAACCCTTGAAAACGAATCAGATAGTTATATATCTTGGAGAATTTTGATGCAGTTTTCAGCTTCAGTTGCATCCGTTTAATGAACTTGGGCCCACCCGAGCTTGGAAACTATGTAAAAACTATAGCCAGAGTCTGGCTGAGCCCATCTTATCTTTACTAACTGCTTGTTTGTGGGGTGGAGAGCTAGTTTCCTATGCTTTAAGGCATTCAGATTCCTCAGAAAATGTAGTTTCACTGCCTTGCTGTGGCGTAGTGCTAATGCATTCAACCGTCGTGCCATTAATCCGGGTTCGATCCTCAATGGCACCGTGGCACATGTGCCATTTTCCTGCATATTATAGTCTGGAGTTTGGTTCTCTTGGCATCAGAGATCCAGATTCCTCAGAAAACTGTATGTCTCAGTGTAGGGGAACCTTTGCTGTCCTTGTACCATAAAGTCGTGAACAAAATGATTGATATCGTTGTACCATAAAATCATGAACAAAATTACTGGCTAGTTACCTTTGGCATTGAAACTGCTGCCAACTTTCATTATTGGATTTTAATAGCCACTGTATTTAACTTAGAAGTTACCATTGTATGTTATTAATAAGATACTACTGACATTGATATGTTGCAGCTGAGTTACTAAAGTTGTTTTTAACTTATGACTGCTGTTGACTTTCCAAAGTCATTGTTCCATTGACACCGGTTTTCTTTATTTTCAGTATACCTTTGGGCCAGTATTGCACTTCATCGTAAAACAAAAACTTCAGCATTCTTTATTCTTACTGCAAGCCGTTTTCCCATATTAATTCCTTGGAACTTTTTCTATCACAGCAAGCTAGTCCAAGTTAGGTAACGGGATCAGCGTCACATCGTGTGATGTTGGCTGTCTGTCGGATCGTCACTTGGATGTGAAAGGCACCTTCACTGCATCGGTTCAGGGTTTTTGGAATTATTTTAAGTTTGTTCGCTACTAAACATTCCAAGTGAAATTTTATTGAATTAACGAGCAATGTGGTCTTAATTAATGTGTATGTGGAAATTTAGTCGTTTGGGTTTATGCAGTCATAGCAAGCATCAATTTTGTTAGTCTAAGAACGGAACGACTAAGTTTCAGATACCCAGTTCTTGCTATTCTATTGTGATAGTGGACAATTTTGATGTAAATTGTACAATCGGTTACTCATTATATTATCTCTGTTTGGTAAATACATGTTTATATCTGACCGTTGAATTAAATTATCAATATTTTGACACATTGTTCCTATTATTTTGTTTTTATTAACTTGTATTAAATTTTAATACCATCAATATTGTGCTAAAACTAAATATCAAACAGCATTTTATTTTTTATTTTCCAATTTTAGTTGATTATAAATATTGTGCAGTGAAACCCCTCTTAACGGACACCCTGCTTTTACAGACAGATAAAAATTCCCTGCCAGAAACTGATTTACAATAATGTATTTCAAACCCTTGCTTAGTGGTCACCCTCAGATATGGACGCGGACACTGTTTTCATGATTCATTCCATTAGATCAGAACCCCCCACCCCTATGGACGAAATTGAACTTCGACCTTCACAACGGGAAACCGAGGGCAAACAGGATAAGAGCTAAGGAGAATTTTCGCTCCCGTCAACAAAGGGTGGCAATTGACTCGGAGTCGCCAATTCAAATGACTAATGCTTAACAAAGACTTTGATAATAAATAAATCATATAGTGATGCGTTGTATAAAACTACGCCAATAAACGTTGATTGTTTGACATTGTTTAATTTAATAAACAAATATCAACACAAAACTACTGGAGTTAAAATTTATTATTATTGTGTACTCATCAAGCACACAGGTCCTGTAAGTGTAACGATGAAACAATGGTGAATTTAATCTCGCAATTAAAAATACATTTTGAAAGAAGACTGGTAAGTAATACCCACCAAACAGCTATTGATAAATTTTTTTCCAAGACAAATAAATTTTAATATTTAACGTTTTGTTGTAAATTTACTTATTATATTCAACAAATGCTTATGTTCGTTATCGTGAACTTGTGTTGTATGCTTAAAAATATATAAATTTTGATTTTTTTTTTTTTAAAAGTATTTAAGTGATTGAAATGTCATCAGTTAATTCAGAATGACCCCCTTTTTACAGCCAAAATGTTCTGTCTGGCAAGTAATCGCTAATAAGGGGTTTCACTGTATGTATTTTCTAAAAACGCAGTAAAATAATATAATACTATTTTGAATTGCTGATGTGTATAATTTTGCATTCGGTCTCGTTCTATCAGTAAAACGACTTGTAAAGGCAATTTGAAACAGGCTGTGTAAATACTACCTTGAAATAACCCACATTTATTATTCCAGGACATATTCTGAAATCCTGGTTAAATGTATAATATAGTGTGTGGCCCCCCCAACGCTGATACCCGTCATACATTGGCTGTATACTTAGCAATGGCCATTATTACTTTATGACATCGAGCTCTCCTTGTTTTTGTTTTCTTTCTTCAGTTGCGTTCACTTGTTCACTTCAGTACGTACCAAGAAAGTGCCGAGCTGTGTTATGTGTTGAGGTTGCAGTTATCTGAAAGTTAAATGTTTATGTAACAATTGTTTTTTCATGTGGAGAATACATATCAAGTATGTTAAACATGTAAAGCATGTTTTATTCCCAGCTACTGCAAGTACCTTACGTTTCATGATTTTTCAGTATTTAAGTAAAGGTTTGTAATGTGATTTAGCATACCCTTCAATATATTGCTCAAAACCAAATGATAATCTACATAGATATTGTCAAATATGTACTTCAAATATGCCATCAAAGGTACTCCAAAGAATATGCCATGAAGATAATCTATAAAGATTCTCAAAGGTACTGTCAGGTAATTTGCAAAGATATTTTCACGGATAATCTACAAAGTTTTTTTCCAGAGATAATCTATAAAGATATTCTTAGTGGTATTGTACGAAAATACCGTCAATGGTAAATCTTAGAAAGCCACACGCAGATTACATTATTTGGAACTTAATTACATTTAGTTAATATGTAGATATATCTCAACACTTCTATAAGAGCTAATTAAAAATTTCATAAGCAGCATGATGAATTCTTGCAGGACTGTTCAGGTGCCAGGAATTGCCATACACCATAGTCACATTTCCGAATCTGGATGTGGAACACTTTGTTTCACCTTCCTTTTTTGCCCATCTGTAATTCCGTGTGCAGATTTCCTACTAAATGTTGTATCTCACTAGAGATTTTTAAGATTATATAGAAATAAACCATTTTAACATGTTTTTTAAGTAATGCCAGGGCATAATAGTGACATGTCTATCATGTCGTTGACCCTGGTTTAATTCCAATATCATCATAGAGTGTGTGCCATTTTTTTTTCTGCCATAGTGCATAGTTTAGTTCTCCAAGCAACAGAGGCACAGTTTTCTCAGAAAACGTAGATCCAGTCGCAGCATGGTCCCTGCATCATGAAGCGCAAACAAATTATGTCACGTTTGTAGATTATTCTTTGGCTTTGAACGTTGCCAGGTATCTTCAGATGTGCTTTGGTTAGTGTGCCACATTTAGTTGTTTTCTGAAAATTTGTATACTCCATGCGGCCTTGTAGCGATGGAACAGCAATTTGTTTTAGTTAATTGCGAATTGCAATTTTTCATCTGCCTTTGTATAACAAGCCAGAGTTTTAAATAAGAGCATTATGTCAGTTTCTGATTACTTATAGTGAGTGATTTTTGCTCAAGTCATTTCTTACAATATTTTTTTTTTCATTCCATCATTTAGATTCATTTGTTGTCTATCATTAAAGTGCGTTGCTCATAATATTATTTAAATTTGTTTCATAATTCACTATTTTTTTTTTGTTATAAGTGACTAGAAGGGCGTTCAACAAATTACTCACGGGTTAGAACAAGGTTGTCCAACATACGGCCCGCAGACCACAATCTGGACCACCAACAGTATTAATTTGTCCCGCAGTTTAGAATAAAAAAAAATTCCAAAACAAAAATTTTAGATTTCTTTCAGAAATAAGGAAAAGCAGTGGGTACAACATGGGGACCTCTTTCCATATCGTAGGTGAACAAAGAAATAGCTGGAAGAAACTGAAGTGTTTTTTTTTATGGAACTTGCTGAAATCGCTGGCCTGCGAGATCTGTAAATTTTTTTTAAGTGGCTTTCTTCCCAAAAAGTTGGACAACCCTGAACTAGAGGCTTTGTCTAAATAAACTAAAATACAGTTAGATCCATTTATAACGAGTCTTTATGTAATAACTCTGAATTTAGCAAGGGAAATATGGATTTTGTTTTATATAATGTGTGCAAAATGCAATTTAATTGCTTTAAGCAAGCAAGACTTTTGCACTCCCTAGCGTGAATGTGAAAGAATGGTCAATTATTTAATGTCTAAAAGCAAGCATTGGTCTGTTTATTGCAGAAAAATTTGATGGGAATTTCTTTTGCACCATACAGAAAGACTATACACCGAACAAATTTTACCATATATAAACAATTTGTCTTTATTAACACGAAATGTCATTAACTAAATCCTATTGTAGAACTATAAGGAAGGATATATGTGAATGTCCACAGTTTAATAATATTATGTTTATTAAATTTTAAGCAATTTCAAAGCCGAGTATTATTATATAAATATATATGTATGTATTATTATATGATATATATATATATATATATATATATTACATGCACATATATTGCTTGTAGTCTTTATTTTCAAAGTTTCAAATTTTGAAGTCCAAAACAGATTTAGTGAGAACCAGATATGGTGAGTATTTGTCGTGATTCTAAGTTTCTTGTTATATACAAGTCCTACTATATTTACATTATATATGTTTCTCTTATTATATTTCTCTTATATGTTTCTCTTATTACCCCCTTTTCACTTATGTATATATTATATATGCTAACTTTTGAGCTTGGACTGCGTTTTGTCACCTGACCATACCATGCTTCTTGCCATAAGAATAGAACGAAGCCAAGTATATAATTTTGATTTTGCCATGTGAATACCAGTTTGCTTTCTGCTTCACCGTAAGTACACATTTAAAAGCCAAGTACAGTTGGGTCACTTTTCATGCAGTAGATATGTTTCTAAAAAATCACAAAAAAAAAAAAAGATTTACATCAAAACATTAGACCTGCATTCCACGATTTTCTGAAATCGCATAAAACCAAAACAATGAGTTGAAATTAACGTAAAACCGCAGAAAGAAGTTTATAGGAATACTTATTAAATTGCCTTGAAAATCTGAAAGAAGTTGATATGAAAATATAAATTTGTTTTCAAATTTCGTTCGTTTCATTTTATTAAAAGGAAAAAAATTTTTTTTTTTTTTTTTTTCATCAGAATTGTTTTCGTTATCTGACAATGAGGCATGCATCATTTGGGAATTGGTGCCAAATCATTTTTATCCCCAGAAGAGACGTTCTCCACATCAGATCTGTGTAGTAAAGGCGATGAATGTTTACATTTTCATTAGCTTTTCTTTTTGTTTCTGATAACGTAATTAGTAATTAAACTTTGCGATGATGAGTCTACTAATTTTTTACATAGTTTAGGACAGTGTTGTCCAATCTTTTAGGATAGAGGACCATTTAAAAATATTTTACGGACCTCATGGGTCAGCAGTTTCATAAAAAAAAAATTACCAAATGCTTCCCTTCATAGTTTCTTTCAGTTATTTGTTTGTTCACTTGCAATATAGAAAGGGGTTACCTGTGCTGTTCCAGCAGTTTTTCCATATTTCTGAAAGAAAATTCTAAAATTTTTGTATTGAGAATTTCTTTTATTTTAAACAGTATAGGTGGGCCCGATGAACACTGTTCGTGGGCGGGATTGTGGCTCATGGGCCATATGTTGGACAACCCTGGTTTAAGATATCCAAACATGAAGTTCTTCAGTTCACGTTGGAAAGAGTGACGCAGCAACACTTCAGAAAAAGAGAGAGTAAAAACGTGATACATATAAATCTCCGTACGTCAGCAAATATTGTGCGTGAAAACATATCGAAACATGCACAGTAAAATCTTTTAACGTACAAATGTATATTTAAAAAAAAAAAAAAAGGATCAGATGAAGTACAAACCACACAATTTCAGGACCACATAAAAAAGATCTACATAAAAGAGATCCAACTGTATAGTTGTGGTTTCGTTGTAAGAATACAGTAAAGCCAAATATAATATTGGTCACCAAAAAAATATACCCATAGGTTTTCATCAAATGTTTATCTCCAAATGACATGCATTAATGTTGGGTTTAATTAATATTGTATCTAGAATTATGTGAAAAATGGCTTTAAAGGGAAAAAAGTCACGCTATAACTTCAAACTGTGCATAGCTTTACCCGGTGATAAAGGTTTCGAAGGAATCAAGGAGTTCCAGGACAGACCATGTGAAAGCTGCCCAAACAGTTTGACTGTTTCCACTTGCTTACAGTATCCATAGCTTCATGTTATTTATGCTTCATATTCTGTTTTCCAGTTACGAGTATTGAACGTCTAGCTTTCCTGGCACCTTCACTTTGATTTCAATCGAATTTACTTACATCTATACCTTATGATCCATTATTTAATTTCAGTGACCATTTTTTGCTGCATAAAGACTTGATTTATAGCTCATGCCAGTTGCTGCAAATATCGTGATTTGTTTTGTGATATTGCTCCTTTGCATAATATTACTTATCCTTGTGTACATAAAAATTTGTTTTTTAATGTATGTATGCACATACACAGTTACCAAAGAGTTTAAGACTCTATGCTGTTAGGCTCCTGCAGAGCCATGCTTAGGGGTATATGAGCTGGGCCGCCAAAAGTGTATTGCAAGTACCAGGAAATCGGTTCTGTTTTGTCAAAGCTTTTTTTTTTAGGGCCGCTAAAATATGCTTTGCTCAGAGCCACTAACACCGTAAGCCCATCCCTGACAGAGCCGTGCTTAGTGGGGTTCTAGCTGGGCAGCCACCTAGGACCGCTAAAAGTATTACAAGTACCAGGATATCGTTTGCTTTGTCGTGCCAGGGGCCTACTAAAATTTGCTTTGACCAGGGCCGCTAACACTGTAAGCCCAGCCCTGGACTCTGGCTGAATATATATGCTACAAAAATACTATTGCGCCCGCGGTGGCTTAGAGTGTGGTAACGCGTTCTCCTAGTGCGCCGCTAATCCGGGTTCGACTCCCAGCAGTGCAAAAAGAACGCTTACTCAGAGATCTCATAAAGATCGCACTGCTCACTGTAGTCCGGGGTTTGGTTCCCTAGGCCTTAAGAGGTTCGGATTCCTCGGAAAACAGTAGGTCCCGGCGCAGCATGACCACTGTAGTCTTTGAGCCGTAAAACCAAAAAGAAAGCGAAAGTAAAAAATACTATTAATTCAGTTGAAAATAATATGAAAAGTACGTCTGTGATTTAGGCATTCGTTAAGGCCTCATTTTCATCATCTTGTATCAATAGTTTTTATATTAATGCTCTGAATACAATGTGATTTTTAACATACTTTTTATACTTTCGTTAAAAATTGAAGTTTTTTGTTAAAAACATTCGGTTTTAGTAATTATAGATGTATAACTATTATTAAAGTCTCGTTAAATAGACTTTTGTATGTTATCACTTTTAACAATTTTTTATTCATGTATTTTAACAACAAAACGTTGAAAGCGAATTAAGCCCCTGTTCAAATTTTTTCATCGTTGAAAACCGAGCTGACCCTGTGATTTGCACTTTAGATGTATTTTTAACTGCACACAAGCAATTGTGTGTTATTTGATTTGTTCATAGCTTTTGCACTCATGTGCAAAAAATGTTAAATGATATATATATATATATACATTCATAAAGGATAATATACTTGAAATAAATTTAGTTATATGAAAATTCGATATATCTCTTTTTTTTTCATGATAGTTTTCAGTTACGCATATTGTAACTTCTGTTGTAGATAAACAATGAAAAACTTGAATATATATAATCTAAAAATTTTGATGGAATTGAAAATAATTAACATTAATATTTATTAATCAACAAACAATATCAAAACGATGTTGAAAATGAAAGGTGGGTAGTAATATTTTCCATTTTCAATATTATTTCCCTATATTATTATCCTTTTGAGTTATAACACAATTGCCAAATAACGGTCAACACACAAAGCCACCGGGCAAATTTTTTTTGTGACATCGTAGGTGGGGGGGATTTATTATACGTAATAATTTTTGACACCCACATATAAGTTCAAGCTAGTTTTTTTTATGCTAAAAAAACTAGCCTGATCTCATACGTGGGTGTCGAAAATTATTAAGTATAATAAATTCCTCCATGAAAACTCACAAAAAACTTGCCCCGGTGGCTTTGTGTGTTGACCATTATTTGGCAATTGTGTTATCCCTGAGGATATCTTCCATCCTTATATACGGAGAAAAGAGGATGTTGTTCTTGTCAGTCTAACAGTCAAGTCATTCTGTGCTCAATGGAGAGACCTTAGTTCGACTTTAGGGTGGGGACGTCGTCTCCTTTTCTACTATACCTAAAAAAAAAGCTTTAGCTTATATATTGGTGTCAAAAATTATTAAGTATAATATTGATCAGTGATCAGGCATTATGACATTGTAGACCAAATATATCTTGCCTCAAAATTCTACGCTAAAAGAGGTAGCTCTCTCGCCAAAAGTGGATTCTGTTTCTCCTTTTAAGATCATTTTCTATTTCCAGTAATAGGTTCAGGGATTCTCCACCTTCACTAGCCATTGTGTAACGATGACTGGCCCTTCCACATTGGTGGTAATATATACAAGTAACTAAATTTATTTCCGTCCACTTTTCTGGAATTTTGTGTAGAATCACTGCAAATTATTACAGCCCTTTTCTAAGGATAAAGAGCTGTCAATTACGGCCAACCTTCATATTTTCTTCATGCTTAATTAATAATTAAGATACTGTGGTGGTGCGGTAGTAACACGTTCGCCTAGCCTGCCATTGTAACTTCCAACAATGTGGAAAAAAAACAGTGAATTAACAGATGCTTTTGGGTAAAGGAATATTCCATTCTCTGATTGGTTGCTTTCAACCTGATCTATGAAGGTGTGGCCTAGAGTTAGTGGAGTACTGATAATCCTCACAACCCCAGGAAAAATGGGGGGCCCCTTCTGTCGCTTATTTTTCATAAAATTTATAAGTAAAAGATATTATATTTTTTGGTTAATAAGGATGGTTTTTTAATTTTTGAGTAAAATATAAAACTAACGGTTTCCAACTGTGGCAAACTCATTACGCGTATTTACTTTAGCTGTTTTTATTGCCTTTAAAACTGAACTCAACATCCGAAAATTATAAAATCTAGGCAAATTTCGAAGCTATAGTATGTATATGCAGAACCCTACCTCATGAAACGGTGACTAATAGACATGTGTTCTGTTTAAAATATTGGAATGCGTCGCTGGTTAATTTCTTATAGAAGACAACAATATTATATATATATATATATATATTTTTTTTTTCGTATATACATATGCAAATTTATTTTCGTAAAAGGGGACCCTCAAAAAACTATTGAGATGGGGGTGTGTGAGATTTTCCATTACGCCACTGCCTATAGCGATGATGATGTCACATTTCAACTATTCATGTGTCACTCCAAGTCTATCTAAATGAACAGCTAGGGGTTTACCCCAAAGTGGGGGGTCTCCCCCCATTAATCCTTCTCTGATTCAGGTAAGAGTAATTTGTTTTCAGGTGTGTATTTTGTAAAAAGTAAATAAACTTGTAAAATTTTTTTTTATATATAGGCCACACCCTCGAGTAAAAAGCATAGCATTCATAGCCACACCCTCAGATTAAAGCAACCAGTCAGAGCATGGAATATTCCTTTCCCCCAAATGCACTAGAATTAACTATCTCCATATTTGGAGTCAGTCACTGTTTTCTAAAATTTCACAAAATTAAGAGAGAAGTCCTTAATAAGGTACTGTGGTGGCACAGTGGTTCACCTAGTGTGCCATTAATCTAGATCTAATTCCTGACAGTGCCTCCCCTTAAAAATAAAAAAATACTTTTGCTGAATATTCGCTCGATTTTTGAGGGATCCCTTTTACTTTGGATTCGGTTTTGAATCACGTTTCATGATCACCTAATCTAATATGAAGAAAGAATATGCTTGACTTAAGAACAAGCACTGTTGTATTCGCTTCAGCACACGCATAAGATTGTTTTTAAGTAAATGCAAAACAGGTTTTTACAAACACTTTATTTGCAAGTTTTGTAAAATAATGTGTACGCGTCTCTTCACATTTACAGTTACAACTTTATAAATTAAATTCAACAAGAAATGATGGAATGTGCAAATAAATTTCTTTGCATTAATTAAAAAAAATTTAAATTCATTTTATATTGTGTTAGCACTAAAGAATACTGAATATAATGTAATGAATTGTAATTTAAATTCATAAGTTTCAAAGGTTACACGAATTCTGTACAAACATCAACACGACTTGGTTTGACAGAAAATGGTTGTTTCTACGATTTGTATATTTTTTGAACAATTATATATTCTCCTTTTTACAATTGAAGTATGGGCAATGTAGATATTGTACAAAAAATAATTATATTTAAAATATTAATTATCCGTGTAATTTGTTATAATCGAGAAACTTTTTTGGCCGCTGGTATAATTTACACAAATGGATGGTTTCTAAGTTTACCGGAATTTCATAGTCTAATGACACCAAACAGCATAGGTCTCACATGCTTAGAAATTGTAGTAGGCAACAAAGATCGTACTATTTGTAATCTTCAGCGATCTTATTTTCTGTAGCCATAAATACTCAAAGCTTCTCTGTGGGTATCTTTCTTGGTACTGTAATCTCTTACTGGAATGTAGGCAGCATACTGGGAAACTGGATCTTTCGATGGATCATATTCAGGATCTTGTGAATACTGTTGAGATTGACCTGAGATACTGTTGGCTGGGCCATATCCTCCACCACCACCCCCATATGAGTTGCTTCCTCGGCCATATCCACGTTCATCTTGTTGGTGGCTGTAGGCTGATTCTACAGGTGCTGGAGCAGCATAAGCTTGTGCTGATTGGGCATGATTGTATTCACCTGGTCCACCATAGGCAGATTGACCACTGAACCTAAGGCCATATTCTGCACTCTGACCTCGTCGGTTGTAACTACTGACATGGCCTTGTCTTGGTGATGCATATGATGATGGTGCATACAGTGGTTCCTGACCACCATGGGCTGGTCCACCACCATACTCTGAGCGGGTATATTGAGACCGTCCCTCTGCAGGGATTAGATCATCATCAACATTGACTTTGTCAACTGGTGATGCTGCTGCTGCTGTTATCGCCACAAAAAGGAGCACCTGTGAAAACAACAGATACATGAAATAACCAATGAGAGAAAAGAATACAAACATGAAATAACCAATGACAATGTGTGTGCAGTGAAGTTCATTTACAAAATGTTTAGAGTTAACACTTGTACAACAATCGAATTGTTTTATTATTTTAAGCCTAAGATGAAAAATGAAATTATAATTGAATGTATTATTACACAGTGTGTCCCAAAAGGTTGTCGACAGACTTTAAGGGTAGGTCTGCTCATATGCTCACAGCCCACCTTGATTTTGAGAATTCGGGTTGTCCTCTGGTGTCTGGTCTTTCTTAAGGATCTAATATATCATAGGCGTTTTCATAGGATATGAACAGTTCCAAGCTTACCTTATTATTTTAACCACAATGTTCAGTTATTTGCGCGTGAAGTTCTCTTTTGAAATTTAATTACCAATTAAGCTGCATAGTGTTTTACACCCCACCCATACAGAAACAAGTTTTCTGTAATTCGTCTTAAACTAACCAGCGAAGGTGTTAACAGATGCAGACAGCTGGCTCATTGGTCGGACGTTTTTTGGCGATTATCACAAAAAGTCTTGACCTGTCACCAAAATGAAGGCCACTTTTATATCCAAACTTGCCCCAGGAATACCGCTATGTGGCTATTATCCAAGGGTTTCTGAACACCCTATAGTTTATTATTGCAAGGTGAAATAAACATGAAATGCGTTTGCTTATTGATATATATACAAAGTGAACTCAAATATTCTTCAGTGACATTTTTGGCACTGCTTATTTTTGAAATATCAACGCCATGTTCTATTTTTTTACGTTGCGACCTTAAGAGGCTTTCCAAGGTGGATGCCAACTAGTCTTTGGTCCTAACTCTTTTGATTTTACCATCTTCATTTTTGAAAGCAATTGTTCGCGGCATAAGTATTCCCTAATAGTGACACTATTTTCAAAGCACACGGTCGAATAGTTGAGAAGACATTCTTGTCAACGTCTTTAGAACAGAATTCAAAGAGTCCCAAACTGAACCATTCTTTTAAATCAGTGTTGCAGAATAAATTAGTTGCATTTGCACGTTCTTAAATCTATCTTTAACAAACACACTGAAAGGCCGTTTGAATGAATTATATTTTTCACAGCCAGCAAGAACTGTGAAAGCGAACCACGGACCGAAGATCCCAGCCCTCAGTGGTGGTTCTAGACTAAGTTCGCCTCACAACCCGAATATGACCGGATTTTATTATATTGCCTATGCGGCGTCCGTGCACATGGGAAGGAATTTGTGTCTCCTCCACCAGTATTTTTGTCTAGAACCGCTACTACTCGGCCTAGAGTTTCTCTTCGTCTTTTTCCGGCCCTGGAAGCGGAAGAAACTTAGGAGTGGCTAAAACGACTCACTTATGGCTATGTAGGTTATTCTTCCATTTTCGTTCTCGTAAAAGGAATGCATTCTTTTGACTCATTATGGTCATTTTAAGTGATTCGTTCATTTACAGAACGAGGATGGGACCTGGAGAATCCCATTCTCATTTCGTAAATGATATGAATGGCCATTCTCATTTCCATTTTACTGGACGTAAATAAGACCATTCTTTTAAACGAATTAATCATCATGCTCAGACATTCATTCATTCCCCACACACCCCTTGAACTCCTCAAGCTAAAGCCTAATTCGTGTCTATAGAACAGAAAATGTCTTCCAGCATTATGTACAATTAGTCCACAAGTCCTCCAGTGCCATGTATAATACATGCAGTTAGCTGTGCTCAGGAAAAAACTGTGATGTGTTTATTGACCTCTTGACACTTCTGGGTACGTTAAAGATTGGGAAATTTGATGGACATATGTAAAGTACCTGTTTTCCCCTCTTGAACAACCAATGTTACGTCAAAGGATTGAGGTTAAAAATGTCAGCAACTCTTTAACCTTTTGCCCCTCACCGTCAGCTAGAATAGATTTCCGTCAGTTGTAATATGTAGAACTGTGTCACATAATCTCAAGCTTATCTCATTTAGTTGAAAGTAACAAGCATGACCATTTAAGTAGGAAGCCGGAGTTTACACAAAGCATTTTATCAACTTCGTTGTGTTCGTCTTAATTATGCTGCTAATCGTATCCTTTGTTTATTATTTAAAGACGTAATGTATTCAAATGGAACTCTATACGCTAGGGTAAGTAAACAATCGAAAGCAAAGAAGACATTTTGCGTATTAAGAATCAAAGCGTTAGAAAAGGAAAGAAAAAAAAGAAAGAAAGATTTGAAATGAGTTGAAGAGAGAAAGAAACAACTTCATATTATGTAGGTCAAGACATCTGCTATAAATAGCAGGCGGTAGGTCCAGTTAAGGGCCAGCACAAAATTAGGTCATTCCCACGAAGGTTCTGTAGGTCAAATCCATGAAAAGTAACTACTAATAAACCCCATACTTGTTAGTATTGCATGTCAATTCAAGTGTACAGTACAATCTGTCTATAACGATATTGCCTATACACAACATGCCTTTATATATAGGATGGGCTTGACTACTACCAACAAAATAAGAGTTGGTGTTAGGGATGCCAAATAAGACATATTTCCCCATATCCTAGTGTCCAAGCAGGTTTGGCTGTAGAGCGTAACCACTGTTTACGTCTATCACGTTGCTACGTAGCCAATTAAATGCAATTTTTGATACATAATTTAAGTGAATGAGCTAATAATACAGTAGAGACAAAGAAATCCGGAATTCCGTTTTCTGATTTTGATCTGTGTTACTATGTAGTGAAAATAAGCCTAAAACTGCCTTTTTTAACACACTGGAAAAGAGTTGGGAACTGCCAAGTATGTGTAACAGGTGAAGAACATCGAAATAAGAAATTTTTTGTTCAGTGAATTTTTTTCCAAAAATTAGCCGTTCGGGCACTACAGTGAATTTAGTATTTGCATCCACCACATTCAAGGTTTCCACAAATGGCTACAATGCGCCATTTCAAGAATTTTTCAAATTATTTAATGTCAACAGACGTCGGGCTCTCTCCAGCGATTTTTTAAAATCAGTTAAATTCACCGGAATGTGTAGAATCCGTCGTTTCAGTTGCAACTATTGATTACTGACGAAGATCGATTTGTTTAGGACTTGTCGTCCATGAAATAGTGAGACTGGGAAAGTCAGTCTTTGACTGCCGAAGGTTTTTTTTTTGTTTGTTAGCTTTACGACGCAAGCATAGCAAGAATTATACTGCGTTAGAACCTACAGTTTTTGGAGGAATTCGAATCTCTTATGGCCTAGGGAATCAATCTCGGACTACAGCGAGCAGTTAGTCGGTAAGAGTTTTTTTTTTAAGTACCTCTAGGGGACGAACCCTGGATGAAGGCTCGCTGAGCGAACGCGTTACCACTCCAACATCGCAGCACCTAACATTCTTGTTACAAACATTTGGAGGAGGAGAGGGGCAATTTGCAGAAACCATCCACACAATATTTTACGTCATTATTTCATTTTCACATTGTTCTGCATTTAGGTCTTTCGATTACTGCCACCTTGATTTGTTTTCTGGCACATCGATTCATTCCTGTACAGTCAAACTTCGAATACGTTTAAGGCTAACTATTTTTAATACAAACCGTTTCCTGAAGTTCCATCGGATTGTATAATATGCTTTCCTTTCGAGATAACACGAATTACTGTTAATACGAACAGATTTTCTGCTCCCCTTGGTGTTTGTTTTAACGAGGTTCGACTATATTGCTTCTGACCAGGAGGTTAGCAAAGAAAAAATGGCGGGGGTGAGCTAAAATAGCTTTACGAAAGATTATTATGCGATGTGGTCATGATTATGATTCGGCATTGCCATTATGCCAAGGGGGTGGAGGTAAGAAAGGTGGCCGCCGACATGATTCGGTATTACAGAGAAAGCGTGCTTTAGTATTCAATGGGAGAGACTTGAACCCCCCACCTCTTTTACGTCACTGTTTTTTTATTTTATGGGCGCTATTATGATTTTCCGTGTTTTTCAATGAATTAAAAAGTTTTCGCTTATGAATGAAGCTATTTTTCGTTAAGTGGAACGGCTCGTTTGATTCTTGACGAAAAATAGCTTTGTGAGTAAAATTTTAACCTTTAAAAGCTTCGCTTTATAATGCAGGTTTTAATGTTCACTACGTTCTTGATAGTGCTAGGGCGATTGCTTTTACGTTTACACATTCTTACTAACAGGGCCGTCTTACCGCACTCGGCGGCTCTGAGCTCGATAATTTTTTGGGGTCTTAAACTAACTTCTCAATTTTCAAATTTTTGCAATAAAAGAAATGTAACTTAAAATAAGCAATCTTTGGAAATTTAGGGCCCCGATTCAGATCGGGAGCCTCGTCCCCCTGACCTACCCATTAAGACGGCACTGTTTTCTTGCACAGTTTACGTACATTGAAATGAATTAACCTTTCCTCAGACGATCTAGGACCTTGTAATCAAGGACATTCCTAGACATGTTTGAACATGCCTGGACGTAGTAGCAAATCAACAAAAGTAAATTTTTGTAAAGCAAATAATTATCCGAAATTACATCATCTTCAACAACAAAGCTTATACATAGGTAAGGACAATAGTCTTAAAGGTAATACATCAGACACAATGCCACAAGACAAATGAAATCATTATAAATGAAAGGAAATGACCTCAAGAAATTGTTTAGAATAAAGAGGATTGTACTTGAAACACATTGCGCAGTACATTCATGCTTTTTTGAGTTCTTGCGAAGCATGAACTTCAGTGCTACCATGATAAAATTGTAGGTTCCTCCCACAGCTTTTTAAAAGTGGCATCTCTCTATACAGCTGTTTTTACCCTTACATTACTTTTTAAAAGCCTGGGTCTTCTAAGTAATGCATAACAGAGGAAGCCCTTTTCCACACACTCGTGAATTGTTCCCCCTTAAATAAATAAAAATCCGGATTGAAATTCTGCGGAAGAGATCATTATTTTGGACGAGAAGTCTGAAAAAGATTTGTAAACAAGCTTAACTCGTTTAAGTTTGTAAACAATCTTAAACGAGCTTGTAAACATCATAAACGAGTTTACGAACAATCTTACGAGATTCGGGATTTTTTTTCCGCCTCACCATAGCCGATGCTGTGGTAATATTAGATGATAAATTGCTCGCGAAGAAAGAAAGATTTTACGGTGCCTGGTGTGGAACCGAACCCACGACCTTTTGGTATTCGGCTAAGGATTCTTAATTGAGCTACAGACGACTAATCATCCTACCCTTACATGCGCTCTCAGGGCGTTAGATTATATAGATACATGTGCTTAAACACAGCATAAAAGAGGAGAGGAGAGAGAGAGAGTGTTTACGCACATGTATCTATATAATCTAACGCCCTGCGAGCGCATGTAATGGTAGGATGATTGGTCGTCTGTAGCTCAGTTGGGAGTCCTTAGCCGGATACCAAAAGGTCGTGGACTCGGTTCCCACCAGGCTCCGTAAAATCATTCTTTTCTTTGCGAGTAATTTATCATCTAATATTACCATATCATGAGCTATGGTGAGGCGGGAAAAAAAAAATCCCGAATCGCTTAAGATCGTTCGCAAACCCGTTTATTATGTTTACAAGCTCGTTTAAGATTCTTTACAAACTTAAACGAGTTAAACTTGTTTGCAAATCTTTTTCATACTTCTCGTCCAAAATAAGGATCTCTTCCGCAGAATTTCAATCTGGATTTTTATTTTAGCGGGCGCAATTCACAAGTGTGTGGAGAGGGGCTTCCTCTCTTATCTCTCCTCTTTTATGATTGATTTCTTCAACGTGTAAGTATAAAAATGAATTGCAAAGCGCAGAGAGCTTTAACTTCGGCGAGGGGGAAGCTAGAAATTCTAAGTGCTGTGGCAAATGCAAAGTTGTATAACATAAATTGCTATAAAAATTGTGATTGAAAATAATACTTCATAGGCGATTTTAAAAATCGAACCTATTTGCGTAGTTAGTCAATTCGAGCCTGCTCTAAAAAAAAAAAAAGAAATACCGCTGTTGCGCCGGATCAAAATTTTACAATAGACGGCTGGAATCTTACAAGAAAAAGCCATTTGTTTGGCAGATTCTCTAAATATGATTTTAAATGTTTAGCTGGATGCATAAGTGTAGAGTTATATGGGCTCGTGGAGCCTGAGCTCCCCCCAATAATCTGAAATAAATTGCGATTTTACATATACTGTAATGTACATAAAATGTGCTTGCCCCCCAATAATTTTGAAAACTCTACGTTGATGTCTGGATGGTTACAATGTTTCAAGGATAGGCATGAGACAATTTGCAAAAAGGTTTGTGATGAGGAGGCCCCATAATGTGGACTATAAAAGGAACGTATATACTACTATTATTTTTGTTCAACATATACATATTATGTGTATGTTTATTAACATATACATATTATGTGTATGTTTATTAACATATACATATTATGTGTATGTTTATTAACATATATAATAATGGCAAAGTATGTATATGGTAACCAGAGATGAAATAAATAACTTAGTAATATAATCAAATGTTTTCCAGACATTGCAAATTAGTGTGAACACAGATTTTTTGTCGCCCTTTGGTGTTCGTGTTAACAACGTTCAACTATATCTGTAACTGCTATTTGTAGTATTTTAAGAACGAAACGTGTGTTACGGACAAAATAATGGTGATGTATGATCATCGATCGTGATTGATACATATAACCAGTCATAATATATATCATCAATTCTGATACTTAACATCAGCCATTATATGTATTATCAATCATGATACTTAACATCGGTCATGATATGTATTATCCACCACGATACTTAACATCACTTATGCTATGTTGCATCAATAATGACACTTAACATCAGCTGATATGTATCATCAATCATGATACTTTACATCGGTCATGATATGTATCATCCACCACGATACTTAACATCACTTATGCTATGTTGCATCAATAATGATACTTAACATCAGCTATGATATGTATCATCAATCGCGATACTTAACATTAGCTATGATATGTACCATCAATCGCGATATTTGACACCAGTTATAATATGTATCATAAATCATGATACTTGACAGTCATGATATGTATCAATCATGATACTTAACATCAGCCATGATATGTACCATCAATCGCGATATTTGACACCAGTTATAATATGTATCATAAATCATGATACTTGACAGTCATGATATGTATCAATCATGATACTTAACATCAGCCATGATATATATCATCAATCATTATGAACATCATGTAATCATATATATTATTGACATATTACGTTTAAAATTTGCGAAACGAACTTTGTTTGAAAATGGAGATATAACAAAACAGCATCTTTTGTTTTCAGATTTATCTTTTTTTCGCCTGTCAAACCCTTTCTTTCCCCTTTTCCTTTTTTTTTTTACTTTCTGGCGCAATATGACCTTTGTTGTCCTTGTGCCATAAAAATATAACAAACTCCTTTAATCTTGCCACGCCCCGTCCAATCAAATCTTTCAAAATCATAATTAAAGTTCTTTAAAAACTAGTTCCTTTCCATTGTACACGTAACCTCATTTTTTACATGAAGGTCGCTGGAAAAGGGTATAATGAACTTTAGTAAAGAGATAATCATTCACTTTTATATTGTTCTACATAACTTTTTGTAAAAAAACGAATTCCATAACTGCTGGCTAGAGTGCTGGCATTTTTTTTTAATATAAAACAGAACGTCTATAGAATTCTCGATCATTAGAAAAAAACTAAGATCTGAATAGGTGGTAATTACCATCGTCACGAAGATAATATCTACTAATATAAATAATATTTAATAATACAGTGAAACCTTGTAAAAATGGGCACCTTTGTAAATTGACCACCAGAACAAAATGACCACTTTTTATAAGAGAACTGGTAGGGACTTAGTCTTTCCTATACCAAAGTCTGTCGTGTATAGTGGCCACCTGTCTATGGTGACCACTGTAGTCCAGTCCCAAAGGTGGTCACTTCAGGCAGGTTCTACTGTATATATAAGAATGCACATAAATAATGTCTTCAGAATATGTAAATATAGAGTGAAATCTGTCTATAACGATAAGCTGTCTATAAGAGGGTTGTACGAAATACGAGACGAGGCTCAATGAAAACAATAATTTTTTTTTCAGAAATGAGGAAAAACAGCTGAGACAGAATGGGTGACGACTTTCTATATCGCAAGCACGGGCGCCGTTAGCGGGGAAGGCAGACGACCCCCCCCCAATGTTGGTGTTAGGGTTCCATACCCCCCCTTCAGTTTCGAGACAAAATGCCTTCTACTGGCATATTGTCCCCAATAATTTTATGCCGTTGGCGCCAATGATCGCGAGTTAACAAATACATAACTGGGAGAAACTCTGAAGGGATTATTATTTATTTTTTTACGAAACCCCTGGCCTGCGAGATCCGTGAAAAATTTTTAAGTGGCCCGATGCCCAAAAAGGTTGGAAAAGCCTGGTCTATAAACATATCTTTTTTCCGAACCCCTGAGTATACAATGATTTTAAGGAGATTTTACTTTATTTTGAAGAATCGACCCTCACTTCGACTTTCACGAGAAATGGTCATAATACTGTTGCGCAAAAATATTTTGGCGAGCTGTGAAAACATTTTCACCGCGAAAAATAGTCAGCCATCTTGGTTTAGAATATTAATGGTGCTGTGTGGAAAACTTTCTGATATACAAGGAGCACCGTGAAGCGATAAAAGTTTGGGATCATTCACCTTAGGACAGGGGTGGGAAACCAGAGGCACTTTGAGGCCCTTAGGTACAGCCTTTTGACCGAATTGAAATTTTTCAAAAAAAAACATTTTTATTAATACGATCTTGTTCGTCTTTTTTATTGGCATTATAATAATCTTAAAATACTAAAAGTGAAGTATAAAAGAGTAGATGACTTAACGAAATAATTTTTTTTAATTGACCGACACAAAACACATGCAGCCTTCGTATATTGCAGGTAACTTAATGCGGCCTTCCAACAAGAAAAGGTTCCCCCCCAACCC
This sequence comes from Dysdera silvatica, assembly GCA_006491805.2. Lineage (NCBI taxonomy): Eukaryota > Metazoa > Arthropoda > Arachnida > Araneae > Dysderidae > Dysdera > Dysdera silvatica. The sequence goes on from QLNU02014802.1 coordinate 83,073,176, forward strand.
CTGACCTAGGGGAAGCAATTTTTGGATTACAGATCTGTAAAAACACGGCAAGCGCTAGCAGGGCCGAGGACAGATGGGGAAAAAAAAGGGTGGGAGTAAATGCTCAGGACCCCGAGACCCTAAAGTACAAGACGTGAATTTTTTTCATTTTTATAAATTATTTGCAAGAATTCTTAAGAAACAAAACAAAAAATTAAGAACTTGACAATCCGTTAGCTTGGTTGGGGAGAAAAAGGGCGGGTGGGGATTTGTTGGGGTGAGGGGCAATTTGAGGGGGGGGGTTGTGAACTCTATAATCTCCCCCTTTTCCTCCGCCACTGACATGAATTATTCAAGCTGTTTTATTGCGTTTTGGTTTGATGATTATTATGTCTAGATTTACGGCGAAATATGGCGCACCTGTTTGGTCTGATTACGATTAGATATGCTGCAATTGCGACACAGTTGAGGGAATGCAACTTCATTGTCTAATATAGCCACCTTTTCATATCCGGTAAACCTCAATACGTGAGTTTACAAACTGTGCAATGCGGGGTTCGATCAAAGCCGTTGCGATGTTGATGAATATTGTATAGGACATGATACATTAAAATATTTATAACACGTGTTTCCACATTTTCTTATATTTAGGAGCCGTGAACAATCCATGAGCGGTGAAGGGAGGTGTAGATCAAAGAAGTTTAAAAAATCGTATCTTTATATAAGTGAACAATAATGTTATTTAGGGTGGAATTGGAGACCCTCATGTAAAATTCTTCTAATAATTTTTGCAAATTTCTAGCTTTGCATACATTATCATAATGATTATAATTAACACATGATAATGATAACCATCATAATGATAATTATAATAATGATCACAGTGGCAATTGTCACCATAACCATCATCATTATGATTATCATGTGTTCGTCACTTTTCATTAAAAATGCGTCAAAATCCCAAAGCTATTTTTTTTTATGAAGACTTGATAGTAATGTGTTAGTTGAACATGCTGTATTTACAATGAATTATATGATATCATCTTCAGTATATATTACGTCATGAGCTTCATTCGTAAGTAGTTTTGCCCGCGCCGGTTTTAGTGAAAAGTTTCGTTTTTTTTACCAGTTAGTTCCTTGTAAACTAAATGCGATACAGTCGAACCTCGTTAAGACGAACACCAAGGGGAACAGAAAATCTGTTCATATTAACAGTAATTCGTCTTATCCGGAAAGGGTAGTATGTTATACACTCTGACGGAACGTCCGAAAACGGTTCGTATTAAAAGTAATTCGTCCTAAGCGTGTTCGTCTTAACGAGGTTCGACTGTATAATGTATTCTTTTTAATCAAACATATGGAGAGAGATTTTTTAAAGCTAAATATAACATAGTTCCTTTTATAACTACATATAGTGCAATTCCTTTAAAAACTAAAGAGTGTAGTGTTCTTTTTAAACAAAATTTAGGGTAGAATTTTGTTTTTGTAACTAAATCGTATGTTTTTTTAACGAAGTTGTGTAATTCTTTTCAAATTAAAGTCTAAATTGAGAGAGAGCCCCCACACACTCAAGAGGTTAGTAACCACAGTAGATTTTGCATATATCGACGTCATACAGAAACAGTCTTTTTTATCTAATGGTTTATCCAATTTTCGATATATGGTTCTACTTTTAATTTCAATTCAACGTAAATTGTTAACAACTCTTCTTTGCCCTCGCAAATAAACTCTGCGTATATCTTATAGAATAACCAAGTAAATACGGTAGAACCATATATACAACTTACGTATATAGAAACTATCTACATATCGAACTTCGTAAATTACCCTGGTCATTACAAAGAATAACCGTTTTTACACATCAAAAAGATTTCTATATGTCGAATTTTATTAAGACAAAACGGGATTTTTTTTGGTTCGCCAAACGTTTCAAAGCGTCATTATTTTTAGTTGGCTGAAAGTGTTTCCAACGATACATTTAACGCATAGGCTTAATCTGGCGGAGGCAAGGGGGGGGGGGCACTTGCCCGCCCCACTTTTTTTTAGAAAAGAGGGAAAATTGTATTTTTTCCACACAATTTTGGGTTTTGTTTTTTTATGCCCCCCTCCCAGTTTACGCTGTCAGTTAACTCTCAAGTTATTCCCATTATTTCATGGATTTACTAAATGTAACTGATGGTGAACTATCACCGAAATTGGTTGGCTTGTGTAGGAAGACATCGGAAACATAGGCGTACGTAGAAAGTTTGAAAGATGGGGGTTATAGGCTGAATATGGGGGGGGGGGTACAGGGTTGAGACTCACATATTCCTATGTTAAATATACAAAATTTCATTGCAATGGGGGTTACAACCCTCATCAACACCCCCCTGCGTACGCCTATGATTAGAAAGTTCATTACGCAAGTATAAATGTACACGAATTCTGCACTAACATCATGATTTCCAATGCACAGAACTACTTTTTTTCTCGTGAATTTTTGTTTTCAATAATTTATATGAGCATAATTTGCATATATTGTGGATTATAGTCCTTTATTTAAAAAGGGCAGTACACTGATTAGAAAAAGTCTAAATGCAATATACTACACAATCGGGGCGGATCTAGGAGCGGGGTTGATCGCTCCCTCCCCCCATTGAATGAAAATTTAACATTGAAAAGGTACAAGGTAAAGGTCCAGTGAAGTATTTCCAAAAAACAAGTCATGAATCGCCCCTCTTGAATGATCTCTAAATCCGCCCCTGTATACAATACACATTTATGAAAAAGCTTGTTCCTGTATATCGAAGTATTTTTATATTGTCTTCAACTTCGAAATACGGAAATTATACTGTATATTGCCAAGATCCATAGATATTATATTTTAGACATAAGCCCCCTGATGAACGATTTGTGAAGCACTGGTATAGGGAATTATTCGACATTTATAAGCTTGACTAAGCTTGAATAGACCAGCGGCTCATCAGCAGTGCACAAACATCTTGAGAGTTTTCTTCACATCTTCGTTGTGTGAAGGGCCACCACCCCCCACATCGCTTATGATTCCAGGTGTCCTGGATTTTATTGATGACTATCAATTCCATGCGTAGACTCATGGGCGGATTTACCATTTTGCCACCCCTAGGCTATTTTTGCCGCCCCTCCCTACCTGTCCTCCCCCAAATCAGTGGTAAGAACATAAAAATTGATACATTCAATATACGTCAAAAACTTTTATATTAATAATAAATATGTTGAAAAACACACTCATAAATTGAAACATAAACATTAAACAATATTAACTTATATTGAAGTATTATCTCTTCTTGGTATATAATAAATCAAATTCAATTTTATTGAAATAAATTTTAATTTTAGCAAAAAATACAAGGGCCTATCAAGCACTGGTATTTAAATGGAAAGCATGACGTCTAGCTTTCTTCTCGGCAAAACATCTGATTATATCATATGGTATTGATTTTGTTATATCAGACTCAATACACAAAATTTTGCCGAGCTAGTCTATAGCCTATTGGGAAATAAGGCATTACATCGACCTATGCGAGAAGTTCATAAGTGGGGGGGGTTTATAGTCTCAGTGAGAGGTGGTTACAAAGCTGCAAATCCATATTATCATATGAAAATATAAAAAATCTCATCGGAATGCGGGTTACAACCCCCCCCCCCATCAACAACACCCTGCCTACGCCAGTGATTCTATGACTATCAATAGGCTCATGTAGGAGGCCGGTATCAACTGATTCATACTGAATTTATTCTGAAATTTCATCGCAAGTTATCAAAATGGACAAGAAAATTGAGGTAGAGGGAATCCTAAATTAAGATGAACGTTCCAATCATCACACACGCATGCGCACAAATAGACAAAGGAACAACGCAGACTGGTGGATTTTGTATAACAGAAAATCCCTCTTACAATACAGGAAAATAGAATAATTGATGATGATGATGATATTCGCGAATGTATCAACTGTTAGAAGTACAGCCCTTCCTGAATAATTAATGACACACTTATTATCTAAACTATTTATAGCAATGATTAATTATTTTATTCATTAATTGGTTTCGAAATTGTAATAGATGCACTCACCGTTCGTAGTTCCATGATGACGATCACTGTTATTCCTGTACCAAAATCTGAAAACTGGGTTATGCCTCCCGTTTATATACTAGCCTTAGAACTTACGAAACTTGCTATGGGGGATACACCTCTGCCTAAGGGGTGTTGTGTGTTCAGATAACGTTCGTCTGACCCCCATTCAAACCAATTTCACATTGGCTTTTACTTTTTTCCCCTACCAAGCGTTTCAGATAGCTGCCCAGTTGACGTAGAAGACCTTTGTTCGCTTTTTCCGCCTTTAAGGACCTCTAACCATTGGCCAAGCGAGATTCGCGTGTCCGCATTGCCAGATTCCGTTCCACTTTTTCCTTCTTCGCGCAGACGGGTAAATGAACCGAGCGTTTGGGATGAAAGAGGAAGTATACAACTTGGGTCATCTTTCCTACTCTCCATTTCCGAATTGGGGTGTCTAGAGGGGTTTGCTAAATGATTGACTCAATGAATGATTTTGTTCACTGATCCTATCAGTGATTAATTTTGCACATCTGCAGTGAACAAGTGAATCTCAACGTTCTCGAGTTTTAGCCACAACCATTAATTAACACCTGGAAATTCAAACTAGAGGCAGGCCCTCCGAGAGGATGAGAGAGAACAGGGCCACTTTCTTTTGCATGCCTCCCCCCCCCCACTACCTTTGCCAAGGCCGGGGGAGAAGAGTCATAGACCCCTGGACGGTCTAGCAGATCGGACCTTCCTCCCCCCATCCCCAAACCCTGCTCATTCTTCCCTTCAGGATAGTTTTCCAGGATAAATTATTTTTATATTAAATGCACCTAAACAACTTCAAAAAAAAAAGGAAAACCAAAAAGTTTTGCGCTGGGTCCCTTATGATATAGGGGGCCCCTGGGCATTTGTGCCCCTTTCCATGTGCCTGCACTTTGAGCCAAAAATGGAAAAAAAAAAATACTACTAATAAATTTCAACAACATACAAGTACTGTAATTTGAACATATAGGGTAATTGCTGAAAATGTATATGATGAAAATATAATAAATGAAGAAAATGTAATTTGTAACGCAAACTACTATTGACTGTTCTTAATTTTTTGATGAAATAAAAGCTTTTTTCTCTGCGAACGCATTGATAATTGAAGAAAAGTTGAGATTTCGTAGTACATCATAATTTATGTTGAGCATAGCCAGTCCGTTCAATCTATTTTTACTCATCATTTAGCGGTGAAATTTTTTAACACGTTTGAGTACATGAAATGTTCTTTTACCTGAAGCCACTGACACTGGAAGGGTCAGAAAAATCCGCAATCCAAGTGTTATATTGGGGAATATTTCTTTTCTTTCTTTCTTTTTTTTTTAAAGGTAACATTTGAGACCCTCCGATAAATCGAGGCCTGGGGCCAAATGGCCCAGCTGGACACCCTCTCGGAGGCCCCGACTACAGGTGTAAAGATGGGAGAGTGGGGAATGATTCAAAATAATGCATTCTCTAAAGTGAATGGGTAACTCATTCATATTTAAATGATTGACCATTCTCGCTGCTACTCTTAATCTCATTCCGTGGCTGACTCTTAATGACAGACTTCTTTCTCCCACTGACCCAGGAAAGGAGTTGTGGGGGAGACCTGGTCCCTCCATTGAATATCAAGACGCATTATTCTTTTTAACGACGTATCATACGATCTTCTTTAAAGCTACTATGAGCCCCCAACCTTTTATATTTTTGAACTACTACACCACTGATTTCTTTTAAAGAGAACGAGTCCCAAAAGACCCAATCGTATTTCAAGAATGAAAATTAGTTCTAAGATTGAAAAATTCTAGAGAATCGGAATGAAGGAATGCAGCCCCAAAAAACGCAAAATTAAATATTTAATTGGATTAAAAATAGATCAACGTTGAAAACGTTATTTGAAAATTGGTGTTAATTTGGCGAAAATTTTCTGTTTGGCGCGAAATTTGGCATAAAAACGTGATTGAAAAAACGCTGAGGAAATCCTTGACCATTTTTATGCTTTCAGACTCAAACTTTCAACTTTAAAAAATTCGGTTTTGTACCTATCATTAATACAGCTTCTTACATTTTTACACGAGGCATTTAGTTTTGTAAAATATTAATTCAATTAATATATTAATATACTAAAATTAATGTACTAAAATTGTAAAATATTAATTCAATTAATACGAAAATATTGATTCAATTAATATTTTCGTACAGAACTCCATTTCTTTCGATCTTAAAAAATACCACCTTCCTGATCAGGGGCGGACTGGGTCTTCTCAAAGGGCGCATACCTTGGATTTTCGGAGGGCGCAAGTCCTTGCCCATTCGGAGGCCCTAGTCCTATCGCCAATGAAGGCGCACCGACCCAGTCCGCCCTTGATCATGATCATCATAATCACAATCGTTGTCAGAAGACGTCATAAACTCTGATAACAACTCATCCTAAAACGGCAACGTTTTATAGTATCTCTCTTAGCCCTGCAATAGCATTGAGGTACAGGCCTGCACAAAAGTTTAGACACAACACAAATTTGAGTATAACAAAATACTATTAAAACTGAAGAAGTAGGAACTTTAATATTACGAAGTATGAACACATGTAATATGCAAATTAAAAATTTGAGAACAGAAATCACATCAGTAGCGAACTTGCTGCAATATATAACTTAAAATAAGTAAAATATGTGGCACAAAAGTTTAGGCACAAACATAAATTTTAGCACTTGCATAAGGAAATGAACAATTTTAATAATCAATGTAGCCACCATTACTTCGTATTAGATTAAATACGCGGTCGTTCATTGAAAGCACAAGATTTTGAAAGGTTTCTGGTTCAAAATTAAACCACGCTTCTTCTATAGCCTTTTTAAGTTCTAAAACGGACGGATATTGCTTTCCATTGGCATACACAACATTCGTTAGTATGCCCCATACATTTTCGATGGGATTACAGTCAGGACTAAGAGCAGGCCAATCGAGAACTGTAATATTTTTAGCGCTCATCCATTCTTTTGTTGACCTGGATGTGTGGATGGACGCATTATCTTGTTGGAAAACCCAGTTTCGTCCACATAAAAGTTCGCCAAAAGGTAATAGGTGACTTTCAAGAGTTGCCTGGTATGCCTTGGAATCTTGTTTTCCATTCAAAAACGCCAAAGAAGTCTGTCCATTGAAGCTAAAGGCTCCCCAAACCATGACTGAACCTCCTCCTTGACGTCTGCTGAACCGACTTAAGGGGCGTTTTCGAAGATCGTGCCAGTAGTGCGAAAGGCCATCGGGACCATCTAAGTTCCACTTTTTTTCATCACTAAATAACACCTGCAGCCATTCGTCACTGTATGATATGTGCTGCCTTGCCCATTGTAGTCGTGCTTGTTTATGATGTAATTGCAAGCAGGGCTTGCGGCGCATTTTTGCATATCTCAAATGCCTGCATTCTACAATCCTTCTACGTATGGTTTCTCTTGACACTCGCATTGCTAACGTGTTTTTTATTTGATTTGCAGACAGGCTTTCATTTGAAGCCAATCTTCGTATTTGTCTATCATCCCGAATGCTGGTCACTCGAGGCCTCCCAGATCGTGATTTTGGTTGATACTGATCACCCCGGGATAACACTCGATAAATGCCTCGCTTTGAACGGTTCAATGCAACAGAAATTTGAGTAACAGATTTACCTTTAGTTTTCAGCCTCCAAATCTTCAAAATCTCGTCATTCGTAAATTGCTTTGACTTCGGCATCGTTCTAAGCATTCTAAATTATTTCAGGCCTTATATAACAACTCTGGGAAACGCCCCTTCGATCACTTGGGAACTTCGCGCCGTTAATTTGCATAAATCTGACATATGTGCCTAAACATTTGTGGCATGCAGATTCCAATATTACGGTGTTGGGATATTTTGTTTCAGTACTTTTGGTAATCTTTTAAGTTGCACAATTTATTATTGGTTCTAGGATTATTTAGATACAATATCGGCGAAGTTCAATGCAAATTCTCGCTTTTATTTATAATTTGCCTCTGTGTCTAAACTTTTGTGCAGGCCTGTATAAACGTGGGTTTCAAGCCCAGGCCAAGTTAAGTATTGCGCCCTCTAAAACTCGTTAGAACTCCTTTCTACCACTTCAATATTGAAATTTTGCGCCCGGGATTTTCGCCTCCGTGGCCCCCTCCACGCCACGCCACTGCGTAGCGATAACGCATTTGTCTATACTATACAAAAAATCCGGGCTTGTTCTCAGTCAGCACCCAGTGCTTGCCTGTCGTGTGTGTGTTTTCACAGTTCGGAGTCCGGATTTACTGGGTGGTGATAGTTCGGATTCAGGGGTTTATCCAGGATTTATAAACTGGGGGGGGGGGGTTCAAGATTTTTAGGGGTGTGGATTAGATTGTGCGTGTGTTTAGATTTCATTAAGGGGGGTGTATAAAAATCTGGAGTGGGTGTTGGAGGTGGTATAAATCCCTGTTCGGATTCCTCGGAGAAAATGTAGCTCTTAGCGCATCATAATTTCATCGGTGCTTGTGGGAAGAAACTAAAAACAAAGTTGTAAATAGATTTCATTTTTGATAGATTCGGCAAACGAAATGTAAAAATATTTAATTTATTTTTTTTTCTGTTCAATGCGGTGGTGATTTGAACTGAGAGGATGAAGTATGTCAAAATGGCGTACTGAATATGATTTTTTTTGACTTTTGAAAAATGGCGGGTCATCCCATTATTTGACGTTTATCGCCATTCATGGGCTAGCCAATAGACATTAAGTTTGATCTATAGTCTCGATGGTAACGTGCTTGGCTTCCATGATTCGTCTGAGGTGTCGAGGTTACGGTTCATAAATTCTTCTTGCCTTTGTAACGCATTTGGGTTTCCTCTCAACCATCTGCTTCATAATAAGTGTGGCAATTCGAGTAACACTAATTGATATGGATGCGGTCGTGGTTATCTTGCAATCGTCGATTTCTGGAATAATAACAGGGAATATATTTTCCCTCTTGTTTCGTAATTCTTATTTAGAAGTGATGGCTACCCTCGCCAATAAACCTAATTAATAGAATAATAATAAAAACCAATCTTGCAGTTCACTATAGTTGAGAATTACAGTGGCGTTCGGAGGAAGTAGGGAGAAATGAAATATTTCCTTATGTCATTTGGAGCAGGCTTTCTCAATAAGTTTCGCAGGATATTTTCAGGGGTTTCGAGAAGGAATTTGATTGAAAACTTTACAGGAATTGATTGAAAACTTTACAGGAATTGATTGAAAACTTTACAATTTCAAAAATCCTTTTCTAAAGCACTCACATGTAATCTCACTTGTAACACATTCTTGCTTGAACAAAGAAACTATCAAAAAAATTTTAACTTACGAAAAGCTTCCAAGCGTCATTCTATTAAGTTTCTAAACAGCTACCTATTATAGTCTTAGCTGTCTATTAAATTTATAAAAAGATGTCTATCGAGATTTTAAGAAGCTATCTCTTCAGTTTCTAAGTTATCTATTTTTCTAAACGCCTGTCTGCGTGTGAAGCTTCTAAGTAGATATTTGTTAAGTTTCTAAACAGATGTATATCAAGTTTTAAACAACTATCTGTTAAGTTTCTAAGCATATATCTATAAAGTTTTTAAGTATTTGTCCATTAAATTTACAAGAAGATATTTATTAAGATTCTAAGCAGCTATCTATTCAATTTCTAAGTTATCTACAACTTTTGTAAGCATCTGTCTGCTTATTAAGTTTCTAAGCAGCTGTACATTAAGTTTAAAGCAGTTGTCTATTAAGTTTCTAAGTAAATATCTATTAAGTTTAGGAAAAGGAGCCCTATTCTAGCTTCGCTGTTACGCTCGTGTTCTTTCCATTTCTTGGCAATTTTTTTTTTATATTATTTTATATTATATTATTATTATTATATAATAATAATAATTATATTATTATTTTATATTATATTATATTTAAACTAGAGACGTACGAAAGCGTTTACCGACTGAACCAAGGCTCTTGAAAAAGGGAACTGGCGCATCAGGCATTTTTATGTCTAAGTTATGGTTGCAAATATGTATTTATTGGCGAAGTTTCAAAAGTTGCGTCAATGTTTATAGTCCGTTCGCGGAAAATTGGCGGCCAGGTCCCGTTAGAATTTAAAGGGGCTGACGTCACAGACAAGTTGTTTCATTGCAGTAAAGAATAGAGCGTCTTTCATAACTCGTTTTTCGCACCCGCCAATTTTCCGTGAATGGACTATACATTCGTCGGATAATCGCGGATTTTTGATTATTTTTATGCCAAAATAGCGAACATTGCGCCAATGCGTAAAACCTTTATCGCCAAAGTAGATGATACCGGAAGTGCAGAACAAAATGGCGGCTGTTGCGTCGGCCTATAATTCTAGGGGCTCTAGACTGAACGAATCTTTTGATCTAGTATAGCTGAGCACAGGGTCGGATTATCGCACAGACAAATGTCTAGGGCACGCTTTTTTGAGGGGCCTGGCGCAGTGAAGACTCAACACTACTTTAAAATCATTGCCAACCAAACCTTACAACTTGGGCAGCAATTTTATCGCACTGTTAATTTCCGCGAATTTTTGAGTTTTTTTTATGTACGTTGCATAAAAATATGTTACCTGTACAGACTTAATTTCCTGTTTTTGTTTTTTAAAATTTAAATTCCAGAACGGATTTAGCGATTAATCGCCGAATATTTTATATTACGGATGTTACTATTAAATGTTACTATCTAAGCAATGGGTAAATATAATTGCGAGACTTGGACAATAAAAAAAAAACAAACCCGCCAAGAACAAAATTGAAGCTTTTGAAATCTGGACCCTTAAAAGGCTATTGAAGAGAAAATGGCTTGACAAGATCTCCAACCGAGAAGTCCTGAACACATGGGCGTAACTTGGGATTAGATATAGCGCAAACTGGGGTGCAAAAAGACAAAGAACCCAAAATTATATGGGGAAAAACTACGATTTTGCCTTTTTCTAAAAAAACTCGGGGGCAAGAGCCCCCTCGCACACACTAGATTAAGCTTATGCCTAAACAGATCCAGTACAAAAAGAGCTATCATGACTACAATTCTGAGACGACAGCATATTACGGACATACAGTGAGGGAGGAATTGTGCAAGGGTTTCATTGGGAAGGGTGGCCGCCGGAGTCGGTGCTGCGAACATACAGTGAAGGAATAAAAATACAACCAACCCGCAATAGGCACTGTAGGGGAAACATCATAGGGGAAGAAACCTAGATGCAGAAAAAGAGGATGGATGGACGATTTAAAGGCTTGGAGTGAACTAAGCACAGAAGATATCCATACGAGTGCAGAATACAAACTGTGGTTTATATTGGCCACCAACCTCCAAGCAATTGATGATGATGATGATGATATAGATAATTATTTAAGTTCTTAAGCAATTAAGCTTTGAACTCTATCAAGCTTTTAAGAAGCTATTAAATTTAAGAAATCTACTTCCCAACAGCTATTTATCAAATGTTAAGAACCAATAAACAAAATTTTTAAGAAATTTATAATTTTATCAGCAGCTTATTGAGGGAACATAGGAGTTTTAAAATTTTAAGAAATTTTTTTTTAAATTTAAAATTTTTTTTTATAAATAATTTAAGATCAAAATTATGATTTTACCACAAGTATTTTAAAAGTTACATTTAAATTTGTGATACTTAACTTTATCTTAGCTTCAATCTTTAATCGCGCTTTTCGCATTTCGCTGATTTTAGAATTCGTCCGTATGATTAAAAAAAAACTATGTGATGTATAAATATGAAACTTTTCACATACCTTTAGGACCTTAATAGCTATAAAATGAATTAAGCTTAGCTCATTTAATTAAAAATTTCTAGTATTTGGTCCCAAGTATATATGTGAGTTTATGGCATTTTTAGGTATTTCATATTTAGTAATTTAAAAAAGTAGTTAAACTTTAATTATGGCAATAATGTAAATTTATTTTACAGACATACTTATTGTTATCAATTTTATTTAATAAATTAATGTATGCATTGTTTCCTATTCAACTTACCTTACGGATGCTATCAAGGTGTGTTTTTCAAAAAGAATTTCTTGGTGATATATGTAAGTTAATATAAAAAATATAAAATTTAAGTATTTTTATACTAAGTAAGCGTAAGTATATTTATCAGGTCACAAAATTTTTTTACTGTAATGTAAGTAATTTTTCTGTAATTTATGATGTAATAAAGGGTAAATTTTACGTTAAATTAGAAGTTTAAAACTCCTATGTTCCCTTAACTGAGTATGGAATTATTTCAGCCTTCTTAATTTTTTAAATAGCTTTCTAATTTATTTTTTTCCATAAACGATTAACTACTATTCAAGAAATTGAAAGGAAAAAAGAAGGAACTTTCGAAAATTTTTCGAATGCACGTGTGGCAGACGAAATGTTTCTGCTATTTTATCCACTATTCCAAGCAATGTGTGGTGGCTACAGCTTCAGCCATGAGTAGGCTACGTTGGTCACACCTTGAGCCACGAGCAACATACGATGGTCACACCTTCGTCTACGAGCAATCCGTAGTTGTCACACCTACAGCCACGAGCCATTTGTTGTAACTACGGTCAATGCAACCTTGGAAGCGATATATTTAAATTTAAAATAATTACTTAGGTTGCATTACCATATTAATCATACTTTTCAATGTAATGTCTTGACATACAATGCCTTTGAATTAAGCAATTTGAATCCGATACGGATGAAATATATATCCTCAACTCGAAATACTTTGAACCGAGAATATTTTGGATTTTTTTCAGAAGGGAATTAAAAAACAAAGTAAAAAGCAATATGGCGCACTTTTTTTTTTGCTAAATGATATAAAATAAAATTTTTAATTATGAAACTCATTAATGTAGGGTTTAAAAAATCATTAGAGTGGGGTGGAGGCAAGTACATGTTATATACATTTATATATTACAATATATGTAAAATTTCAAGTTAATTATTTCAAGTTACTGGAATGGTGTGTGTGTGTGTGGGAGTCTCGGGCCGATATAACTCTGGACCGATGATAAATTTGTTCCTTTTCAATGGAGCTAAATATTTGACGAGAACATTGTTAATTGTCAAATAAGACATTGGAGGCTGTAGCGGATTAAGCGGCTGGCAGACCTGGCGGCCGCTAGGGCCCCGAGCTCGAAAGATTCCTAGTTAAAAATCGCCACAACGCAAAAAGCTAAAATAAAATATTTAATAATATTTACGTACTCTTAGTAGTTACGTACTCTTAGTACTTACGTACTCTTACGTACTCTACGTATATAATAATATGTACGTACAGCACGTTCTTTTAAAATGCCTAATGCCTGATGACGACACCTATGTGTGCTGTGCGTTCCTGTACATTTCGACTTCTCCGCTTACATGCTTCCCAGTGTCCCTTTACGGTCCACTGGACGTCACAACATCGGACGTTAAAACCTGTCTGGGATTACAGTGCCGCCTTCGGCGGCCACCTTTCCCCCATTAAAATCCATGCACACTTCTGCTGCTACATATTTCCGCGCGAAAATCTGAGTTTCTATATAAATCTTGGAAGGCGTTTACGTACTGCTCCGACTGTATTAATTTTTCTGAAATTTTCTTTAAACTATTGTTTTAAAGAATTGATCCTTCTTGTAGAATAAATAAAACTTAAAAAGGAAAGAAAGTGTTCGTATATTACTGGTTGCAAAATCTATGGGATTATTGCATGGGCGGATTTACCATTTTTGCCGCCCCAATGCTACCTTTTTTCCGCCCCTTCCTACCCTCCTCAATTAGTTGAAGCATAACAATTGTTATATTCAATATACGCCCAAAACTTTTGTATTGACAATAAATATTTTGAAAAACAAATATATTGAAGTATTATTTCTTTTTGGTGTGTAATAAATCAAATTCAATTTTATTAAAATAAATTTTAATTTTATCAAAAGATAGCCTGTCGAATACTGGTATTTAAATGAAAAGCATGACGTCTAGCTTTCTTATCGGCGAAGTATTTGATTATATCGTACGGTATTGATTTTGTTATATTAGACTCAATTTAATTAGTAAAATAATCATATTAAAATTAATTAATAATATTATTAATAATAATAATCAATTTAATAAATAGTTAAAAAAAATTGCCGCCCTAGTCTATAGCCTAGTATAGCCTATTGGGAAATACGGCACTGGATTATTGGTGCATCATTAGCATTGGAGTATTTATCAATGAGCATTTATCGCTTGGATATACATACCAGGACGTAAAGAGTCCAATCGAATTGTAAGTACTGTTTATTCTATTTTTGTAGAAGTTATGAAAAATAATAATTATGTAGATTAAAGAAGGGGAAAATCGATATTTCGTTTATGCGTATATCGATATTACGTTAAGAGTAATAAGGTATCTCAAGTGATATTAAAAAGTTATAAATGATAAAGGAAGTTTGCAAGAACATTTGCAAAGAATACTAGTATATGCTGTTAAGTTTGTTTGTTTGTTTTTTGGTTTTACGGCTCAAAGACTACAGTGGTCATGCTGCGCCGGGACCTACAGTTTTCCGAGGAATCCGAACCTCTTAAGGCCTGGGGAACCAAACCCCGGACTACAGTGAGCAGTGCGATATATGTTGTTATGAAAGGAGAAAACATAAGAGTGTAAGAAGCAATGATAAATAAATAGCCAGAAGTGCTATTGAATAATAGTTCGAAGTGTATAAAAACAGTGGAACTTTTCCTAATGTAGAGATTATTTCGAAAATATTTTTAACGGTACTGATATTAAATGAAAGGTCCGTTCTCAGTTTTGAAACGCGTTAAAAACTATTTAAGGAGTACGATAGGGGAAAACAGATTGAACAACATGGCCATATTATACATAGAACAAGAAATTTTGGACGAAATAGATACTTAAATCATCGATGAATTTGCCAAAGATAAATCAAGACGCAAATTCATAGAAAACATTTTTAAGCACTAAGGTAATTTATTACTATTAAATTTTTTGAATAAATGTATGGTTTTTCTTGAAACGTTGAGTTTATTATTAGCTACATATTGCCGGTTTAAGGAACTCACTAAAAATCTAATACTGAAATATTTCCGAAAAAATCATCAGTTTCGTACACTACCGTTTTTTGTTTTTTTTCTTTTTTTGAGCTTGTAGCACCGTAGCAAGCGCCGCAGCTGGATGATCTTGCACCCCTGGTAGAACCGTCCGCTGCGCCCCTCCTAGTTATGGGCATATTCTCCCCTGTGAATTATTTCAGCGGATTTTACTCCCTTTCTCGCATGCACCCCTGGCGCAAGCCTTACACATCACTCCCTAACTACGGCCCTGGGTCTAAGGGCCTTCAAATTTTTACCGCCAAGGGCTTCCAATAGTCTTAATCCGTCTCTGATTGGAGGGTGAGGCTTTGTTCTCCATAAAAATTTAGCCCTCCTAGAAAAACAAAAATTACAAATTGATTGATTAATTGTTTGGATTTTTTTATGGCGCAAGAGCATCTGGGCTATACTGCGCCAAAATAAAAACTGTGTGCGAAGTGTTGGGGGATATAGACCCCCCCCTAGATTTCGAGGTTAGCTACGCCAATCTACTGACAGAAGATTCCTTACTGGTTCATTGGAAACCAACAATGAATTCAGTAGCGAAGAGGACAGGCCCATAGCCAATTCGGGGCCAGCAGGGCCCCCATGCTTAAGCCCCACTTGCCCCATTAAGATATTTGTAGATATATATGTATAATATTTAATCGTGTTTATATAAAAATGCGCTAAATTTGAGCATTTTCCTTATGGGCATGGGCATCGGAAGCATAGGTCAAGGGTGCCTATAGGCCTATAGGTCAAGGGTGCCTCATAGGTCAACTTGCCCTCCCCTGGATTTTTTTTTAAAAAAAAAATATTTTTTTTCTTACTGGCAAAAATATGGAGTCTCTATTCTATTTGAACTAAATAATCTTATTATTATTTAATTAAACGAATTAAATACTTATTTAATTATGGTATTTTTGAATTGAGGGTTTTTTGTTTTTTTCTGAAGTAACCTTTGCCCACCAATACAAAGTATTCTGCCGATGCTTATGCTTATGAGCACAGTTGCGAATTTTGCAATAGGGCCACTAGGCCAGGGCATGAGAATGCCGTGGGAACAAATTTTCCTCACCCACTCAATTCTAGATCCATAGAATTTAAAATGAAAATGTATACGCTGATATTACAGTATTTGTAATTACAATAAAACTATAAAAGCTAAAAGCTATGAGGAGTCATGCTCGTATCCAGAGGAACCTTTGGGACTGTCCCCCCCGCCCTTCGAAACTGAATTTTTAATGGGATTTGCCTACGGCCTGACATGCTGTTATTATATCGATACATGCTGTAAAAATATTTGAACCCCCCCGATATTAAAGGCTGGCTACGGTCTTGTGAGAAACATCAAATTTGAATCTGTAGTCTGATGTATTGTATAAATTTTCTACCACTCTTAGCAATTATTTTACACTCGTTAATCTCCAGGTGCCCTGTGCAGTGCCGGATTTATAAATGGGCACGTTGGGCACTTGCCCAGGGCGTAAGAGGCTGCGGACTTTTTTTTTAATTGCAAATTATTTACCGTAGAATTCTGTCGATCAGCTCACCCCGAGAAGGCCCCCACCACCCCTTTTTTCCTAAATCTGAAATTTTGAAAATTCGCGTGAAACAAACCCTGCCCCCAAAGCCGGATTTAGGCAGGGGACGTGCTCCCCCACACTGAGTATAATATGTTTACATTAAAAATAATTATTTTCAAGCAAAAAATATTTAAAACTAAATTACAAGTGAAATTCTCAAGCTTTGTGTCCTCCCTTAAATTTTGTTTTGCATCCACCCTTGCCCCTTCTATAATTATTTATAAAAATATCGTTATTATATCTTATAATAATGCACATAAGGTAGGCTAATCATAAATATCGCTCCTTCCCTATCGGGGGGCGGAACGATAGAATTTTGTTTCTGCTAGTACGGCGATAGGGGCATGAGCGTAACTAGCCTCCAAGTCAAAGGGGCTGACCTATTTTCTAGGGGGGGGTGCTAAACCGTATACCCCAGGAAGAAATTTTCTTGGGAGGTTAGCCCCCTAGTTACGCCAATGGAGGGGGCGCCAAAAATCGTTGTGCCCAGGGTGCATCGTACCCCAAATCCGGCTCTGGCCGTTTGTCCCCATTGACCTTTCATCTTAGCTGCAGGTCTGGAAGAGGTCAGGAGGAATTAGTGGAAGAGGAAGAGAGGTCTCCACAAAGACCTCAGTGGAACCACGTGGGAGGTGGAGTTGAGCAAAACTAACATAAATTAGACATGAAAGGAAAATTGCAAAAAACTGTAGTGAGACCTGCAATGTTATGCGGGGCGGATACTTGGCCAATTACAAGAGCGCATGAAAGGAAGATGGAAGTGGCTGAGATGAGAATGTTGAGGTGGATGAATGGTGTTACAAGGAGGGATAAAATAAGGAATAACCTAATTAGAGGTACGGTCAAGGTTGGACCCATAGGAAGAAAAATACAAGAACATAGGTTAAGATGGCTTGGGCATATGGAGCGGAGAAATGAGGAATATGTGGGAAAGGTATTGGATAAGCTGGTGGTAATGGGTAAGAGGAAGAGGGGAAGACCACGGCTGAGATGGAAGGATAAAGTGACCGAAGATCTGGAAGAGTATGGATGGAGTAGAGAAGAGGCATTGGATAGAAGATTGTGGAAGAGAAGATTAAAGGACCATAACGCCGACCCCATATAACATGGGAAATGGCAAAGCGAAAGAAGAAGACTACGTAGTTTATAGACGGCCCCAATAGTGGCTTTTAGTCCTTCTATTCCAAAGGACGGGCTGCTGTGAGAGTGAAGGAAGTTACGGATTTCAGACGAAGCATATTCAGTTTGCATCATCGTTGATGTTTTGCGTAGTATATGGCAAATAGAGGGTGATCCAAAAGTAAATGAAAGAGTAAAAATTCAGTAATTTTAAAATTATCGAGAGTAGTACAATGAAGTTTTCACAGAATTGACCAGAAAGTCGTGGATCACTTTTTTTTAATAACGAAAAATTTTATTACCATAATAATTATATTTTCCACCGCCAGGTGACGCTTCAGTTGCGTCTGTAGTTTGCACAGTGGCGCAGCACAGTTCGCAATTCATCTAGGGTTATGAATGTTCAATGCGATGGCCGTCATTCATGAGAACGGCCGTCGAACGTGGCATGACACTATGCACAGCATCGAAGAGGGTTTCAGCTGTAATTCCTGTCACATGACGGCGCATAGCCTTTTTTAACATGGTTAATAACGTCGGCCGACCTATACCTGTATACCTTTGACTTCAAGTTGCCTCATAATTAAAAGTCAAAAAGGTAAGGTCTGGAGATCTTGGTGGCCATTAGTGTGGGAAAGAGTGGCTGCAGATAAGGCGACCATCGCCAAATTCTATCGCAGCAGGTGCTGGATAGGACCTATGATGTGCGCAAGCGTTCCACGCTACATGAGTGTTACTCTGTAGACACTTGCCTCTTTTGCAAGGAGAGAATGACGCTGTCTCATACAAGCATTGTGTACCATCCTTTCTAATGCCCCGCATCGAACGATAGGTGCGAAAAGCCGTACTTGAGCATTCCGAGTTTGATTCTACAGCTTAGCTAAAAACGGTTTATCTCGTAATGATAACATGCTGCACCTTGGCAGAACGTTTAATTTCGGTAATGGACGTTAAATGCTGAAAGTTTAACTTCAGTATTCACTTCGTTTGAAATTTACGTAGCTCACAGTAAAGTCAGATTGACCAACGTTGCAGTGTCGTACCATTTGAGGGGCGGCAGCCTATATAGGATATGGTTAAATAGCGACAGGTGACGGCTTCGTGACCGTTACAGAATCACCTGGCAGTGGTAATTATAGGCTAACTATCCTGGCAATCAAATTTTTCATTATTAAAAAAAAATCATGTTTTTCTGTGAAAATCGTATCGTGCTACTGTATACTTTTCGAATTATTGAATTTTTACTTTTTCCGTTACTTTTGGATCACCCTGTATATTTGTAACTGAATTTTTTTTCCTCGTTAAGAAATGTTGGTGGCTTAAACACTATTGGCATTAAGAAGCAGTAAATAGAAATCATGTTGAAGAATAAGAAGCAGTTTGTGAAAAATTTTTCCTGGAAATGATGGATGGAGCGAAGGAATATCTCAGAAGAGTGTGAGCAAGATAATGGTGAAGCAAAGCCTTAGACGAGGGAGAGTGGGCCATGATCGTCAAGAAAGCCCAGGTCCTGCAGGGAGCGTAATGACAGAAGAGACATTATCTGGATGTCACATCTATCATTATGGCACACTCGTTAGAGTACATGGGATTAGTTCATCATCAAACTGCGTTTCAATTATAATTCAGTTTGCAGCCACGCAACCCTCCAGTTCCTACCCACGAAGTTAAATCAGTATCAGCTAGGGCTACAATCACTTTATATAAACACTCTGAAAGATTTATATTTGCTTCCAAGGAAAGGGTAATCGAAGAGGAGGTTGAAAAACATTTTCGATATTCTTGCTGTTCTGGTAATCACTCCCGAACGTTCTTGTATAATCTCTTATCATTCTTCTTCTTGTAAATCTTATAAATATCGTAATTTCTCTCCTTGTAAATCTTATAAATATTGTAATTTCTCTCCTTGTAAATCTTATAAATCTTCTTGTAATTTCTCTCCTTGTAAATCTTATAAATCTTCTTGTAATTTCTTTCCTTGTAAATCTTATAAATCTTCTTGTAGTTTCTTTCCTTGTAAATCTTATAAATCTTCTTGTAATTTTTTTCTTGTAAATCTTATAAATCTTGTAATTTCTTTCCTTGTAAACCTTATAAATCTTCTTGTAATTGCTCTCTCTCTCGTAAATATTGTAAACATTTTAGCAATTTATCGTCTCCTTGCAAATCTCGCCATTTCTAGAAGTTATTTGTTTATTTAAAAACAAAAAATCGGATAACTCTATTCAATACTTTCGACTTGAAGCTGAAAACAAATCGGCGGTTTTACAGTTTTCAAAATAATTAGCAATGGATTTTTACTATTATAAAAAACTAGAAATTGTGAATGTCCACTAATTAGTGTACAGACTGAAATCACGCTATCTTTTCTTTTTGTTACAGTAATTACAGCAATTAGCCTCGATCCCGATATCAGCCACTTTATCAATAAGCCTTTAAATTTCCTCGTAAGGATTTGAGTGTAACGATTTTGATTGCTTTACAAATTACTCCAGTTCTCAGGACAGGCGTTATGGACCTCCTAGGCAGTAGATGAGGCCGAGTGCCCCCCCCACACTAACTCACTTCCACCAGCACTCCTTGCCAGTGCCGTATTTCCCAATAGGCTATATTAGGCTATAAACTAGGGCGGAAAAATTTTGTGTACTAAACCTGATATAGCAAAATCAATACATGATATCATCAGATGTTTCAGATGATGATGGCCGATAACTAATTATACTAGTGTTCGATAGGCTTTTATTTTTCGCTAAAATTAAAATCTATTTCAATAAAATTGAATTTGATTTATTATATACCAAGAAGATATAATACTTCAATGTAAGTTAATATTATTTAATGTTTATGTTTCAATTTATGAGTTTGTTTTTCAACACATTTATTGTCAACATAAAAGTTTTTGGCATACAATTGAATTTAATAATTTTTATGTTCCTACCATTGATTAGGAGGACAGATGGGTAAGGATAGACGGCAAAAATAGCCCTGGGGGCGGCAAAATGGTAAATCCGCTCATGCTCCTTGCCCTTCACCATTTTCCAAGAGCTAGAAGCTACCCGAAACGTAAACAATTCTAAAAAATGGAAAATATAAAAAATTTCGGGTCGGCTCATAAGGGAAGCGTCATGTCCCTTTGCCCTTCTGTACCCAAACTTGTTCATTGCTGCATTAGAGAGTGTCCAATTATTACATAAGCAATATTTTGGCCATTTTATACCCCTCTCCCCACTCCCACCTTGGTAAGCAAAAAATTAACATTGGCTAACATAGGAAAATAAGCACAACAGCAACAACCCCACCCCAAAGGTGCTTACGTAATACTTGAACACTACCACCGTATTAACGAAAGAGGTAGAATTATTTTATTTTGTAGAAGGGAGGATTCATTTCTTTATAGAAAAATGCACTCTTTTGAGCCGATACAATTTAGTCTGGGATTCATCCACTTCAGAAGGAATTGGTCATTTTGAATCATTCGTACAACGGAAATGAACGATTATCTCTTTAAGAGAATGGTTTACGATTCCCCACTCACTTCAAATAATGCTTCTTTTTTTAACTATTACTATTATCACTGAGGTACGCTTCTGCTTAAAAATTTAATAAGAGAAAATTATTTAATTCTTTCATAATTTTGCATGTTATTTTATATGGGAAAACGTTCATCTCTTCGTAGATTTATGTCTTAAGAATAGGCTGTGAATTATTTGAGATGGGATAGATAAATTAATGTGACCTCCAAATCACTTAACATGTACATACAATCAGGCTCAATTGGAATCAAACCTAGTTCAGCGGGTCGGAAAGGTGTAATCACAACTATGAGGGTGCCATCTGAAACGATATTCTCGGAACAACGTAACCTATGAGCCAGGATACATCGACACGCGACTATCTCTGCCGTTATTGTAAGAAATGGGAAAAAAAGAGAAGACAGAACGAAATAAGAAAAGATGAAAGAAAAGGTAAGAAACGCAAAAAAATTTTTTTTTAATTTTTTCTTTCGAAATCGTGGTGTTTGAATTTGTAAAGGTATATACAAGTTGCAACTTCGGACGAAGAGAGAAGACGCCATTATTCAAAATACCGAATGGGGACACAGGGATTTTTTAGTTCACACGTGTTTAGGAAACACTGATCTGAAGTATCATCACGGTGAAATGCCTTCAAGTGGATGAGCTTTTTCCTTTCGATTCTTTGTTTTATCCCTGTCCTTAAATACATATCCTTAAACTGCGTTTGTATAATAAGGATGCGTCTCTTACTAATTCCCCGCCGGACGTGATTGGCCTATATATTTTTTGACTGCAAGACTATCAAGAAGAGGAAGAAATGGCGGGAAAAACACCAATCGCCTTTCCTTCCGGCAATATTGCTTGTGTAGCGACCATACAATTATATTCAAAGTAACGAAAGGATCAAACGAAAGTGATTCCGAAATTTGGAACAAGTCAATTATCCCATTTCGGCAACATTAAATTGCTGGTTTGTAAAAAGGGGAACTGGCAACATTGTTAATTTCTCATCTTTCCCATTCAGAAACGTGGCTGACATCGTCTGCTAAGTTTTCTTTCGTTTTTGTTTAGATTTTGGTGCAAACCGAGTTCTTCTCCGGTCGATCCATCCCGTAGCATGGTGGTGCCGAACAGGAAGAAGTTACGGGGTCGAATATAATGAATTCATTCTCGCGTGTAAAAAGATTGATCGTCGTCTGCACTAGGTTCAGAGTTTTTTCGGCTGGTGGTTTGAATAATCTTAAAGGAATAAAGAAATGATGAAGTATCCTGGTTTTCAAACTCTCAACAAAGAGAATATAAGGCTGGATGAAGAGGAAACGTCAACAAGATTTAAAACACGTTCTTTCTCCTACATTCACTTCCTAATTGAAATAGGTTTTATCTGGTTATCATCCACAATCAATCTAAAACAAGTATTGTGTTGAGAGAGAGAGAGAGAGAATTTAAGCAAGACGGAGAATTGGAAAGGGTGGCCGCCGAAGGCAACGCTATAATCCATGAAGCATTGCGTTAAACTATTTTCAAGAGGTTTTAATCAGCGAATGGGAAAAGAGCATCGATCACATGTTTAACGGTCCGGACGCGTTAACGATATGATAGTACTGCCCTACATTTGTTGACACAACTAAGAGAAGGTTCAAGTATTACGTAAGCACCTTTGTGGGGAGGGGGTTTGATGTTGTGCTTATTTTTCCATGTTAGCCAAGAAGGCTGGGCCCCATAACTGTCCTCCGAGTTATGACAATGCCTACACTCGTTTCCGGGCAAGCGAATATATCCTTGCTTGATGGACTTGGGTCATATGGCGCGAGCTTAAAATTTGGCGCCCCCCCTGCAAAATATTATATTTAAAATAATTCCTTTTGTGGCGCAGTTCTTTTTTTAATTCCTAGGGATTTGTTCAATAGGCTACTGAATCTATATTTCGAATATTACCCCGCATTCTTATTGAAGATGGTATATTTGACGTTACAGTAAAGTAACAGGTGGTACAATGAGATATTAACATACTACAACAAACTGCCAGCGTAGTATTTTAGTCAGAAGTAGCATATAAAATGAAGTCTATCTATAATGGTATTTTCCCTTTGTTCTCGACAAATATAGAGTGTATGAAGTTCACCCTTCTTTACGACCATAAACTCTAGAAGTCAGTGTGTCTTAACCGCCGGGCCACGAGTGATTCTCCTGGAATTTCTCATTTTAATTTTCTAAGCATATTTCAGGAAGGAATTTATCGTGGAAGTTTCTGAGGAGAACAATAGCCACGAATGCGACGGAATACTCAGACCCAGAACGTCCTCCATATTTCATATAAATTTCGGGCGGACCCGAGTTCATTAGACGGATAAAACTGAATCTGAAAACTGACTTTTCTATAAAGAAACTCTCCAAAGAATGTGATTCGTTTTTGAAGGGTGCAGAAATACGTGTGTACGAAAATTCGTAGGAAATTAAATAGTGTAAACTACACTATTTAATTTTTTTTTTCAATTTTTTTTTCTTTTAATGTAAATGGTACGTCAAGGCGCTAAAGTTACGTTTGAAGCTTCGCGTCCGGGCGGGCTTGGGATCAAAATTTCACAAAATATTTGTGGTCAGGCTTCGAAAAATGAGTCAAAACTCATTTCTAAGGTATGCCACTGATAATGATCGGTTATACATAAAAAGCGCCTGCAAAATATACAATAAAAGCGCCTGTGCCGATTACAAAAATGTGCTGTGCATCCTCTATCCTTAAAACTAAACGAAATAATATCTGTGTTGCAAATGCCAGTGACCAATCAGCAAGGAAGTGCATCAGCAAAGTTCAAATTATTATAAGGAGCACATTAATATATTTTTTTGCGATTATGCCATAATTATTATACTTATGGTAGTTTAATCTAAAAACTTAAAAAAAAAAGTGGAAGGGTATTTACGAATAAATTTATTTGAAACGGGCCTTCCCCTTAAAAGTACCAGACACCGGCATCATGAAGGTTGAGAAGCTCTACTCAATAAGGATATATTTTCCCAGACCCTAGACAACGTTTGTTTGGATTTTTTATGGCGCAAGAGCATCTGGGCTATACTGCGCCAAGTCCTAGACAATGGTGCAACAATTTAAAAATTATGGGGGCTCAAGAAGTTTTAAAGAAGATCATGTGATGCAGAGTTAAAGAGAATAATAAGCCTTGATATTCAAAGTGGGTACGAGGCTTGAGGCCCTACTGTTTCTAAATACCATTGTTGACCTAGATATCATTATGGACCAATTTCACTGTTTATAATACTTGCATATGAACAATATGAAATTATCTCAGTAACAATTCTAATTATGTCGTTTTGTATTATAGCTACTATTTACTTAGTCTGGACCCATGTATCCATTACTTGTTCTTGAAATCCAAGGAAGGAGGAAGGTGGTTAAATAAGTAGTTTGCTCTCTGGGCTGTGCATAACCGTCAAGTGCAAAATCACGATGATAAAGATAATATATCTCTCTTTCTGCAATCAAACATTGTCTCCTGGTGTAATTACTAACGTAATTAGCTAATTATCTCTTGGTTCTAGCAGCCGCGCGTACGATGTCGTTTGTTTTAGCTTTCGATTAATGATTGAAGCGTATAATCGAAACCTTATCATCGAGTGTCAATTTCAATGGGTTTGAGATTAAGCGAAAGGCGGCAAGAAATTGATCAAACATAGTCCACTTTTCTCTAAAGTGGAACACGCATTGCGAAGTCAAGGACAAGTTCAACGCGTAGAGGGTTGGGTTGTCCGTTCGCTGTTTCGAAAATGATTGCCTATTTAGAAGAACATTAGTGAGAGAGAGAGAGAGAGAGAGCAATGAGTTAAAAGCAAATAAACTTGAAAGTGTGTACTTTAGGGACATTTACTTACAGGCTGATCTATGCAATGTACCTAATTCAATTTCAACGACGAATGTCGAAACACTAACTGCTTTCACAGTTTCTTTTTAGTAGCTTTTTGGCGTGAGAAATTGACAGATCCGGATTTAGGGTACGAGGCGCTCTGGGCACAGCGAAAATTTAGCGCCCGCCCCTCGCTTCGCCGCATGACATATATCAGACCTCTCCTCATGCGAGAAAAACTTAGGTGTAATGTAAAGGAGGAGAATTTTCTGCTAAATAAAACACGTAGAATATTTCCCTGTAAACACGACGGAAAATCGCAAAGTATATGGAGGGGAAAGATTTATTATTATTATTATTATAAGATAAAATAATAATATTTTTATTAATACATTTTTATTTGACGACTTTTTTTTAATATGGAGTTAGAAAGCTATTTTACGGAACTTTTTAGAATTTCAAGTTAAACAAAGTAGCGGGGACGCTTTCTCAGAGGTGGGGTGATCGATAGATTTCTGCGGTAAATAGATTTCAATTAAAAAAAGAAAAAAGAGAAAGAGAGAGGGAGTGATTGATTGATTGTTTGGCTTTTTTATGGCGCAAGAGCATCTGGGCTATACTGCGCCAGAGAGGGAGTGAGCCCGCCGCTTTTAAAAACTTGGCGTCCTAGGAAATTGCCCATTTATGTACCCAGGCTTGAAAATTTGGACTATTTGCATTTTCTTCGGTTATCGCCAGCCATTTTGTCTATTTTTTTTTCAAATAATATGTCGAAATCTAAATAGAGTTGTTTTAGGTTGGCTGCATTTTTATGGCGCAAGGGAACAAGGGTTATTCTGCGCCAAACGAGGTAAAAAAACAGGGGTGGTTTTAGATTTTACCCAACAGTTGAAATACATGAAGCCTCAGAAGTTTTTCATCTGTTCTGTTTTTGCTATTGCATTTTTTAATATAATGGATGAATGGGAGAAAAGGATTTAAACGGGCGCTTGCGTTTGGCCTTTTCGCGCTGGGTCAGTGTTGATGTAACAAGAATGGATCCTCCACAATGGATTCACAATGGACCTCTTTCGTCAGTGGACCCAGCAACAAGTTTTTTAATAATTCCATGGCCCCTCATCGCCACTCCATTCAAATTTGTTCTGTAACCATCTCACAATCAGCAACTTCTTGTTAAATCTTATAGTTCAGGGCTCTTCTCGCCTCTATTGTGTTCTAAACAAGCGTCAAATCGAGCAAACGGTTTCCTTTGTAAATGTGTCAGAGAAGAGAAAATAGCAGCTACATCTGACAGCCATTAAGTCAAGGTTTCAAATAAATGTGTGTGGAGTGATGCTGGTGCAAGATGGCTTTTGCTTCATTTTTCAACTACTACAAAATATGTAATTGATTACGAAAGCTCTCCTGTCAGCTGACATAAAGGAAATAATGTGACCGTTGCAGTGTAAAGAGTAAATGGATCGTTCCCCATAGGCGTAGCCAGGGGGTGGTTTTGGGGGTTGTAACCCCCCATTGCAATGAAATTTTGTATATTTAATATAGGAATATACGAGTTGCAGCTCTGTAACCCCCTCCTTGTTGAGCCTAAACCCCACTTACGAACTTTCTGGCTACGTCTATGTCGTTTCCCAAGTTAATTTTTCACATGAGTTTCCTTTGCCTAGAAACAATGATCTGAATGGGATTTTCAAATTTATATTAAAAATTAAATTTTGCCAAGAATTCTGATGCTCCATCGTTGACCAGTATTATATCAACGTTTTTACCTTATTATTTATCAGTATTATTGCTATCCTATACATGTATCCGTTATATAACTAGGCCCGTAGCTAGATGCTTGTTACGGGGGCCTCTGTAAGTTAACGGTGGACTCAGAAAGCTACGTGGTTAAAATTCATAAATGTTTTGATGTATTTTATTAATATATTTAATAATATTAAATAAATTTCTTAACGTAAATTTTTTGCACTAAAAATTAAAAAGAACCCTCTTAAATTTTAATATATCATAACCTCCATATACGGAGTTGATGGTTTAAAAAACCCCTAGAACACCCTTAGAAAATTATTGATAATAAAGTGGGCTTACAAGATCTCCTACTGAAAAGTCCCGAACAATTTCAGTACAAAAAGAGCTATCATGACCACCATTCTGAGAAGAAAGTTAGTATATTGAGAATACACAGGGCTGTCCTGAAGAAAATTATTGAGAATATGCGGTGCTGTCTTAATTAAAGAGTATTGAAATTGCGGGGTTACTGGACTTGGTGACCTCACAGCGCCGAGCTGACTGTCATTTGACTGGTCGTTTATCGCCTATCCAAGCTCAGGGTGGCAGTTGCCACTTTCATCAGTTTTTCATTCCTCTTCTGGTCGTACGCAGGATATTATTTTGAGGCTTGGGGGATTCACAGGAGTTTTCCTCATTTGTTTCCATTCAAGTTTGTAAATGACTAGAAAAAAAAAAGGCTGAACTTTGTTGAAAGTTGTCCAAAAACCAGCAAATACAAAAACTTTTTTGAGACCTTGAGAGCACGCGCCGCGTACTCTGTATTTTCTAAAATTTTCCGAGAGTACGCGGCGCACACAGCGCGTACCCTTGGGGACGGCCCTGCGAATACATAGTGAGTGGAGGAAAATGCAAGCTATCCCAATTGGCACTGGAAGTGGGAAACGCCATAGGGAAGAGGCTTAGAGGCAGAAAAAGAGGGAGGATGGCTGGACGATATAAAGGCTTGGAATGGACTAAGCACAGAAAACATTGCCATCAGAGACATAGAAATGTGGTTAATATTGGGCGCCAACCTCTGAACCTCAGAAGGCACTTGATGATGATGATGGTTGTGTAGCAAATCGTATTTAATAGGCACATTTCCCAATTAATTCACTCTTAGCAGTAGCGCAGCATTTAAAAAAATATGGGGGAGGTCCAAGCAGCCTTAAAGAAGGTTATTGAACGCTGTGTTAAAAGTAAGAATTTGCTTTGATCTCCAAATGGGGGAGGAGGGGCTTGTGCCCACTGTTGTCCTACTCCAGTAACCCTTCTTTATACATAAGTGGATATAAATCACATCATATACAAATTATGTTCATATAAATAATTAAACCATCATTTTTATGGGATCCGGACATAATCCCGACAGCCAAAATCCCGACAAGCCAGATTCCCGACAGCCGAAATCCCGACAGGGTTAGAATCCTGACAAACCAAAATTCCGACAGCCGAAATCCCGCCAAATCAATAATTCTGAATTATTCTTAAGAATATTAATTAAATACCAGGGGCGGATTGGGTCCACCCAAAGGGCGCATACATTGGATTTTCGGAGGGCGCGAATCAGTGCCGGATGACGGTTAGGAGAGAACGCAGACTTTTATTTGGGGTGGGAGGGGGGGGCGGGGAGTCAAGGACAGAATTTGCCATGGTCTTGGAATAACACCCTTCATTTATCATGAAAGTTGGAATTTTTTACAGTGAAAAAATATATTTTGGGGGGCCATGAATACTGTGATCACTCCCCCCACCCCCGTGTCCGCACTGAATTAAGGTTTTTATCTGTCCTAAGCCGAAAGGATAAAATGCAGGGACGGATTAAGGGGGTGAAAATTAAATGGAAATTAACATTGAAAAGATACAAGGTAAAGGTCCAATGAGGTATCATTTTCAAAAATCAAGTCATTAATAGCCCCCTTTCATTAAAATATTTAATTAATATTATTAAGAATAATACAGAATTATTGATTTGTCGGGATTTTGGCTTATCGAGATTTCGTCTGTCAGAATTTCGGATGTCGGGCTTTCGACCCAGACCCCATATTTATGTAGCATCCATATGCATATGTTTGTGCAATAAACTTTCTAATATGTTGCTACACAACAAAGTTCGATGATGAAGATTCACCGTAAAACGATGATGATTCACCGTAAAAGTATTCATACCTATCAAGTCTGTGAAGTACATCGTTTAGAACATTTTTGGAAAATCGAAACGTTTCAGAACGTTTGACGAATCGAAGTCCAATTTGTCTTTAAAAACAATTCGATATATTAGGAACGATTTTTCTATATAATAACCACAGGTATTCATAAAAACTTCGATATGTAGAGATGCTAGAAAGTTGTAGAGAAAATGTGTAGAGAAGTTTAAGAAATTAAACATGTAGAGAAGTTTAAGAAATTAAACATGTAGAGAAGTTTACGAAATTAAACGTATAGAGAAGTTTGCGAAAGTTCTACAGCAATTGAAGAGGAATCATATTATCATCGGTGCTTAGAAATGTCTTAACAAGAATCATTCTGAGCAAAATTAAACCAATTGCAAATAAAGGAAAACAGCAAGCAGGATTTACAAACGTTCATTCCTATATGGCCCAAATCATTGCTTTACGAACCGTAATTAAACAAAGTATATATTTATATAAATTATATGCAA
>QLNU02014802.1:83110344-83131838 GCA_006491805.2 Dysdera silvatica
TGAAGATTTTATAAATAGCAGGTAACAAGCTAATTGGTCGGTAATTTTTTAAATCCTCTTTATCACCTTTTTTATGCAAAAGAATTACTGTTGCAGAATCCCATTGGTTTGGTATGTTACCGCTGTTAAGACATTTGGTAAAGAATTTTGCAAGTATGTCTTCTACATATTCTCCAGCTTCTTTTAGGATATCTAATGTAATACCATCATCACCAGGGGCTCTTCCTTTCTTCATACTTTTTATTGCAAATGAAACTTCTTCTTTTAAGATTTTAGGAGCTGTTCCTTCGACTATTTCAGTGTCTTCGTTTAATCCACTGTTACTTTCATATAGTTTTTTGTAGAATTCTTCAACTCTTCTAAGTATTTCTTCCCTATTTCTTGTTACGGTGCCATCCTCTCCTTTTAATGCAATGATGTGTTTCTTCCCAACAGATAAACTTCCTTTAACAACCCTAAGGCTCTTGTTATTTTCAATGGCCTTCCTTACTAACTCACAGTTGAATTTTCTTATGTCTTCTTTCATGCTTTTGCGCAGAGTTTTACAAAGTTCTATGTACTCAATCCTGGAACTGGTATTTCGATTGTCCACCTTCATATCTCTTCGCCTTTTCATGAGCTGTTTCGTCTTCTCAGATAATTTGCTATTGTGCTTTTTACAGGTTACACCACCAATTTCCCCAGCAGTTTCAACTATTGTCTTAACAATGTTTTCATTTGCTTCTGAGATATCACTTTCATCAATAAGTCCTTCCAGTGCAGAAAAGCGATTTTTTAATTCCAACTTGAATGCCTCGGTATTTTCTTTTAATTTCTTTAAATCCACCCTCTTACTTACTTGTTTCCTAATGAGCTTCTGTCGTTCTAATTTAGTATTTAAGTGCACTTTACATCTCACCATTCGATGATCACTTCCAGTATTAAATCTGTTCAGTACACTGCAATCTTCAATAATTGATTTCTTGTTTGCCAGGATATAGTCAATTTCACTAGTTCCCCCATTTGGGTGTTTCCATGTCCATTTTCTTTGCGGTTT
Source organism: Dysdera silvatica (assembly GCA_006491805.2). NCBI lineage: Eukaryota > Metazoa > Arthropoda > Arachnida > Araneae > Dysderidae > Dysdera > Dysdera silvatica. The sequence goes on from QLNU02014802.1 coordinate 83,111,381, forward strand.
CTTCTTAAAAAATGAATTCATGATGCTAAGGTTTTCAGCTTCTGCAAATTCGATGAGTTGATCGCCACGTTCATTCCTTTCCCCATATCCGTATTTACCAACCGATGTCTCTCCTTGTTCCTGTTGTCCAATTCTTGCATTGAAATCCCCCATGATGAGCTTGATATGTTGTTTCCCTTTGGTGTGTAACTCTTTGATTTCTTCATAAAATTCTTCAACCTCTTCGTCGGTATGGCTTGATGTTGGTGCATATACCTGTACTATTTGAAGTTGGTATCGCTGGGTTAGTTGAACAACGAGCCTCGCTGCTCGATCTGATGTACTTTCAACTTCCAGAAGACAGTCTTTAATTCTTTTGTTGATTAAGAAGCCAACACCACTTGTTCTTCCAGTTTCCGTTCCTCTATAATAAAACAAATGTCCACTTTTAAGTTCCACCAACTCTTCACCTTTTCTTCTAACTTCACTGAGTCCTACAATGTCCCATTTGATCTTGTCAAGTTCTTCTTCCAATTCCTGAAGTTTTGCTTCAGAAGCAAGGGATCGTCCATTAAACGTAGCCAAGGTCAATAACAAACGGCAGCCTGGGCCATTCCAGTGATTCTTAGCACCCCCTGCTTTCATGCCACACTGACCGCTGCCTTGATCAGGAGCACTCCAGCACCTGGAGACTAGGGGCCATGGTTTCTGGTGTGTCAACATAATGGAGGAATTAGCCATAATTTCACCACGCTGGCTAGACGGGTTGGTGAATTAGCCCTCCCCTTCCGCCTTTCTATCCGTGCAGCAAATATTAATTTGCCACATAAATAGAAAGCTCAGCCTGCACCACTTGAAGGCGGGGTAGGACACTAGGTTACTGGCCTGGCCGGTTCCACACATCGTCACATACGTTCAGCGTGTGGGTCTCCTTCCAGTTAGATACCAGCAACCCTTTTGCAGGCCATATATATATATATATATATAACAATAAACTGAACAATTCAAAAGAATACTAAAAAATACACTACTGCAAAAATATATTTAATAATTACCATAAATAAAGATGATTTGGAAAGATCTATAAGGACTTACGTCTGCAACCCCTTCCTGAGTAAATCATGTAACTTAACCAAAATGTATTTGGAAAAATAAAATTGTTATTATTATTAAACCATTGAAACAGGTTCAGATTGTAACTATGTTGGTATGAACTTTTTGTACATTTTTGTAAAGTTTTGTTCAGGATTAATATTAAAGATTTTCTTCACAGCTTAATTTTTGCCTTTGCTAATTTAATATAGAACGGTCATAAAATATAGTAGCTGATCTACCCCACGGGTTGGTTTAGAAACCTAGAATATTATATTCCCTTACGGACAAAAAAGATGGGGGTTATGGGGGCAGTGCTATATTTCCCAATGGGCTATACCACGGCAGCAAAATTTTAGGTATTGAGCCTGATATAACAAAATCAATACCGTGTGATGATATAATTAGATGTTTTGCAGAGAAGAAAACTGGATATCATGCTTTCTATTTAAATGCCAGTGTTCGATAAGCTTTTATTTTTTGCTAAAATTAAAATTTATTTCAGTAAAATTGAATTTGATTTATTATATACCAAGAAGAAATAATACTTCAATATAAAGTAATATTGTTTAATATTTATGTTTCAATTTATGAGTTTGTTTTTCAACATATTTATTGTCAATACAAAAGTTTTTGGCGTATATTGAATGTAACAATTTTTATGTTCCCACTACTGATTAATGGACGGACGGGTAGGAAGAGGCGGCAAAAAAAATAGCCTTGGGGCAGCAAAAATAGCCTAGGGGCGGCAAAATGGTAAATCCACCCATGGAGTGGGGGGCGACGAAATATCTGTGGCACGCTGAAGGTCAACAACACAGAACCGGCACTAGCGTTAATTTTCCCAAAAGTACAAAGATTTCTGCAAACGCAATTTTAATCAACTCTCCTTTCATAAAAGGAGCATTCTCTCACTTAATTATTAATTTTACATTAACTATAATTTAAACAGGAATTGTGTTCCTGGTCCTTGTCCTGGTTCAGATGAAATCCGAAGAGTGCCCCCCCTTAACTTCCCGACCTTTTCCTCACAAGCCTTTTGAACATTTTTCAATCATATCTGGAATAACAATCTTTTCCCATAAAGCTTGAAGAGCTTCTATGTCTGCCTCATCTCAAAACTAGGGAAGCCTTCCAGTGAACCACATTTTTAACCACGATTTCGCTCACATCATGCTCGCTTGAAAAACTCAAACTCTCCGAAAGGATGGTTTGCAAGCGATTCAGCTGCTTTCTTGAAACTAACTCTATTCTCTTGGACTAAGCTACTAACTAGTTTTACTCTCCACCATTATACTTCTTGGAACTCCTTGAATGCTTTTCTTCTTCTCCCTAGAGCAGCAAGGGTCACTTTGCGGTGCTTTTGGTTGACCCTGAGTCAACCTTTGATTCTTCCTCTTCTCACAGCGTCATCTTTCAAAAACTAACCGCCCTGGGGCTTTCAAGAAACATCAAAACTTCACCTCTGCTCACCTCTTACAAAGAAACATTAAAACCCGCCTGAGGAAAATCTTTTCAACCAATCATATTCCAACAAAAGCTGTTTCTCGGGGAGGAGTCATTAGCCCATTTCTTTTTAATATCCTACTTGCAAACTGCCTACTTCTTGGCCAAATCACGCCTCTTTCTCGCTTTACCCAGAAGGCATTGCTACCTGGATCTCTTCATGAGATAAAATGGATCTTCAGCGGAAACTTCATGAAGCTGCTAACAAGCTCATTAATTTTGTTCCTTCTGGGAACTTACCATCTCTGTCACCAAAACTGTGGTGCTTCCACTCACATTGCCCGAAACATCAGTCACTGGTTCAGTATCGTCATTAACTCTAAATTTATTGAGGTATGTAATGCATATCCAGATGCCCCGAGAGCCAACGTTGGCCTGTAGACTTCATCCGGGCCCCGGGCTGCAGTCACTGCTGCCCCCTTCTCGTCGATTATGTTCATAGCCATAGATCTCTGCGGATAATTTTATCAGCGTCTCTACTAGATCAACAATTTTCACCATCTTGTGAAATATTTGAAAAGACGACACAATCTGCTTTGCTGTCTTTCCGTCCGTTCTTGGGATATCTCTTCACAGAGGATGATGCTTTTTTAAAAGTTGTTTATCCTTTCAAAAAATTTATATGGATTGTCTGCTATTTCTCTCACCAGTGGCACCATGGTTGGAAAATTAAGAGGATCCAGTGAAAAACTCTGCGTCTCTGTTACAAAGCCCCAAAGTGTACCCAACTTGGTTTTTTTCGTTTAGAGGCTTCCATCCTACAAATCAAACAGCACATGAAATTAAATCTATTTCCTTCTTTGCAAAACAAATTTCCTGGCATCGATATATTGGTTGTAATTTCGATCATATCATTGTCTGGACAATTCGAACCATGCTAAATTCCTTCGGAATTCTCAACTTCTCGTTAATATCCCGTTTTACCAGCCGCTTACGGAAGTTCTTCACTGACTACTTTGTTCACTCACGGTCCCCACTTTCTTTCTTTCCTGGTGTTCCTGCAAAAAATTCTGTTAAAGAGTTCTTGCTGCTCACTCTTACCAGAGCTGCTATTCAGGAACTCTACCTCCGTTCTCAAGGCCGTAGCTAGGATTTATTTACAGGAAGAGTTCGAAAATTTTTACAGCATGTATCGATACAATCACAGCATGCAAGGCCGTAGCCAAGTCCCATTAAAAATTTAGTTTCGGGGGAACGGCCACTAAGATCCTCCCTCTTGGTACGGGCATGTCAGTTTCACGTTGTTACAAACGGTTCTTTAAATACTTTTCAAGGGAAGGGTAATGCCGACTTTCCAGACCCTTCTAAACGGGCTTGCAGATTGCGTCCTTAAACCTGTGTGTGATTTCTGCACTGCAGTGGAACTTATAAGGCTAAATGAGGAGGTCTACTGTGCTCTGAAGTTCGATTCCATCTCCTCACCATCTTTTGCGATTTGCAGATCGCTCTTTCCAGCTTCACCGCGTATTCTGCTACATGGATCAAATTCCCCATTGATCAGGGCATTATTGTTTCGATGTTCTCCTGTGCGGTTGCCGGCAATTCATCAGTCGCTGCTGGCTCCCTGAGCATCGTAGAATTGGGGCAACGAGATTACTGATACTTGAGCTCATAGTGTTTTCCAGGACTCTTCCTTTACTCTCAGAAATTGTCCTAGTGCATACAAACCAAGTCTAAGGGCTTACCTCATCAAGAATTAACAACATAATAAAAATATGACCCACTTCTAGCCGTTTTTCTTTTCTGGGGAGGGGGATACCCACATCTTCAGTTCTCAGTTACCAAGAACCCTTCCTTTTTTCCTATCATTGCTTCAGAACAGTACAAACATGATTCCACAGACAACTGTCTTCCTCTGCCTGCCGACATTGTACTTACGGATTCGACGAAACTCTGTAGCATCTTCTCTTCTCTTCTCCTGCACGGCTTATCAGCTCTGCCGAACAGACTCTTTTGATGCCTGCAGATGTTTTAGACTTTCCTTCCCCCCAAGTTGACGGTTTCTCACTTGCCACACGGATACCCACTTTACCACGGCATCTTTTCAGTCCTGATACCCACCCTCGTTAAGGCATCCTTGTTGCTCTAAACGTCTTTTCTTTTAGAATTGGATGCTTGCTATTCATGTACACAGAAGGGTGTTGATGGGGGTTGTAACCCCCCATTGCAATGAAATTTTGTATATTTAACATAGGAATATGTATGAGTTATAGCTTTGTAACTCCCCATTAAGCCCATAATCCCCCTTATGAACTTTCTGCGTACGCCTATGATGCTCCCTATGATTACGGTCTACACTTCGTAGGATGTTTTTTGTGTGGTTATTCTGCTTCTAGCACATCAATTCCATTTCATGTTTGTTTTCGTCCTATATTGTGCTGTTTGTGCGTTTCATGTTATGTTTAAGACTTCCAGCTACTTCTCTGCGTACCTGCGAACTCTTTGTATTTAAACTTATCTTTCGTACAGACGATGTGGGATTACAGTGTCACATCAGCGACCACCCTTTCCAGCCTTTGCATACGATTGTATGTTTTATTTTTGCTCAATGAAAAGAAAAAAAAAAAGATGTAGATAAATATACTGAATACATATATCCGTGTACATATGTTATGGATTACAAAAGCTTTCCCTTTTAAATATATAAGGCCAAAATTTAACGAGCAGGAACACAACAATCATGTCGTCTGTTTGTAAACATTGATTGTCACGGGGTTTGTACAATCCAGTCTTTCTCGAAGACAAGTAACATTATCTCTTTGAAATAAGATAAATTCTTTGCTTATAAAAGGGTTGTCAAATGGGATTTTGAAGTGCAGTTTTCAGACACTCTTCTTCTAAGCGAAAATGATATCCTGTAAATTAATATATCTTGTTGTCCTATTCCTGTTTTGCGGGCTTGTTATATTCGTTCGCGGTGAAAAGGGAGCCCCCGCTGGATATGAAGTATGTATAAGAAACTTAAGATACGATTTATCTTTTAGTAGCTACTTCGAATGCTAATTTACTTAGATTAGGTTAATCAGGAAATTAACCTTTGGCTATAATTTACACCATCTAGGTTAGTTACTTTCAAGTTCTTTGAACACATTATGCCGATAGTTTCCAAGCTTTTGTAGGTGACCATCCCCTTAAATTCTTGCCAGATTTTTGCTGCCCTTATCCTATTAAGAAAACATACAACACATAGTACTTAGATAGAGAACAAAACAAAAATTTCTCAATATTAAACACTGAGTGAAAAACATGTTTTAATCAATTAATAAGCACACCATTTTTGTCCCAGCAATGTAACTATTAAACTCACTATTCGCTGAAGAGGATGGAAAATACAGCTACAGTAAACTTAAAGAGATCCTTTTTGTAAACATATGTAGGGGCTGACTATGACTATTGGGGGCCCCTGCCCAACTTGCATTTTGGGGCCCTCCCCAATGCACATTTAAAGATTGGATATATATCTGAAAAACGTACGCACCCTTATTACCATTTAAAATTGTATGTAAAATATGCTTTTCGATCCCACTGTCACGCCAACATCGGAGTTGTAATTAGATACCAGCTATGATTTTTCTGAATTCGTTTTGGATTGTAAATACGAAGGAGGAAAAAAGAATGAATCGTTTTTTTATCAATTTACTGTATTTTACATTAAATAAAATTGTCAAATAAATATTTGAGGGCCCCTCCTTTCATGGATTGGGCCTAGGCACAGGCCCCACAAGCCCTTGCCATAATCTGTCCCTGAACATATATATACAAGAAAAGAGCCATACATAGCTGTACTCAGTGACCCAAAGGTCTCTGGATTAAATCCAGCTTGAATGCGTATTTTCATTTTTTCGAGCATTTAAGAATCAAAATTGCTATGTATTTTTTCTCATTTTTAACAGGTTTATATCTGGTTATGCCTTTTTACTGTATTTTCTATAGGCCTGCTACAGGATACTATAATAATGTATGAATATTTGGAAATAAAAAATATTATTGTTTAAAAAAAACCAAGTTCTAATATGAACTGTAAAAGTGGAAAGTTATACTTTAGTGTACTGGTATGCACAGGTGATTGGAGAGAGTTGATGAGATTTTTAGTTCCCATTGGAATATGATTATAACAACTCTCTATAGCTATTATAACAACTCCATGTATGTATTTCTATGGAACGTACTGTTCTTTTTATCAAGTAAAGCCACTTCACTTACTGAAAGGAGCAGTAGTTACTGAAACGTTGCAGAATCTTACATATTCTGTATTTAGAATCTGACATATTCTGTATTTTGAATCTTACATATTCTGTATTTCGAATCTTACATATTCTGTATTTCGAATCTTATATATTCTGTATTTCGAATCTTATATATTCTGTATTTCAAATCTTACATATTCTGTATTTAGAATCTTACATATTCTGTATTTAGAATCTTCGATAGTCTTTCATTTTCTGTATTTAGAGTCTTACACATTCTCCATTTAGAGTCTTACACATTCTCCATTTAGAGTCTTACACATTCTCCATTTAGAGTCTTACACATTCTCCATTTAGAATCTTGCATAATCTTACATATTCTGCATTTAGAATCTTATGTACTCTTACATATTCTGTATTTAGAATCTTATATATTCTGCATTTAGAATCTTATATATTCTGCATTTAGAATTTTACGCACTCTTACATAATCTGAATACTTCGTATTAATATACATTGGATAAGTAACTGTTTTTTCTAGTTAAGGTAAGCCTTAGTCAGTCATTGTATTCTATTGTTTGCTATTTTTATGAACGTGATGTTCTGTGTGCTAGTGATAGTTTGGGTTCTCCTCCTTTGAATACTCACTGTCTGACATTTTAAATGACCATGCTGACCATACGCACGTTTTAAAATTTTTAAAAAGTACTGGCTTTTACTACAGTCTTTGATTTTACCATGTTTGGCGCAGTATAGCCCAGATGCTCTTGCGCCATAAAAAAGCCAAACAACCAACCAATCCTTTGAATAGATAATCAGAATATTTTTTGCATCAACCATCATTATTTATTTTTTGATCAAGGTGTGATAATATTTTTCGTAATAATAACGTGTAATCGTTGGTTACTACTCGCAATGTCTAAATTAAACTGTCAGCAATTTAGCGAGTAGAACGTATGGATGATAAGATATTACAATAGATCTAACAGCACATGATGTTAGTTAAATTACTACCGTTATCATCCGGGTTCAGCACCTGACAGATTTAGATAACAAAAGAATATTCTATGTTATCAGCTTAACCTTTGGTTTGTTATCAGGGTAAGGTTATCAGTGTAAATTTTCATATATTGTCTCTAACCAGACATACTTTTATTATGAAAGCTACTTTGATTTCAGAAGATAAGAGGCATGGAGTGTTGACCAATCTTTCAGAAAATAAAGATAATAAATTAGTAATACTAAAATATAATTAATATTAATAAAATATAATTAATAATAAAAAATAATAATTGAAAATAAGCTTATTTTTCAGAAGTGGCATACTTTTTCTGTCCTTACGTATCTTTTATTCCAAATTTGTCTGGTGGTATAGAAAGGCGGTGCAAAGATTTTGGAGGTTGTTGCACTATATAAACACAAACATATAAAAACATCTAATATTTAAACATATCCCTAGGACATTACACTGCATGTAATACTCATGCTTGTAGGTATGGTCTGTAGCTTTTTTTTGGTTTACACCACCACACGTGTACCATCTTATCACTATGTTGAAGTTGGAATCTTGATTTATCGAACCACATCCAGTTGTAAGTTTGTCTTTGTCCATTATGGTCTTCTAATCAGGATGCCTGCTCATCTGGAAAACATGGAAAAGTCCGGAAGTTTTTTCTAACTGGAAAAATCAGGGAAATTTGAAATACAAAGGCCCAAGTCAGGGAAATTTGAAAGTCATTGTTATAATAAATAACTTATTAAAATAATTTTCCTGAACTGTGCTTTTCATACCACATTGCATACTGAAAATTTTGAAAAACTTGTACTTTTGACTAAACTTCTTCCAAAAGTTACCATTTTGCACCAAAACTAATATAATTTATATAAAATTATTAAGCCCATATATTTCTCAGGAGAAAATGTTTGCCAAATATATAACTAAAACTTGAAAAACAAAAAGTGTTTTTAGCTAAATTATTTAATCTGTAAGGGATTTTGATCATACCAATCTCCTTTTTGTTATATATAGTCATACACATTTTAAATGAAATAGAAGATGAAGCATCAGCTTTGCGATTATATAGTTAAACTCTTTTATAATGAACACAAAAAGGGCTGGATGGAAATGTTGCTGTAAATATTTAATTAGTGCAAGTTTTTAGTGTAAAGAAATACACTTTTTAATACAGCTTTTGAATTTGTAAATTCACTATAATTGAGTTATAAATGGCTTTGGAGTTTGCATTAATTGATTTCATGGCCTTGAAACTTACCTTATTGCACAAAATTTAGTGCATTGTGTGTTGTTTACTGTAATTAATCAATTAAGAATTTAATAAGGAATAGAAATAAGAAAATTGATTAAGATTTGGTCTGGAAACCTGGAAAAGTCAGGGAAGTTTGAAATAGAATTTGGGTAGTCCTCCTGTCTAATGTTTTATGATCAATAAATGCATTCAATGTCATCTTTGACGTTCACGAAACACCATCAAACCACCATTCTTCAGATGGTTGGACACAACGATCCTTGTTGTTCTTGCACCATAAAAATACAGCCAGCCACTCTTCACATAGATTTTGTATAAAACATCCTTTCATTATAGTAGAAACTCGGTTATCTGGATTAATTAGGGCTAGGGGCAGAAACGTAGCCGGGGGGGAGTTTTGGGGGTTATAACCCCCCATTGCAATGAAATTTTGTATATTTAACATAGGAATGTATGAGTTGTAGCTCTGTAACCCCACCCATTAAGCCTATAACCCCCTTTATGAACTTTCTGCCTACGCCACTGTTCAGGAGCATCCGGATATATAAAAATTTGGATAATTGAACACAATTAAGAAATAAAAAATCAGAATGCTAGGAAAAATTGAAAAACATTTAAAAATGATATGACAAATTGATTGAGATACATTAAATATATTGTATGTATGTAAAAAAAATTATGAAGTCTCAAAGATTTTAAATTACATAAGAAGAACCTTCCGACCAGCCAACACATGCCATGTGGAAGTGGGCTTCCATTATCCCTCCCTTACCTCTTCTGCACGGACACGTTTGTTTAAAAAAAAAAAAAACCTGAGCTTTATGCATTCAGAGAATTGAGGACCCAGAATACTGAGGTCTGAATAATTGAGTGTCTACTGTATATACCATGGATTCAGAATGTGCCGTATTCTGGCATTCTGACCACCAGACAAAATTGGCCACCAGCAGACAATTTCCCAGGCTGGGAGAAAAAGAGAGAAAAAAATTTTTTTTTTTTCAGATTGACCGCCAATGCAAAAGTTTAGGGGGGACATCCGAACCTTAGGGGGAGCCAGAATTAAAAAAAGTTGCCATTTTATTAACATTTTTTGGGGCCACAAAATATTTAGGGGGAGGCCAGGCCTGTCCTATCCCCTCTTCCTACGGGCCTGGATAAAAGGGCCTCCAAAAGTGATTAGGTCCAAGGACTACAAACACGTTAGGACATCGCTGCCTATTATTGTGACATAAAACTCACCAGACAAATTTTGGTACCACTGCCAGACAGTTTGGAACTTTATGCATGTATGGTATATACTATCATAATTATTTATTTCACTGCGATCTTTAGTTTGTATGACAATGGGCTAGACAAATCTCAAGAAGAACTGACTATGATTATGGGAACCCAAAATTTTTAACTATTTTGCAGAAGACTATCAAAAGCCACAGAAACGTTCTCAGATGAGGTTGAGGAAATAAGAAACTAGATTGGAATATTGTGAAAACGAATCACTCAAGACACACACTTATAGAACGCACTTAGAAAGACTTTTATTCTGTGACAGATAAATAGTGGTTGAATATGATGATGATATATGCATTTCAACATCAAGAAAAGGATATGCGATTTTCCTGGAACTTTTATAAATAGTGAAGTTACTAAGTCTTAAAAATAGCGATTCTTATAAATAGTGTAGGGCCAAATATGAAAGATTTTAATTTTGAGGCAGCTTTTGAAAATTGGCATAATGATACTAAAATTTGATGCTTGCCTTGTTTGTATGACAATGAAACTATATGAATTATAAAATACATTTGTAATTCATTGTGATCTTTCATTTATAAATACAAGCTTAATTTACTAGTAGTCTATTTAATGATTAAAAAAATTAAATCTAGGTATCTTTATATCTTGTTCATAACGAAATTACTCTTGTTAGCTGCATTTTAAAATTGGCTTAGAAGTAGAATTTTTTTCGTCGACAACAATGATAATTTTGACTAATAATCATGAAATTTGGCTAATGATTTTTCAATTTGGCTAATTTGTTGGCTAACAGTCTGAAATTCCCAGTGTGGCCTCTGTATATCATCGTTATAAGGTGTAGATTGTCTCAGTTTATCCCCTTTGTCATTTTTTCATTAAGTTCCTGTATAATTTCTGGCCCTGCAATGGTGCAGTGGTAATATGTTTGCCAAGCTTGCCATTATCCAGAGTTCAATTCTCAGTGACGAAACAAGGATGCTTACCGACAGACTATTTACTGTCATCTGGAGGTTGGTTCCCTAGGCCGTAAGAGGTTCCGATTCCTTGAAAAACTGGGTCCTGGTGCTGCATGACTCTTGACGTTCATGCTACCGTAAAACTCATACAAACAAATAACCCTTTATAATTAGAATTAATACAGAAATGTGTATGTGTTCTTATTCATCATCAGTAGAGATTAATCTGTTTATAATTTTGACACTTGCATTTGGATCTTTTAGTTCTGTCCGAAAGGTGATCCTGAGAAGTTGAATGTCCATTTGGTATGTCATACGCATAATGATGTAGGGTGGCTGAAAACAGTCAGCCAGTATTATTATGGAGGTACGTAGCTTTTTCTTGTATTCGTAATGCAATTATTTTATCAGTTAATAAGACCGCTCTCCATAAATATTTTATCAACGTGTAACATTAACGGTAAATTTTCTGCAGCAGAAGAGTAGTGCTATAATCCCCTCATATGCTGGGCTTTGTGCAGTGGCATAGCTAGATACTTCGCCAACCGTGGCAAGTGACTCTCATTGCCGATAAGTAAGCCTCAAAATGGGGTAACAAAGCAATAAATTTTGTTTATTAAAGGCTAATTGCTGTCCCCGAATTGTGGGGCTTGGGGCACCTGTCTCCCTTGGCCCCCCCTGGCTATGCTATTGGCTGTGTGTGATCCCTAGTTTAGTTTATGGGGTGGGGAGAGATAAGGTCGTGCTATGCCTGGATCTATCGTTTTCTGTTTTGGTGTAAATCCCTAGACCAGTGGTTCCTAACCCCGGGGGAGGGGGGTGGTCGCAAACAGGCTTCTGGGGGACGTGGTCACAAACAGGCTTCTGGGGGACGTGGTCACCGTAAGTAGTTTTAGTTGCAATTATTTTTATAAGGAATGTCATACTGTTTCCAACGCTTTTATATTTCAACATGGCTACATTGCAATGTTCTACTAACGGTTGTTAACTTCATATCTATAATATACATTAATTTATATAATTAATATAATTTACATAATTAATGTAATATATATAATATACTACAATATAATTTCATATTCAATGCGTTTTCTTTACTCTGTAGAATGCTGTGACATTTCAATGAATAGAAAATGCTTGTCATTGTTACGGTTGTGTTACTTTTGAATTTTACTTCATTGTAAGTGCCTACATGCATTCTTACATGCTTTCGTTTCCATCTGCTCTTGGTTTCATTAGCACATGCATACTTCATGTCACTGTTTTAACGTGCAGTACATGTATAATTTTATTTTCCGTGGATCATGTCCCAACGTAAAAAGCAAGTGAAAACTTTGCGTGAGAGATTAAAAATAGTGGAGAGAAGCCTGTCGATATTGCGAAAACATCTTGGCTTATTTTGTAAAACTGCTAAATTTTGTAATTGCCAAGAAGGGCAAAACATGAGAATAGCTCAAAAAATATGGTAACGTTAGTAAGAAGAGGAAAACTTGTAGGGAGTCACGTTCAGCTAGTTGGAAAGTATACATTTTATGTGGTACTAGCAGGTACAGGCTTTTAATATTCTAGTTAATGGAACTATTCTTTCTGAGAAGGCAAAGACGATTGCCGTACAGCTGAACATCGAAAATTTCGCAGCACCTAATGGCTGGTTAACAAGATTCAAGGACCTGCGTGGCCTAATATACAAGAAGTTAACCTGAGAAAGTACTACAGTGGACAGCGAAAGAACATAAGTGTGGCTGGAAAAATTGCCACCCTTGTTATTCGGCTACAAATCATGTGAAATTTCAACGCCGATGAAACAAGAGTTTTCTGCAGTATGTTTCCTGATCGAACTTTGCTTCTTAAAGGAGAGTCTTGTCATGCACGGAATATTTGAAAGACATAATCCCTGGTTTAATATTTTAGATCTCGAAAACTCGTATTTTGAACTAAAGTGTAAAGTTGGCTTGAAACAAAGGTTAATCGTAAATTTTTTCAGGAAGCAGTAGTGTTAGTAGTTGTAAAACATAATGTATTGTAACTTACATATATTTCAGAAAATAATAATTGCTAAACTGTTCTTATCTGTAATTTTGAATGGTTTCCTGGAACTTCGGTTTTCCCCGAATATATATATATATATTTTTTTTCCTCCATCCCCTTGAAAAATGATAGATCAAGGTTTCACCATATTTCACTATTTTAGTAATACGGATTACGGCCCTGTAATAGTGTAGCAGTAATGTGTGCCATTATCCTGGGTTCGAATGGTGCCAAAAAAATGACCGGTTACTGACCAATTGCATACTGAAGTTCAGGGGTTGATTCCCTTGACTTCGAAAGGTTTGGATTCCTCAGAAAACTGTTGGTCCCGGCACAGCACAACCTTTGCTGTTCTTGTGGCTTAATGGTAGCAAATGAAAGTGGTAGGTTTTTAAGGTTCACTAATATTATGGTGATTCGAAAGTTATTGTCATTTCCTGACTTGCCGACAGCTTTTATGTGTAGAAATAGAAACAAATAAAATTAAACTGTTTGGTTGCAACTGTAAGTTTAAATTGTTCAGCCTTTATGTGCTTTGCTGAGCTTATGCACTTTTCAAACAATCGTTGTGTGAGGTAGTTCCAGCTTATTTGAAGTACATATTCCTGTGCTAGTGTATGAATTTGCACTTACAGCATAGTGCACAGTTTTAGAATTCCTCATCAAAGGCTTTCCAGTGCATGCCTTGTCCACAAGGATGCAGTCTCCAATTTTCGATCACTGACATCAAAATTTTGTATTTTTTTCAGACACTGCTCCATCACTTTCCACAATATGTTTCCCTCACCACAGCTCTAAACTTTTATCGGAAGTAAAACCGTAACACCACTCAGATTATGTATTTCTTGTATGTAGCTCACAACAGAAAATTTTCCAATAAATTAAGGCATTATTATTCCATTTGTACAAACTGGATGATTTACAGTTATATATTGTTTCTGTTTAGCGTATGTGCACTGAGTCATTGTTTGATACAAGACAATTCTTCAAAACATCAATGATTTTTAGTTTACCTTAATAAAACTTTTTAATTTAAGTAATTTTTCTTCTTTTTTTCTCCAAGCCAAACAGGATATTCAGCGAGCAGGAGTGCAGTACATATTGGACTCTGTTATTGACTCTTTGCGGAAAGACCCTAAGAAGAAGTTCATTTATGTAGAGACTGCCTTTTTCTATATGTGGTGGAAAAACCAACACGACTCCGTCCGCCATCAAGTTAAGCAACTGGTTTGCAATGGTTCGTATTAAGAAAAATCTATTCATTTAACACGATTAGCTAACCTAACTATCTCATTTAAGAGAGCTATCATCGAACTAATCTATCAACATGTACACAAAACCGATGACATGGTTGTTTAACCTTTGCAGTCCAGTACCTTAAAACTAAAAAAAGAAAAAAAGATCGGTGATGTCATGTGTATTATAAATAGCTGCTATGCTATCAAGAACTTATATATATATATTTTAAAGTGAGAAGACCATCTCCCGATACGATCACAATCCTACAACGTTTCTTTAAAGTTTTTCCTTTGGATATCTTTACAAGACATGTTTGCTTGCTTGTGTACAGGGGAAATTGGAAAGGGTGGCAGCCGAAGACTGCGCTGTAATTCCAGAACTACAAGACCTGAATTTGTTGCAAGTGTCTTTCTTACCAAAATATTGCACGGACTGAGCATGCAGGTGGACTTTTGAAAGACAAAAATAATTAAATTGTTTGCATTGTGAGACTTGGCCTGAAAAATTTTATCTTTGATTGTAAAACCAAATTCACGATTTGCGTATGAAATAAACGGAAAACGCCCGCGCGTGTTTCAAATGACAAATTTGTCATCGATGTTTATGAATTTAACAACCATTGGTTATGAGTTGGCGACAATTGTCGCTTTGTCGCCATGCTGGCTCGAACACTATATATATGTATACATACACAGGGTCTCCCATAAAGCCGAAAACAAAGCACATAAAGAGATTTCTTGAAAACTTTCAATATAAAAAACTGTCACTTGGGGCCTGGTCACCGCAAAGCCATCCAAAGCCTGGGCTTTAGGCTTCACAATTTTAGGGGACCCCAAAAAAGCCAAAATGTTATTTCATTTTTAGAAATATTTTTTTTATTTTTACCAAATCCCCCCCCCCCCTAAAAAAAAAAAAAAATTGCAGTGCAGTAGCCATTTGTAAACAACTGTGTTCCTTCAACTTTTTATGTGATTGTAAATTTTGCTTTACAAAAGTGCAGAAAAAAAAAAATGTATGTAACTTACGGTTACTCAAACCTTACATTGTAGCAAATTCACTAGCATTTAAGTTCAGGCTGATCTTTTCAATGAAGCAGTCTATAGCAAAGATCAGTCAGGGGTGTTGCTGGGTGCTCATAAAACTGGGGCTCCAAGGATTGACTATATTTAAAAATGTGGTTCCCCCAAAAAACAAAACATTGATTTTTCTCATTGAAACATTTATTTTAGTAAGTTTTCCAGCATAACACTATAAAACGATTTTATATTACATTTGCAAATAAGTATAAAGAAAAATAAACTACTAAATTTTTGAAGATTTTTTTGCATTGTAGGACAGCTGGAATTCATTGGAGGTGGGTGGAGCATGAACGATGAAGCAGCAACACATTATAATTCAATTATCGATCAGATGACATGGGGTCTACGTATCTTGAATGATACGTTCGGACAGTGCGGAGTACCAAAGGTGGCCTGGCAGATCGATCCATTTGGCCATTCCCGTGAACAAGCATCATTGTTTGCCCAGGTAAGATTAAACTTACGAACGTGTAA
This sequence comes from Dysdera silvatica, assembly GCA_006491805.2. Lineage (NCBI taxonomy): Eukaryota > Metazoa > Arthropoda > Arachnida > Araneae > Dysderidae > Dysdera > Dysdera silvatica. The sequence continues at coordinate 83,127,439 of QLNU02014802.1, forward strand.
GGAAAATAATTTCTAAACTAGCTCCGATCACTTATAAGCTAAACTAGACTAGCTCACTCCTGAACTGAACTGCTTTACCGTAATGAGGTAATGCAAAGATCGAAAAACGCTGCTTCAGATATTGGTAATGGCTTTTGAATTTGCGACTCTCACATGGTTGTGATTGCTACTTCAATATATAATGATACATGTGCTACAACAAACCAAGCAAAGTAATAGTTCATTGTTCTTGTGAGTTAACTTGAAGTAGTTGTGGCTCAATTCATGGCATTTGTAACTGGATACGTTGTAGTTGTGGTTCATTTATTTTACTGTATTTGCCCTGCAGTAGTACAGTATGGTAATGTGTTTGCCTAGTGCACAGTTAACTCGGGTTCGACTCCCAGCAGTGCAAAGAACGCTTACTCAGAGATCTCATAAAGATCGCACTGCTCACTGTAGTCCGGGGTTTGGTTCCCCAGGCCTTAAGAGGTTCGGATTCCTCGGAAAACAGTAGGTCCCGGCGCAGCATGACCACTGTAGTCTTTGAGCCGTAAAACCAAAAGCAATTTTACTGCATTTGTGGCCGAGTAAAATCAAAATACCTCAAGGACAGGTCAAAATGAATTACAGCAAATTTTCCTGTTAACAACTGTCAAGGGATGGAAGAAAAGAGTCGTTAACCAGAAAAAAAGGTTAGTTGGAATATGTGTAATTCTTTTAAGCATTCACCAGGACCTTCAGAATGTCGTCATAAATAGTCGTTAATTAGGGAAACAGTATTAACACCTCTCGTCATCATGTAACTAATCTCTTCACAGCTAAACTGTGTTTTTTGCGTTTAAATTTGACATCTGATTTACAGTTTCTATACCAAGTCATTGTACGAAATGTTCAGCTTTTTTTTTGACTCATTCAGTAGTTTACTGAAAATGTAGAGGCTAATTCTAACATTAAAAGTGCGGCATTAGATGCTATGAAAATAACAGATTCTACTTGGCAGTTGCTGAAACAACCATTAGAAGTTAATTTCGATATCCAGGGGTTTCCTTTGATATTGAGATCGAGAGAGTAACTGGTATTAATTTAGAAAATAACTGTTTAAAATTCGAATAATATTGGACGTTTGATAATGATTTCATTACTGCAGAAGTAACAAAAGAGGAAGACATTTTAAGCATAGTAAAGCATTATTAATATGGGAACACTCCTGATGAAGAAGAAAGCTTTGAAGGTGAGTTTGACATTCCAACCCAGAACGACGCTTTACAAGCCATTGATTCAATTAACAATTTTCCGAGTTCAAGATAGTACAGAAGTCGCTTTTTTCCCTCCACCCTAATAGCTTGACACGAATCGTTTATCCTATGGTGTGTCGACTTATGAAAACTCCACACGTTAAGGAAATTTGGTTCTTAAATCGCATATTTTCAGTTTAGGCCAAAGTTTTTTTTACTCATTTATTACAAAGCCAGAAGTTAATCCATAGTAGTATTAATCATTAAATTATTAACAACAGATTATTTTTCATAAGATATTATTTCCTTTCTCAGGGTTGACACAATTGCTAAATGGTCAACACACAACGCCACCAGGCCATATTTTTTGTAATTTTTCACGAAGAATTTTTGTAGATAGTAAATTTATGATACCCGTTCTTGAGATCAAACTAGATCTTTCAATGTATATGAGAAAAAGAGACATGGCCTTGACATAGAGTTGAACTAGGATCATTTCATTATATATATATGGAGTACCTTAACCACTAGGCCATTAAGACGCATGAACAACAATCCCTTTCTCCATAAATACGGCTTTTGTAAGATATTTTAACCTTCCTAAGTGTAATAATATCGTACAAAACCTTATATATAGAGAAAGGGTGCATCGTCGGGTTTTAATAGCTTACAAAAAACTTACATACGGAGAAAGGGCGTGTCGTTCTTGTGCCTTAGTGGCCTAGGGGCTAAGGCACTGTGGATCTAATAGAGGGACCTTAGTTCGACTCTAGGCCACGCCGGTCTCCTTTTCTCCTATACATTGAAAGCTCTAGTTTGAGCTCCAGCACAGTCTCTCAAATCTCTGTAGTTTGAGGATAGGTGTTGGAAATTTATTATCAACAAGCTATTATTAATAGTATTGCTGTGTGTTAAATTGTAGTGATTCATTAAATTTACATTGTGTTTTTGATATTCAGATGTATTACGATGGACTGTTTTTTGGGCGATTGGATTACCAAGACAAAGAAAAGCGAATGAATTCTAAAACCATGGAACAAGTTTGGAAAGGCAGTGGAAACTTAGGTATATAGTTAGCCTTAAAAATTATCATTTCTTTATTTACTTTTGATTATGCTTATTTAATGATTATTGCAATTTTAATCGTCACAGTTATGTAATAATTATTTGTAATTATCATTATTTAATGATTATATGTATTTGTAATTATCATCTTTATTTGATGATTATCTGTATTTGTAATTTTCGTTGCTATTTAATGACTATCTGTATTTGTAATTTTCGTTGCTATTTAATGACTATCTGTATTTGTAATTATTATAATAATATTGATTATTAGTATTCTCACAATCATTGATTCATCATGATTATTATATATTTATTTAATGATTACTTACCATCGTGATCATTATATAGTTATTTAGTGATCATCAATGTTTGTAATTGTCACGATCAGACCTACAAAAATTTCCAAATGCCATCGGTGACTAAATTTTACAGATGGCAAGTAAGAAATTTGGCCTATAATTCAAAACATCGAAAAATTCTATATGTGTTACTATGTATTTGGAATATATATATATTTTTTAATAGTGGGTGAGTATGGTTCACTGATTTATTAAGCCCTGATTATTGTTATTAAATGATCTAGTATACTCAAAACATTCATTAATTGGTAGTCTAAGCTAACTATATTCTCATGTTAATTCTATCAACGTTTTAATTCTGACATTATTGTCGATGATGTTAACCATTACATCGTGGCCAATGCCCAACACCATCTCTTCTTAATTTGTACCAATTGGTTCTCCGGGAGAGTAGTTAAAAGAACGTATGAGTTTTGGAGCCAGAAATTAATTATTTGAGCTATTACAAATGGAACTTTTTGTGGAATGCACATTATTTTTCTATTATGTTTTAATGTCCTATTCTGAGCCTCGTGGAACATCCTTAGCGTAATAATAGATTCCTCTCCTCCACTTGTAATAAGTTCCGATGCGTCCATTGATTACTTAACTGCACAAACAGTAGAATTTTTTAAACAGGCGTTTCTTCAAAATTTTCTACTACTGTTAGATAGATGATTCTCATTGAAATATTAACTTGTGTTTTTAAAGTACAGGACCATGAACATTAAGGCGGCTATACATGTAGCAATTTATCACAGGAAGGTCGGTGAAAGTGGAAAAAAACCATCTGTGTGTATAATGAAAATTTATGGGCTTTGCTATAGTCCCCAGCAAGATCTAAAAACAATTCTTTTAGAATCAATAGGAAACAACAGCTCGTGGAAAGCCCAAGTGTGTGTGTGTAGACCCACAGGGAAAATGTGGGCAGTAAAATCTGTCTGATAAATCGCACTTATGTAGCTGCCTTAAGACAGACAAATTGATGACGGTGGTGACTTTATTCCATATTGTTAGAAAGTGGAGATAGCTCCTAATATGTATGAAGAGTCCGTGTTATTATTTTGCTGTCATACGGGTAGGCAGCCAATGAAGTTAAGAGACCACTATCCTAAGTAATAAAGGTTTCAATTCTTTGGAAAAATGGTACGGTCCACCGTACCATGACCTTAGCTGCTGTATGCCATAAAATAAAAGAAACGGGTGACCTATTCTGAAGTCGTGGCACAAAAACTATGCTAAGTGTATATAGTAGAAACTCAATCTGGATTAATTGGATAATAAATCCGGATAAGTAAAACACCGAATAATTGAACACAATTAAAAAATAAATGAATAGAAAATCAGAAAACCGGGAAAAAACAACAAAACAAAAACGACCACATTTAAAAATGGTATAGCAACCTTATTGATGTATATTAAAAATACTTTACGATAAAAATACGAATAAAAATACGTTCGACCAGCCGGTGTGTCATGTGCAAGGGGCTTCCGTTGTCATGGGAGCTGTTCTCCTCCTACTCTTTCCCTCTTCTCTTTTGCATGGAGGGGTGGGGTTGTTTCAGAAAGAAAAAAGAAAATTTGAGTTCCGCATGCCCAGATAAATCTCATGTGTACAGAAAACGGCAGTTGGAATGGGAGAGCAAGTTCTTAATAAGCTTCACCGCATTAAACCTCGTCTTGAGGTGTGGCAGTCTAGCTATAGTAGTGACTGTCATAAAGAGGTCACTCTGGCTAGATTTCGCATCGGGTCAATATCTCTCCTGTCTATATCTCT
>QLNU02014802.1:83131938-83158079 GCA_006491805.2 Dysdera silvatica
GTGTATAAATATATCATGTGACCTGAGGTTACTTTAAGTTGTCAATCATAACTTAACCAACTCATTGAACGGTCTTGAGGCATAAATTCTTCTTTTTTCCGGTGCTACGATTCATAGTGGATCTTGGCTTTCTTAATTGTTGTCACCCACTCTCCTCTGTCTGAAACAATATGTTTATAAGTCTACGTGAAGCAATACGTGCATACAATTACAAATATGTAAATGTGAATGCAACACTGTACGGAGTAAAAAAACTATCAAGTGTGATTTGCCTCCTTTTGTATTTTTTGAAGGAGAGATAGATAAGGTCATGTTGTGTTAAACAAGGCGTATGTTTGTATTTTGGTTAGGTTTATTTCCCGATCTAATATGGCATTGATGCAGTTTGCTTCTTTTGATAGCAGCAATATGATGGTGAATGACAAGGCTTCGAAGTTTTAAGATGGCTTAGTTGGATTTTGTGGTTTAAAAATGAATGAAATTCGAAGGCCATACCATGGGGGGGTTTATCTGGAGGATGTGACACCAGGTGTCCCAGTAACTAGAACTCCGAAGGATGTGACACCAGGTGTCCCAGTCACTAGAACTCTGAAGGATGGTCCTATTGCAAAAAGTCCCACCTGTAGCAAATGCTTTGCCACACACCAGCAATTTGACTGCTTATCACTGTATGGTCCTAAATTATTGACCCATAGTGTTTGCAGAAGAAATAATCATTTCCGATGACACAATTTAAACGTTTTATCGTATTCAGAAATGTTGGTTGGATGATTTAGTGTTCGACTAGTTCTTGGTGTTGTTGTGTTCCTGGGTTGGGAAGGAGGTTAATTTTTTTGGTAATTTTGAACTGTATTGTTCAAATATGAAGTCTTATATCACATAGCCACGATCCAGCTGCAGATAGATCAATTAATTGTACTTGTTTAGAAGTGCACTGTGATTTACAGGTCCTATTCATTTGCATGTCCCACCGCAAGGAGCAGACATAAGTAATGCTGTGGAAGGCTTCCGTATTCCTGAAAAAAAAAAAAAATTTTTGTTTTTGAATTTACTTTTCCAAACATGATTGTAGGTCAGATTATAGCTTGTGTACCATACGTTGGACAACCCTTATCTAAAAGGTCACAGCGTTGTAGTAACATAGGTGACTACTTACTCATCCTTGTCCACACTATTACAATGAATTTTCAAATTATGCAGACCTGCCTCGGTCACAATTAGTATTGATAATTGGAATTCTGCCATAATTTAAGTTCATAATGGACCTTAAAAAAATATTTTTTTACCTTAATAACATATATGGCATTAGTATATCATATATAATACGTATATAATAATGTAATATAATATTATATGTATATAAATATATATCTTTGTTTCTTTATAGTGGTACTGCGAAGCAAGCAGTAACTTACGATTATGTGCAAACTTTGGCATCGGCAATAGATACATGTCAGGTACTACCTTATTTTATACTTTAACACACACATTGTAACATTTAACCCCTGGACACCCATTTAATTTTTCAATACTTCGTTCTTTACATGTGCCATCATTGCCCTAACATCCATAATTGTCTTTAATCCTAAATGATGGTGTAACAGTAATGCCAGGTTTGAATCTCACTGGTTACAAGCATTCATAGTTTTTTATGCCGATCCGTGTTCTGGTGTTTAGTTTTTTGGATGATAGACCAATGCAGCCTCCTCCACAACAACGATCCTTACGAGTCGCACAGCCACAGCTTCACTGAAGGGGCATGCACCTACAGTCAGGGGCACCAAGAGCCAATGCAGGCCCTTAGGCTCACTTCAACCAGACCCCTTTCCTGGGAAGTGGCATAGATATTTTTTTCAGGGTGGCCCCCCACAGCATAGGTCCTTGTCAGCACAGGCCCTTAGATTTCATCTGGGCCCCCCCCCCCAGGTTTGCAGTCCTTGCTGCCCTCCTTTCTTCGGCTCTACCTATAATATTTAATCTCGGGTATATAGGGTATAGGTAAAAATGGTGAGTGTCCTGTACGACACTACCAGAATTAAGCCTGGCTTTTGGCATTGTAGTACTACATTTTCTCCAATGTGGCACAAAAATTATCTAGGGCTGCTACAGTGTATTTGTACCACTGTTGGGACACTGCTGCACACTTTTCTTTTTTTATATCTTTTTTTTAAACTCTACATTTTCTTTTTTAACCTCCATGGCATTATTTGATATTGCGAGATATCTACAATGTCGAGCTTACACATAAAAATTGCTGAGCTAACTCACTCTTGGTACATTTATTTTGCCTGTTTTTATCGATGAGTTTATTTTGTGTGGCACTAAATGTTTGCTGGTGTTTAATATGTATCTTTAGAAAGAAGTAGGTATTTTCTCTGAGCTGTTTGTGTTTACTTTTAGAAAGAAGTGGTCACTGATTCATTCAAAAAATTGTTGCCCCTGAACAAGACTGAACTACCTCAGCAATATTTCTGCAATTACTTGAACATAAGTGAATGTGACATCACCGAAAGTGACAAGCCGGTAAGATCATTTTCTTGTCATAGTAGGACCATATCAATTAACGTAGATTACTGTTGCAAGATTATTATTTTTTTTTTAAAGTTTAGCAGGATCATAGATAAGTATTGTAAAACCATTTTTTAGTATAACAAGATCATGGATGGCTGTAGCAAGAACATCGATTAGTATTGCCAAGGACACATTCTAGTGTCCTTGAAATACTAATCGATGATAGATTCTTTACTGGATTTCTTCTGCTTCAATCGTATTAAATTTAATAAATTTATTGATTTCATACCCATCCATACCTCGAATCATCGTTATCTAACTTCCTATAATTCCTGTCTTTTTCCTTTAATATGCCGTATTGAGCGTGGTCGAAGACGCATGGGTTTATGCTGGTCCAAAGTTGTGGAACGTGTTACCAGATAATATTAAGAACTTTAATTCTATTTCAGTGTTTAAAAAAGAGTCATAAAATTTTTTATTGGCCCTTAACCGGATATTCTGCGACGTATTAATTTATTTTATTTTAAATTTAAATTTATTTTATTTTAAATTTAAATTTATTTTTACTTGTTTCAAATTTTATTATATGTATGGGTGATATGGGCTTTGTCAAATCTCTGGTTCTTTCCCATGTCATCCAGGCATATCATGATAATACTGTATATCATCTATATATAATATATATATATATATATATATGGTGTTTTGTAATTTTGCGAAATAAATTGAATTGATTTGAATTGAACTGAGATGTAAAGTTATGAAAAACAACACCAGCAAAAAATAAAAATCCATTAAAAATCAAGCACTGAGTCCTAGGGTCGCAAACCACTCACAGCGCTAGTTCTAAAACCATCCAGTATGCCCAAATATTTGAAACCAGTGCAACAAGATGCAATGCCCCAATAGTCTATGCACTGGATCAGCTAACCTGAATCGTATTTTGTGCTTTTCACGCACTGGTTGTAAATATTTGTGCATGCTGGACGGTTTTAGAACTAGCGCTGTGAGTGGTTTGTGAACCTAAGTTTCATATCTAATATTATTCATTTTGATGGGTACTATCACACCTTAAAATTCTGATCATTAATTCAGTTACACCCTGTATATATATATATATTCAACCATTATCTATCCACTGCTGGATGAAGGTCTCTCCAAATGCTTTCCACACAAGTCTATCCTGGGCCATTCGTTTCCACGTCACCCCAACCTGTTTTCTTATTTCATCCACCCATCTAGTTTGAGGACGTTTTCTAGGTCTTCGGTGGTCTCTTGGAATCCAGTTCAGAATTTCTGTTGTCCATCGTTGATCAGTTCTTCTTGCAATATGCCCAGCCCATCGCCATTTCAGCCCTTTTACTTTAACAATGATGTCCTCTACTCTAGTTTGCTCTCTCACCCAAGTGTTTCTTTTTCGATCTCTCCTAGTTATTCCAAGCATGCACCTCTCCATGCTCCTTTGCGTTGTCTGTAACTTTCGTATTGCTCCAACTGTTAGACTCCATGTCTCTGATCCATAAGAGAGGACTGGCAATACACACTGGTTGAAGACCTTTCTTTTTAGACACAAAGGCAATTTCCCCTTCAGGATAAAACTGTTTCTTCCAAATGCACTCCAGCCAAGTTTAATACGTCTGTTGAGTTCTTTCATAATGTTGCCATCCATTGAAATCAGCTGGCCAAGGTAAATATATGAATCAGCAATTTCTAGCTCAATGTTGTCAACTTGTATTTTTGTTTCCTCTACAAAATTATTGAACATGATCTTAGTTTTTTGTAGGTTCATCTTGAGTCCAACTTCTTTACTTCTAGTTGAGAGCTCCTGTACCATGTCTTGGAGTTCTGATGGGTTCGTTGAAAAAATAACAATGTCATCAGCAAACCGCAAATGATTTAAATATTCACCATTTATTTTTATTCCCTTGTTATTCCAATTTATCAGCTGAAAAATCATCTGTAAAGCTGAAGTAAAAAGTTTTGGAGAAATGGTATCTCCCTGCCTCACACCTTTACCAATTTTGATAGTTTTGGTATCTTTATGTAACCGAAATTTTGCACTTGCATTTTTATACACACGTTTCACCATGTCAATGTACACATCCTCAATGTCTGTTGATCTTAAAGAGTTGATGACTGCTGATGTTTTAATAGAGTCAAAGGCCTTCTCATAGTCAATAAATGCAACACACAATGGAAGTTCATATTCATGTGTTCTTTCAATTAATTCTCTTAATACTTGAATATGGTCCACTGTACTGAATCCACTTCGAAATCCAGCTTGTTCTCTTGGTTGAGCTGCATCTAATTTTTTCTGCAGGCGATGTGTTAGCACTTTTGTGAAGATTTTATAAATAGCAGGTAACAAGCTAATTGGTCGGTAATTTTTCAAATCCTCTTTATCACCTTTTTTATGCAAAAGAATTACTGTTGCAGAATCCCATTGGTTTGGTATGTTACCGCTGTTAAGACATTTGGTAAAGAATTTTGCAAGTATGTCTTCTACATATTCTCCAGCTTCTTTTAGGATATCTAATGTAATACCATCATCGCCAGGGGCTCTTCCTTTCTTCATACTTTTTATTGCAAATGAAACTTCTTCTTTTAAGATTTTAGGAGCTGTTCCTTCGACTATTTCAGTGTCTTCGTTTAATCCACTGTTACTTTCATATAGTTTTTTGTAGAATTCTTCAACTCTTCTAAGTATTTCTTCCCTATTTCTTGTTACGGTGCCATCCTCTCCTTTTAATGCAATGATGTGTTTCTTCCCAACAGATAAACTTCCTTTAACAACCCTAAGGCTCTTGTTATTTTCAATGGCCTTCCTTACTAACTCACAATTGAATTTTCTTATGTCTTCTTTCATGCTTTTGCGCAGAGTTTTACAAAGTTCTATGTACTCAATCCTGGAACTGGTATTTCGATTGTCCACCTTCATATCTCTTCGCCTTTTCATGAGCTGTTTCGTCTTCTCAGATAATTTGCTATTGTGCTTTTTACAGGTTACACCACCAATTTCCCCAGCAGTTTCAACTATTGTCTTAACAATGTTTTCATTTGCTTCTGAGATATCACTTTCATCAATAAGTCCTTCCAGTGCAGAAAAGCGATTTTTTAATTCCAACTTGAATGCCTCGGTATTTTCTTTTAATTTCTTTAAATCCACCCTCTTACTTACTTGTTTCCTAATGAGCTTCTGTCGTTCTAATTTAGTATTTAAGTGCACTTTACATCTCACCATTCGATGATCACTTCCAGTATTAAATCTGTTCAGTACACTGCAATCTTCAATAATTGATTTCTTGTTTGCCAGGATATAGTCAATTTCACTAGTTCCCCCATTTGGGTGTTTCCATGTCCATTTTCTTTGCGGTTTCTTCTTAAAAAATGAATTCATGATGCTAAGGTTTTCAGCTTCTGCAAATTCGATGAGTTGATCGCCACGTTCATTCCTTTCCCCATATCCGTATTTACCAACCGATGTCTCTCCTTGTTCCTGTTGTCCAATTCTTGCATTGAAATCCCCCATGATGAGCTTGATATGTTGTTTCCCTTTGGTGTGTAACTCTTTGATTTCTTCATAAAATTCTTCAACCTCTTCGTCGGTATGGCTTGATGTTGGTGCATATACCTGTACTATTTGAAGTTGGTATCGCTGGGTTAGTTGAACAACGAGCCTCGCTGCTCGATCTGATGTACTTTCAACTTCCAGAAGACAGTCTTTAATTCTTTTGTTGATTAAGAAGCCAACACCACTTGTTCTTCCAGTTTCCGTTCCTCTATAATAAAACAAATGTCCACTTTTAAGTTCCACCAACTCTTCACCTTTTCTTCTAACTTCACTGAGTCCTACAATGTCCCATTTGATCTTGTCAAGTTCTTCTTCCAATTCCTGAAGTTTTGCTTCAGAAGCAAGGGATCGTCCATTAAACGTAGCCAAGGTCAATAACAAACGGCAGCCTGGGCCATTCCAGTGATTCTTAGCACCCCCTGCTTTCATGCCACACTGACCGCTGCCTTGATCAGGAGCACTCCAGCACCTGGAGACTAGGGGCCATGGTTTCTGGTGTGTCAACATAATGGAGGAATTAGCCATAATTTCACCACGCTGGCTAGACGGGTTGGTGAATTAGCCCTCCCCTTCCGCCTTTCTATCCGTGCAGCAAATATTAATTTGCCACATAAATAGAAAGCTCAGCCTGCACCACTTGAAGGCGGGGTAGGACACTAGGTTACTGGCCTGGCCGGTTCCACACATCGTCACATACGTTCAGCGTGTGGGTCTCCTTCCAGTTAGATACCAGCAACCCTTTTGCAGGCCATATATATATATATATATACTTTTTTTGTTATTTTGTGTCCATGTGGTAATATAGTATAGTGGCATATTGTTTTTAATTACCTTAAATAATTCTGGCTAATACCTATTTTTACTGTTGCTTTCTGTAGCATATTTTTTTTTATTTTTAATGGGTTTTGCTGAGTTTTCAAGCATTTTTGAATGTAAAGTATGCATAGTGAGTGTAATGTTTTTATATAGCCCATTTAATTAGATACATTAGTGAAAGCTTTGGTTTATGAATTAAACGTATTTACCATTTTTTATCAGCTACTAACTGAAGGCTATGTCGTTTCATACTCTTCATTTCAGGTTGCAATTACTATATACAATCCACTTGGTTGGAACATCTCAACATACATTCGTTTGCCAGTTAATGGCACCGCCTACAAAGTTTATGATCCAAAAGGTTCTGTTGTCACCGTTCAGGTATTCTGATTACACTTTCACATGTTTTTTAATTTTCTTATATATTTTTTTCATTTTTTTCTTATGAATAAAATAATTTTAATGTAGCATCACACAGATCAATAAACACGAAATCAAAAGTGGGAGGGTGGGGAACATTAATAAAAAAAAAAAAAGTTTTCTCTCTCATGATGCATTTGATTTTAATGCTATTTAACCTTGAGTTATAAATTGGAATTCCTTTTCAAATGGGATATTGAAAGCCTCCCATTTAAGAAGGAGTTCCAATTTATAACTCAAAAGTTAAACAGCATCAAAATAAAATATGCCACGAAAGAGAAAATACTGTTTTATTAATGAGCTCCATCTCCCCCGTTGATTTCCTGTGTATTGATTTTGACAACCCCTCTTCCCCCCCCCCCCTCGTATAAAAATATAAACCATGTAATAGGTACAACATTATATTTATGGGTATACACATACCACACCACACACACACACACAGGGTGATTCAATATTCACTCTCTCTCCATACAAACTTGTGTAGTCCACTTTGTAAAATAGTGTATAGGGTGTAAGGAACACTATAAAACTTTTTTTTTTATTAATAAAGCTATGTTTACGTATAAAACTTCTACTTGTATGCTAAGAATCAAGTTGTATGATCATAAGCATACACAGAAAGTTCGTAAGTGGGGGGGGGCTGCAGCTTACAAATTCCTATGTTAAATGTAGAAAATTTCATTGCAAAGGTGGGGGGGTGAGTTACAACCCTCATCAACACCCTCTGCGTATGCATGATAGGTATGAGGGTTCCTATGCAACTTGGAATTGTTAGGAAATTTGAAATTGCACGAAAAGTCAGGGGGGAAAGTGAAATTTTTTTATCAGACCTAAGAAAGTCAAGGAAAATCTTCCTAACCTGTCCTAAATAGCTGAATTTCATGCAAACATGATGCCGTTTTCCCCAAAACCAAAGTTCAATTCAAAGTTTTGTTTGCGAACAGTCATGGAATCTTGTCCGAAAAGTCGGGGAACCTGGAAAAGCCATGGACTTCCCCCCACCAAGGTAATTGGGAACCCTGGGTATGTATTTGTGTATGTGTGTATGTTGCATGTGGATTGTCATGTGCTGAATTGCATTGTGATCATTAAACATCCTCCTCAGGTTTAAAAGAGGCTCCATTTTTCAAGAGCACCATGCAGCTGGAAGTTAAGTCTGTTGCCATGCGTTCGTTAATGAAAATGCTTTGATAACTAAAATAATAACTTAAATTATTGCAGTTAAAATTTAATACCATTGACAGCTGTTTCAGTAGCACATAACTATTTTCATCAGAGTGATAACAACTAATTCGTTTCTAATGTTTTGCTTTATTGTTTCATATCTTCCATCAGAATTTGCATAGTGAGTTTCGAGTCAATCAATATATAAATAAATCTTCTGTAGTTTCCTACATTTCGAGAAACTAAATATGAGTTTAGAATTCTTAAAATGCTCATTTTTGTTCCATGTAGCTAGTTGATTTGCCCACAGCCGTCCAGAAAATTCCTGGAAGAAAAAGCACAGCTAAAGCGGAATTGGTTTTCAAAATTGATCTCCCAGCACTGGGTTCCTCAACTTACTTGATGCGAAAATCTTCAAGTACGTAGCCATGATATCTTTCTCCATCAATATGTAATTTGGGTTCAAATGTACGAGTACCTTTTAAAAAACAATATGCATGCGGTGAAATCCCAATTTTATGTTTCTTCATGATATGTTTTCTCCATGTTGAATGTCCTTTTTTTTTCAAAGTTTCAGATAGGAAATGAATCAAATCGAATTATATTCCCCACTTCATGCATTTTTCTGCATTGTATGTTTTGTTTTGAACGATCTCAATCGTAATGCAGTGAAGGTGCAGTTTGGGTTTTGGCATAACTCAATTGGTCTTTAGAAAAAGTCATTTAGGTTCTTAGAAAATCCTTAAAACTCCTTATTCCGTACGTTGGAAAAAGAGTGGGAATCCCTTTGAAAAGTCGGGAGAAAGCTTCGTTGAGAAAGCTGTTTTGAATAGATGAATTTCCATCAAGCGTGAAGCCATTTTCCCTGTAACCAAAGTTTGATCGAAAGTCTTGTTTCCAATTGAGCAGGGAATTTTGCCGGAAAAGCGTGGAAAAGTAAGGGATTTTTTTTTCTGTAATGTGAATAGGAACCCTGATTAGTCTAGATCTCAGCTGTTCTTGAACTGTGGTCCATAGACCCCATGGGTCCATGGGACCCTATTAGGGGTCCATGAGACCCTCCCAGTGTTCCACAAAGATTCGAAAAAATACCGAAACAAGAGCAATTACTCTTTAATGCTAAGAATAAATTATGAGGGGACGAAAAATTCCTTCCTTAAATAGTGAAAATTAGTGATGAAACACTAGAAATAAATACATATGATGCAAATTCCGGGCTTTAAACTTTGAGTTAATTCTTGGGGGTCTGCGAGGGTGAGTGAACTCTGAAGGGGGTTTAGATGATCATATTTCTACTGCAGTACAGACTACAATCTTTAGTGGCATGTGGTTTTCGATTTTTTTCTGGACAAGTTCTTCAAAGAATAAAAATGATGAACATTTGACAGAGCAAAGTCTAGATTCTATTGCAGATACTATAGAACTAACCAGTATTATTTTCCATGCCAAATCGTCTGTTTTAATATGTGTGTGGTAGTGCTTCATCATGCAGAAGTCTCACTCTAGCTTTACATCTCGTCTTGGAATTCGTTCGATGACATGGATAATTCTTTTGAACTTCGAATAGCCCTGAAGTGGCACAGAGGCAACGTGGTTTTCTACCATACCATTAACCTGGGTTCAATTATAATTCTACCAAAGATTATATTACTTTTTTTTATGTCCATCGTAGCCTGGGTTGTGGTGACCTAGGCAGCAGGGGGTTGGAGCCTCGGAAAAATGCAGGTCTTACCACAGCATGTCCTTAGGTGTCCTTGCTTCGTAAAACACATTGAACTTGCTCACATCATAAGATAATAGATGGTTGAGTTGCTGGATTATGAAGTATCTCGAGTAGCCCAGGGGGGTTTGCTTAGGTAGACCTCAAAAGGTTAGCGATGTTAATATTATGACTTCTCAATCTCGAGTAGCCGTGTTATTAACATTGCAAAACCTCTACCAGAAACTTATATGTTTTTTGCCAAACCTCGAGTTTGGAATGGCTGTCTGATGTCATTGGATTTCCCCAGATGGGACCGTTCTGTACCAGATGATGTCCGATGGGGATTCCCAACATGCGGGTATATAAGCTTAGGACTTTCACTTTTCATTTTGCTTTCACCTGACAAAAGGAGCAGTTGGCTCCTCAAACAGTGTGTTCCTAAACCTTACGCCAGTGTTGAAGTAATAATTGTTATCGAATCTCCTGGGAAACTTTGTATTGTTTTGTTCGCTCTTCTTGTATGCCCTAACAGATAAACAAGCAGATTTCTGCAGATGAAAGTGCTACATGACTGCCTCTATCTTAATTCTTTGATAGCTTTCATACTTATGCATTTTATGCATACTGCACTTTATATGTCTTCGTACATTTTGTCCTCCTAATGTATTTTGTATGTTTTATGATAAATTTCTAATCAAATAAAATTGATATGGTAAAATTTGTCAGTTACGTTGTTACCAGTAGCTGTTCATGCTATACAATAACTGCGCTAGTTGGCGTGGGCAGAAAGTTCATAAGTGGGGGTTACAGAGTGGCAACTCATATATTCCTATGTTAAATATACAAAATTTATTGTGATGGAGTTATAACTCCTAAACCCCCCCTGGCTATACATCTAGTGCTAGTACTGTAATGTACTAAGAATGCGTTAATACCATAACATACTGTAAGTGTGCTAATAACATGCATGGTAAATATGCTTATTCAATACATTGTATTATGTATGTGGTACAGCTGTGTAAAGTAGTATAGCAATTCAAATATTTTAGAGGGGCCCAATTAGCATTAAACCAGGTTCCCACATACCTGAGAAATCTGGAATTGTCAGGGAATTTGAAATCATCCCTACAGGTCAGGGGAAAATGACATTTTTTGGTCAAACCTGGAAAAGCCAGGGGGAACCTCTTAACTTCCTTTTTGAATAGCTAAATTTTGCATCAATGTAAAGCCATTTTCCCCGCATAACCGAAGTTCAGTTGAAAGTTGCTTGCCATGGAAATTTGTCAGAAAAGTCAGCAAAAAACCTGGATTTGTCAGAAAAGTCAGCGAAAAACCTGGAATTGTCAGGAAATTTGAAATCATCCTTGAAGGTCGGAGAAAAATTAAATTTTTTGGTCAAATGTGGAAATGTCAGTTAAAAACTTTCTTAATTTCCATTTTGAATAGCTAAATTTTGCACTAATATAAAGCCATTTTTCCCATAACCAAATGTCAGTTCAAAATTCCTTGTGATTAGTCAGAGAATTTTGTCAGAAAAGTCAGTGAAAAACCTGGAATTGTCAGGGAATTTGAAATCGTCCTTAAGGGTCAGGGAAATGTGAAATTTTTGGTCAAACCTGGAAAAGTCAGGGGAAACCTTATTAACTTCCTTTTTAAATAACTAATTCTTTTACCTATGTAAAGCCATTTTTCCCCATAACCAAAGTTGAGCTGAAAGTTGTTTGTAATTAGTCATGGAAATTTGTCAGAAAAGTCAGTGAAAAACCTGGAACCGTCAGGGAATTTGAAATCACCCATAAAGGTCAGGGAAAATGAGATTTTTTGATCAAACATGGAAAAGTCGGGGGAGAACCTTCGTAACTTCCATTTTAAATGGCTAAATCTTGCACTAATATAAAGCCATTTTTCCCATAACCAAATGTCAGTTCAAAATTCCTTGTGATTAGTCAGAGAATTTTATCAGAAAAGTCAGTGAAAAACCTGGAATTGTCAGGGAATTTGAAATTGTCCTTAAGGGTCAGGGAAAATGAGATTTTTGGTCAAACCTGGAAAGGTCAGGGGAACCTTCTTTATTTTCTTTTTGAATAGCTAAATTTTGCACCAATGTAAAGCCATTTTCCCCCTTAACCAAAGTTCAGCTGAAAGTTGTTTGTGATTAGTCAGGGAATTTTGTCAGGAAAGTCCGTAAAAAACCTGTAGAAGTCGGGGAATTTTTTTCTCCAATGTGATTGGGAACTCTAGTTAAAGATGATCATGTGACACTGCGTTAAAGGGAATCACATATTTTGATACCAAATGTGCGGTCCTTGATCTCCCCGATTCCCCTTTTCTGTGTCAGTAACAATGCATAATAAATTTGCTAATCCTGTACTTGGTAAGTGTGCTTATATTTGCCATGATTCAACATATTCTAGTGTAGCAGCGCTGCCGTAACTAACCTGGAGGTTAAGGGGTCTGTAAACCCTTCCCCCAGGACCTTGGTTTCCCTCGCCAGTTATTGAAATTTTCATTGGGTCAAAATTGCTTCCAGGAGGGGGCACCTCCGGTTATACATATGTATGTGTGTGACCAAACTATTAAACATTTTGGCTACACCTCACTAAATATTAATGTTGAGCAATGTGTTAAGGTTATTGACCACACCATTGCATTTAATTAATTGAAATACAGATATGAACATATTAAATGTGCATTTATGTGCAGGTGCTATGTTGGCTGAACAGCAAAAAAGTATTGCGAAATCCAAAACGAAGGAAGATATAAAAATTGGCAATGAAGTAAGTGTGACAAATATTTTCGAAGCGATCTTATTACTGAAATTATGATCATAGTTGTTATTAATGTTTTTAGTAATTATAACACAGGATGACACCAGTTAATAATTTTTTGTTATTTTGAACTATATATATGGAGCGTGCATCCCCCCATTTAAATAACGATATATAGAGGTAGGCAAATATTAGAATTCATGGCATAAATGCCTAAACGCTTACTGCGTGGCAGCTGCAAGTAGCCAAACCAGATTTCTGCAAGTCACTGTCCATAAAGAGAAAACCAGTTTCTCAGGATCTGCGCCAAATCAACACATTCGTCTGCACGCTGATAGAGACGAGACATAGTTGTTACGAAGTCTCAGCCTGGCTTCTGGCCGTAGCTGAGGCAAATACGATTTATCATCTTAGCACCAACAATACGATCGAATCGATGTAATAATGCTCATACTGTTACACATTCCTTTCAATAAATCTCTCGTTGAGTTTTAAAGTGTATTGTCCTTGCATTCGCGTATAGAGTCGATGTAGGGATTCTCAACACAATATGGCGACTGAGATTTCAGGCCAGCAATCCTCAACAAGCCATTATAAACGTTGAAGTTTCCCAACCACAAACCACATGCCGAAGTGGTGGCACATTGCAGAAAACCTATGAAATTAACCAGGCAATTCGTTGTTAGTCAGAGTAGCGGCAATAAGTGAACAACAAAAATTCTGAATTTAGATTACAGATAACTAATCAAACTTCATGAAAAATAACACATTATACACACAAGATAAAGTTTGAAGTAAAACAAATGCTCTGGAAAATAAATTTGAAATGGATTTTGGGCTCTGTAGTGGCAATATATTCACATAGCTTGCCACTAATCCAGATTAAAAAAAAAGTAATTATAAATTTGTAATTATAATTAAAAAATTAGTAATTATAACTGTAAAATTGCTATTGTCTGCGGGCTGGTTCTAAAAGGTTCAGATTTCACAAAAAAGTGTAGATCTATTGCCATGTGGTGACGTAGTTGGTAATTTCACCATTATGGTCATTATTTATCATGCCATTGATCCTTGACTTCTAATGGCATCATCATAATATGTGTGCCATTTTTCTGCCCACAATGGTCCGGAGTGTGGTTCTCCCGTCAACAGGTTCGGACATCTCGGGAAAACTACAGGTTTTGGCACATCATGATCTTTGCCATAATCCTTGCATCATGAAAACACACCACCTTGTTTGGTGCAGAATGACCCTTGCTGTTTCTGTGCCATGAAAATTCAATCAACCAAAAACACGGACAAAATGGTCTCTAACTTATCCGAAGGTGATATAAACTGGCAATTCAAATCATGAGCTTTTGTAAAATATCTGAGGTGGTAGATAATTCATCTTTGGCTTAATCCTGGAACATACTTAACGATTAATGCATAGGAATGTGATTAATAATCAGCTTGATGTAATATAATGTAACTAATAATTACTTTAATGTAGGAATACAGTTAACGTAATGTAGGAATATAATTTAATATACAGTAATTTCTCTCATTAACGACACCGAAGGGAAAACGTCGTTACACCAAAGTTGTTCATCCTAATGTGTGTAAATGCTACAAGGCATCTGTTGGGACCCCAAACTACCGTTGTTAAACAGAATAAGTCATTAATTAGAGTAACCTTATTGAGAGAATTAGTGTGATTATATTCCTGTAATAATAATATAATAATTAAGGTACCTCAATTAATAAGTTTACCATGGAATATGATTAATCTCATCGAAGTAGATAATTAACTAATATTGGGATATATGTTTTAATAATTAGCTTAATCGGCCTTTTGTGTGCGATGGTAATACACACTCGCTTAGCAGGCAGTTATTTTAGGTTTGACTCCCGACTGTTCCAAAAACAGAACACTTGCCAAGTAACTGTTAACTGTAGTCCAGGGATTGGTTCTCTAGACCTTGAGAAATTCAGATTCCTTGGAAAACTGTAGGTCCTGGCACTGTGTGACCCTTGCTGTCATTGTGCCATAAAACTTAAGAATTGGCTTATGTTGGTGTATTTATTTTTAAGTGTGAGGGGGGAAACATTATATCATCGTTTTCATCAATGTTTGACTTTATATTTTTTGAGTATGTTATTGATAATTAACCTTTTATTGTATAATTAATTTGAATATGTAATATTTCCAATGTTAATTTTTTTCCTCCAGTTTTTCACACTAACCATAAATGGAAACACTGGACTTCTAAGTGGAATATCGCTTGCTGGTGGTGCAAATCTCACCCTAAACCAATCATTTTACTGGTACAGAGCAATGAATGGCAACAACAGTGAATTTCAATTCCGAGCTTCGGGTGCTTATATATTCAGGCCTAATGGAAGTATTCCGATTCCATTGGGTTCCAGTGTTTCAGTAACCTTAGTTAATGTACGTGATGCGATTTATTTTCTTTAATTATGTTCGTTAGTTAGTTGGCAATTAAAGTGCAAAATTTTGATATCACGAAGAGTTGAGACCATTAGTGACGAATAACTGGATCAGTACACGGTTTGGGAAGCTCATGGTCTTAAGTGTAACATTTGGAACATTGATGAGTATGGAAACTGAGCATTTGAGGATGGGTAGCAACGCCCATGGAAACAGCTCTCAAATTGCTATCACTTAACATCACCACCACCCATACTTATCAACACCATTCCCAATGTTTACTACTTAATTGGATTGGGCTCTGTCGATGTTTACACTTCCTAGTTTTGGGGCTGTTATTGTCGCACGCCTTTCCTTAGTTATCCAAGCACCTGGCTGCATGATTTCTGTAGAGATCATAAATTTATATGATGATACAAGATATCATTACTTCATTCAGTTGGTGTAGAATGACCTTTTCTGTCCTTGTAAACACTTCATTTGGCACAGAATGACCCTTGTCCTTGCGCCACAAAAACACAACCAACCAATCAATCTCGTAGAATTCAACCAAACATTATACAGTTAAAATAATGTACAGTTATAATATTGTACAATATTATACAGTTACAACATTGTACAATATTATACAGTTAAAATAATGTACAGTTACAATATTATACAGTTACGACATTGTACAATATTATACAGTTACAACATTGTACAATATTATGCAGTTACAATATATACAAATGATATTATACAACATTATACAGTTTTATTCAGAAACTACCAATTCTTCTGTAAGGGTACTGAAATATGGATTTTTATTTTGACACAGCAGGATCTTAGTTGTTCTTGAGCCATGAAGCAAAAAGATATTTTTTATCATCTGCCGAAGGGTTGCCGCAGTCCTGGGGGAACTTGAACTTGCCAGGGAATTTGAAAATATCCCTAGAAGCCAGGGATAAGCGAGCTTTTCTGGCCAAACATGTTAAAGTCCGGAAAAACCTCCCTAACTTCTGTATCGAATACCTAAATCTTTCAGTAACATGAAGCCATTTTCCTCACAGATGAACTTTAGTTGAATCTACAGAGAGAAATCAAAGAAATTGGTCAGAGATTTTTTTTTTGTCAATGCGAGTGTGAACTATAATCTAGAGTTAACATTATCTGATTTCTGTAATTGTTATATGCCTACAACCACAACTTTAAGGCTCTTCATTGGAGGATGAAATTTGAGAAAACTTGTTTGAATGGGAGGGAGTATATTGGCTTGGAGCTAACACTAAGCTCTCCATCCAACTTTAAGAGACATCAGATAAGTCTTGGTTAGCCCCATATATTCTTATAGAGTTTAAAGTTTGAAATTGTGTATAGTATTATGTTACAGGTTTGGGTATATAGAATTTTTCATCAACAAATATATAATAAAAAAATTCATTATAAAACAAAAAAATAACAAATAATTTATAATAAATAAATAAGGTAATTCTCGTATGGAATAAATTATGCTGAGTGTTTTTATGCCAGTAGTATTTCAGTGAAGTATACTTGCGGGGAATGCTTTAATGGATGTCACAGAGGAGTGCTAAAAACTATTTTCATACCAATGGTGTTGTGGAGGAGTCTGGTCAGAGAAATCTTAAATGAATTGGAATTTTATGTTAGTCATATTTCAGAGTAGTCTTAACATTAAGGAACACATGATGAATTTCTGCATAATATGTCTAATTTTTATAAAATAGTGTGCATATTTCACATTCCAGGGTAGTTTAGTGCAGGAAATTCACCAAGTCTTCAACTCTTGGTTGAGTCAAATCATTAGAGTCTATAACGGCGTCGAAAATGCGGAATTCAACTGGATAGTGGGACCCATTCCTTTTGAGTAAGTTTTTTTGAAATGGTTTAATAAAATAAGTTTTTACATTGGTGATATTTTTAAATTTATTTTGGCACCTATTATCATATTATGCAACCTTTTTTTGTAAGCAGTTCTATGCATAAATGAGCTGTGATATTTTTAAGTGCCCCATTCCCTTTATTTGTTTAGAGATAACATCGGCAAAGAGATCATTACGAGGTTTGATTCTGACTTGAAGACGGGTGGCTATTTTTACACTGATTCAAATGGAAGAGAAATGCAAACACGAGTGTGAGTATTGTTGGATTAGTATTTCTCAAAATATGCTCCACCATTGCCCTCCTTGGGTTCAACAAATGATTTCTACGACTTTGCTGAATTTTGTATGAAAAAAAAAAAAATCTGTAAATACTGCGTTTTTTCCTATGACAATGCCTTAAATGGAGGGGACATGAAAATAATTTTTTTTTTTCCAAAACTAAAACTAAACTTTAAAGACTCTATAACAGTAAAAAAAATAAAGCCGTTTATCTCTTTAATACTTTTCATCAGCAAATACAAAGGAATACAACGATTGAACAGGGTTTACCATAAGCAGTAAGATTTATCACTGGTCATAATGCGAAAGGAAAAGGAAAGAAAAGCAAAGAAAATAAAAAGAGAAAATGAGTAAAGTAGGAAAGTAAATTGGAAATAAGAATAGTAAAAGTAACGAAAGGGGGAAAATAAATTAGAAATAAAAATGGTAAAAGTAACGAAAAGAGGAAAATAAATTAGAAATAAGAATAATAAAAGTAACGAAAGGAGGAAAAGAAATTAGGAAAATTAAGGAAATAAAGAAAAGGAAGAAGGTTAAATAAAAGGAAAATTAAGTGGAAAGAAATGGAGAATAAGAATAAGTAAAACTTACTAACAGCATAAGAAAACTATTGTGACATTTATTATACTTTATTAAGCAAAGTATTGAAAAAGTGTGAACGTCCTGTATTTATACCTCCAGTTTTGGATTTTTTTCCAGATCAGTCCTGCACTCGGGTTTTCTCAGAGCATTATGGCACCCGGGTTTCCCCTGAACCTTTTATACCAGTTTTCCCCATAAATACTTGTATCGTTTCATTAAAAATTTTCTTTCAATCCGCATTACCTTCTGTTATAAGTATTATGTGCCTTTTTGTATTGGTCTATTACTCATTTTTATGTCCAGGCAGGAATAAATAGCATCCTATAGGTCTTCCTTAAGTAATATGTGTGTGGAGGTGTTCTGTGGCTAGGCATGTCAGGGTTTCCATTCAACTTGCAGAACCTAGAATTGTCAGGATTGCTCTGCTGTGGCGCAGCATGGTAATGCATTCGCCTAGCGTGCCGTTAACTCGGGTTCGACTCCCAGCAGTGCAAAGAACGCTTACTCAGAGATCTCATAAAGATCACACTGTAGTCTGTGGTTCAGATTCCTTGGAAAATTATAGGTCCAGAGGTTTAGATTCCTCGGAAAATTGTCAGGAAATTTAAAATCATCTGTGAAGGTCAGGGAAAATCAAGATTATTTAGTTCAACCTTTAAGAGTCAGGAAAAATCCTCCTAACTTCTGTTTTGAATGGCTAAATTTTCCACGAACATGAAACCATTTTCTCCTCAACCAAAGTTTCTTTAAAAGGTGCTTGTGATTGGTCAGGGAATTGTATTCTCCAGTATGAGTGGAAACCCTGTGTATGTTTGGTAAGGAAAGAGTTCCATAGGATCAAAAGTTTAAAACCACTGCTTTAGGGGATATTTCCTATTATCTATATATATATACAGGGTGTCCCTGAAATCTACAGACGAAGTAAGAGGGGTGATAGCACACATCAAGATGAACAATATTTGCAATGAAACGTAGTGCCGCTTTCCACCTCAAATGCTAGAAAAGAGCAAGTTCGAAAGACATCTAACATGCACAAGAATTTAAAACCAGTGGATGAGAAACGCAAGATGTGATGTTCTACTTGTCTGCACACTTGACTAGCTGACTTGATTCACATCTTGTGTTTCTCATACACTGGTTTTAAATTCTTGTACATGCTGGACGTTTTTCGTACTTGTTTTTGGCACTGTGAGTGGAAATTGGCTGTAGGTTCCATTATAAATATTGTTCATCTTGATGTGTGCTATCACACCCTCTTACTTTGGCGGTAGAGTTCAGGGACACCCTGTATTTCTTACTCTTTACTCTTGGCTACAGGAAAAACATAAATTTCAACAATTATATTCTTCTTCTTGCTCGCCAATTTCCAAATTTGAGATCATTAACATTACATTGGCACTTCCATTATTTCCTATCTAGGCACTGGCATACATGGGGGGGGGTTGATGGGGATGACCCTTCGCATTATGATATAGTTTCGTATACATGTGAGTGTATGAAGTTGTGGCTCGGTAACTACCCACCCACCTCTGAACTTTCTGTGTATGCTGATATGTCTAGGACAGTGGTTCCCAACCTTTTTCAAGCCGCGACCCACTTTTATAGTAACCAAGTAATCCGCGACCCCCTTTTATAGTAACCAAAAGATCTGCGACCCCTCTGTCCGCCGCCGACACATTTGTATAATAAAAGCATTTTTAACAGAGTAAAGAAAACACATTAAATACAAAATTATATTATGTTAATTGTGTATACTATATTAATTATAGATATAAAGTTAACAGCCATTAGTAGAGTATTGCAATATGTGTTTGATATATTGAATATATATTGAATGTATTGAATGAATTGAATATATATCAATATATATTGAATATAAAAGCATTGGAAACATTTGGTATGAAATTCCTTATAAAAATAATTGCAACTAAAAATAGTTGTGGTTCCCCAGAAACCTGTTCACGACCCCCAGGTTGGGAACTACTGTTCTAGGATATCATGAGGAGTTAAACTAAAACTTATCATTCTTAGGAATCGTTGCTTCTATTGTTAGCTTTGGTCTTTCTGTTCCGCGCTTGCTGCTTTGCTCTCTTTACTTACTCTTTGTAGTACAGTAGAACTTGTGTTAACTAACCACGACCAGTCTTGGACCCTTGCTGATCAATTTGGAAATTGAGTTGTTTATAGAAAACTAGTGGTAAAATCGACATGTTATAGGGAAAACTAAATTAACTCCTTGCACTCCAAGCTATTAGTATATGGCATCGAAAGTCGTATGTTGAATGTCCCCCAATGGGGCCACTCGAGTGCAAAGGATTAATTGATTTTACAGGGATATAATTATTACTTGAACAAGAAAAAGAATTAGCAGCAAAATGTCTTGGCACTGTTTTAAAAATAGGATAAAAAAATTTACACACCAGTCAGATTTTGAATATAGGTACATGCTAGGTATTGCATAGATATATAATGGAAGGCCCATTGTTTAAAAACACGTGTGATTTTTTGTTTGTTTTTAACAACCAACAATTTTTGAGGTTTTAGTCAAATGGACAGAGGTGGGGGGGGGGACCGGTTGAAACTGCAACCGGTTAAAGCAGTACCGGTTAAAATGATTTCTACTAGTTAATGATTCTCTCCTCGGAACATGACCCCACCCCATCCATGTCTTCTTTCCCCGACCTTCTCTATTGCAGTTGCCGTCTTAATTTTTCTTTTTCTTATGTCTGTATCATGTTTTCTGTCTATAATGGTTATTCCCTCTCCTTGAACAGACTTAATAATCATTAAGTATGTTAAATTTAGCACATATTTATTTTTGGCTCAAACTACAACTGATTCACCCATATACAGGGAGATAAATGTGTCCATAGCATATTTTTCTGTCTATTACAAATCTCTATCTATATCCCAATGGATATAGCATATATCAGGTTCAATCTTTTCTTTAACTATAATTTTCCCCCCGTTTCTCGAGTATCATCGTAAACTAAGTTGGATATTGCCAGTCTTTTTCCAGGATCAGCATAATTAATTATCATTAAATTAGTGAGTAATTAACCATGAATAGGTATAGTTCTGGAAATTTCAAAAGAGGCAGTGGCGTTTGAAAGGGAGGGGCTTGGGGGGAGAATATCAGGCCATCCATTCTTTGGATAACGAAATACATTGTTTCCTTTAATGTCGAATCATTTACTTCTTTTAAATCTGCTTGATACCCCCCATAATTTTTGACTTGCTATGCCCCTGTTGTGACAATCAGAAAAAAAGAAGTCTCATCTCAGTCTGGGTTTGATTTAGGAACTTTTTCCAGGACACAAACATTCGGCCAACTGAACCATGTAGAAGTGGCTGACAGGGTCTTATCATCTTGCTTGTGTTTGTAAATTTAGCTTTTTCGCTTTTGAAGCTGCAATTATATCCAACTTCGTAATAAATGGATTAAAGAATTCAAGTTTCAGCCAAAAATATGGATGCTAAATGTAATTTCTTCAATTAATCCTCCTCCCCACTGAGAGCATAATCGTTAAAAGCACAAAATCTGAATTTCCAGATAACTCAGTCAAACCTGTTTATAACACACATGAAGAACTGATGCTTTTGCTCCGTATCTACTGGTTCTTCTGAAATCCATTAAAAATAAATAATGACAGAAAAGTAAAAACGAATATCATCATTTATTTACATTGCATACGTAAACATCAGAATTTTAAGAATTTTTTTTTCCACACTACCATGTAAGTTGGTGGTGGGTTAAGACTGTTAAGTTCTCATTGCTATTATTGTCTGATTCATGACTATTTGCAGTTTGCATATCAATGACAATATCTTCAAGAGCATTAATATCGGATATTGTATTTTCAGAAAAAAAAGAGCTTTATTTGGTGTAGAATGATCCTGGCTGCCCTTGCGCCATAAAAATACAACCAGTCAACAAACCAACCAGAGAAAAGGGGAAATTTTTGTCCCTTTTTTTGTGTAAAAGGGGGAAAATGTATTTTTAGATTCAATGTGGGCAAAGTAATGAGAAATTTACTAGACTGTTGTTTGCTATAACGGATTTCCTTTTGCAATGAAATGTTTTTGTTCTGTATGTTTTGAATATAACCAAACGAGTGATTTATTTCCTCGTGTTATAGCTTGGTTTTACTTGTAACTGAGATTACTATAATGAGATATGACTGTAATCACTTTTGCTCCAGTGTTGATGATGATAATTACATTGACTTCAATCGTAATTATTGCACTAACTTCAGTAATAATTATCACATTAACTTCGATAATAGTTATCACTTTAACTTCAGTAGTAACTTTTTCTGTCATGAATTAATTTTGTAGGAGAAACTACCGACCAACTTGGACACTGAATGTAACTGAACCCGTTTCTGGTAATTACTTCCCTGTGAATAGCCGAATATATATCAGGGTAAGCAAATTTCACAAAGATGTTTTGCGAACATTAAAGTGCAGATCACTTCCAAATTGTTTCAAAGCCTCTTTAACGTTCATAGCTGTTTTTTGTGAATTATGAAATCACACTTTATGTGCTGTTTATTTCCTTTTCCAGGATAAGCAAAAGAATTTGCAAATTACTGTTCTGTCTGATCGTTCTCAAGGCGGTTCGAGTTTAAAAGATGGATCCTTAGAATTGATGGTTAGCTTGTTACGACTAGTTAATTAGATTGCTTAGTAGTGATTGTGTATTTGAGCTTTGAAAACTTATCTAACTTACTTATCCTTGTCTATTTGCATTATCACAATCATGCCTGCATATACTTCGTTGGTATTATCATCATCATCAGTACTGATGCAATGTATGCACAGTTTTTGTGGTATTACCTGATGATGCTATAAAAACCGTATGATGATGACATCTGAAGATTGGCATGATGGTGCAATTTAATATGCGATTTAAACTTTGAGCATCACTTCATTTTTATTGTAAATTGTTCAGGTTCCGGCGCAGCATGACCTTTGCTATCCTTGTGCCATAAAAGAAACTTTTTTATGGTGTAGATTTATCCTAATTTTATAATCCCATTTACTGTCCTATGTATATATATATATATATATATATGCCATAAAAGTTAAATCGGATTATAATAAATAAATCGAAGTCATAAAATAAGAATGCTATTCTTTCTCGACACCTTGTTTGATAGAGGAAACAGAAATATTTTAAACACGGCAGAATTTTTTCTTATGCATTGGTTGGACCAATGATAAAATTTTATTAGTTATCTTTAATGATTCATGCCATATGTTACATATTGTGGTCTCTTCACAATGTATATAACCTTATGTATTATCATAATCAATTTCTGTGCATAGATCCATCGACGTCTACTGCATGATGACGCATTTGGCGTCGGAGAAGCTTTAAACGAAACTGGGGTGAGCGGAAAAGGCTTAGTAATCAGAGGTTCCCATTACTTGATAGTCAGCGACATTCCGACTTCAGCGTCTAAGCACCGACCACTCGCTCAAAAACTTTATCTTCAGCCGACTTTAAGCTTCTCATATTACAATGGTTCCGAAGATGCTTACTTGAATGCTCATGTCACTCAGGTAAGCCTAATCCATGATGGAACCTATAATAACGGTGATAATCCATCGATAATCTCATTGACAATCCAGGATTTAATTCTGTACGTAATAGAGTGTGTGGATTCCATAGAAAATCCTAAGTTCTAACCCGGCGTGATCTTAGTTGACCTTATACTGAAAAATAAAATAAATGGATCTGTTGATAGTCTCTCATTGATGGTCTGTTGACAGTCTCATTGATGATCTGTTGACAGTCTCATTGATAGTTTCATTGATGATCTGTTGACAGTCTCATTGATAGTTTCATTGATGATCTGTTGACAGTCTCATTGATGATCTGTTGATAGTCTCATTGATGATCTGTTGATAGTCTCATTGATGGTCTGTTGATAGTCTCATTGATGGTCTGTTGATAGTCTCATTGATGGTCTGTTGATAGTCTCATTAATGGTCTGTTGATAGTCTCATTGATGATCTGTTGATAGTCACACTGATGGTCTGCCGATAGTCTCATTGATGATCTGTTGATAGTCTCTCATTGATGGTCTGTTGATAGTCTCATCAATGATCTGTTGATAGTCTCATCAATGATCTGTTGATATTCTCATTGATGATCTGTTGACAGTCTCATTGATGATCTGTTGATAGTCTCATTGATGATCTGTTGATAGTCTCATTGATGGTCTGTTGATAGTCTCATTGATGGTCTGTTGATAGTCTCATTGATGGTCTGTTGATAGTCTCATTAATGGTCTGTTGATAGTCTCATTGATGATCTGTTGATAGTCACACTGATGGTCTGCCGATAGTCTCATTGATGATCTGTTGATAGTCTCTCATTGATGGTCTGTTGATAGTCTCATCAATGATCTGTTGATAGTCTCATCAATGATCTGTTGATATTCTCATTGATGATCTGTTGACAGTCTCATTGATGATCTGTTGATAGTCTCATTGATGATCTGTTGATAGTCTCATTGATGGTCTGTTGATAGTCTCAGTAATGAATTGGGGTTTTATTTTCTAAGTTCCAGGTGCCTTCAGCAAATTGTAGGGCCTGGTACAGCATGATCTCACCTATCCTTGTGTGCTATAGAACGTAAACAACACATGATCTATTGGCATCTTCATCGATGAACTATTGAAAACCTCATTGAGGCGATCGGTTGATAATGCACTAATCTCAGATGTTTTGAATTTCAAATGGTTTAATAAATTTTTGTTAGTGTGGCAAGTTTCCATCCCTGCCCATGTTTGGGTTTTTTCCACTTCCATCTTTTCAGATTTGTAATGAATGCATAGAAAGGGTGTCTTTGTCGATCATTTTAATTACGCAAGTTTTTATTCTGGTTTTAGAGTATCACTTTGTGGTTACTAAACATGTACTCGTTAATGGACATTGTAATTATTAAGATTTTTAATTACAAAACGTTTTACTTGCATTTTTGTGTCTTAGTTCTCTGGACTTAATACTACTCTTCCGCCAAATGTTCACATGTTGACCCTGGAGCCCTGGAAGAAAGGCACAAAGTTAATCCGTCTCGAGCATATCTACGAGTTCTACGAAGATGCTGAATTATCGAAACATGCTAAAATAGATCTTGGGGTAAGAAACACAGTTTCGTTTACCTACATGTGTTATCATAATAAATAATGCTAATAATAATAAGGTACTGCGGTGGTGGAGTGGTGATGCGTTCATCCAGCATACCGTTAACCCGGGTTCGACTCTAAATAATGCCAAAATAGAACGTTAGTGACAAACTGCTCAGTGTAGTTCAGTGATTGGTTCTCTGGGCCTTAAGAGGTTCGGGCCAGTATGATCGTAGCCGACCTTGCATCTTGAAAACACAAATATAGTTGTAATGCCCATGCAACACTTTCTTGTAGTGTTCAAATGTGATCATTCCCAATTCATCATATTAACAATACTACAAATGCTGGATCATTAATTATTGATAATTATTAATTAGTCGATGTTCGTGATATAACTGTTGTTCTTATCATGGTGTCTATCCACCTGAAAAAGCCAGGATTTTTTTTTTGACTGGAAAAGTCGTAGAAATTTTCTGTGAAATGTTGGGAAAATTTTTTTGCTTTAAAATAGCAAGAGAAAAGATGCAACGAAATTCAAATGTTACAAGTCCCAAAAGTAAAAATCCTTTTTAGAAGATTAAACTATTGGAACATCCGTTTCTTTCAGTCATCTCATCTGTGTTACAAAGATGCATGTCACCACTATGTTAAATGGCAAATAACGTTAGTTGATTGTAGAGTTTACACTACCATGCACATAAACCATTTAACGTTCTGACTCCCTTTTCGCAGCATTTAAATATTCTGCTGAAATTCCAAGTGCCAATATTGAAATAACATATCAAACACAGTTCTAACAGAAGCTTAACGTTTCTTAAACTTCAACAAAGCTAATGATGATGATGATGATGAAGAATTACTAGAATCA
>QLNU02014802.1:83158179-83172427 GCA_006491805.2 Dysdera silvatica
TGTATTGGCGAAGATCGTCCTTATCGCAATAGACGTCCCGCGGGGGGGGCGTGGTCATTTATTACAAATCTATTCTAAACGCCTTCCCATTACCAAACCCCTGACTACAAGCTGCCGAAGTTATTGGACTTCGCGTTAATGGAAACTCTAACTACCCTATTAACATTTACTCAGTATACTGTTCCTACAGCAGGTCAAACCCCATCCCCGATCTATCCACCCTTCTGAATAACCCTACCCCCACACTTCTTGCTGCGGACTTCAATGCTAAACACCACCTCTGGAACTCTTCCACCATAAATAGCCGTGGCTACAGGCTTTTCTCCTTCCTCAACCAAAACCCACACTTCTTTCTCACTGCTCCACCCACCTTTACCCTCTCAACTCCTAATAGCCAAGATGTCCTCGACTTCGCCATTTCCAACTTCCGTCCTGTTAACCCCTTGATCTCGGTGGGGGATCAACTAACCTCCGACCACCTCCCTGTCTTCCTATCTTTCGAACTCCCCGCCAAAACTTACCCCCCCCAACACAAAAATCAACGGATTGGAACTTGTTTCAATACCATCTTAATGCACTTATTCCTTCATCTCTTACCCCAACTATTTCTACTCAACAAGACCTTGACCAATTTATCGCATTTTTCACTAATACCATCACTGACTGCATTTCCCTTGCTACAAAAACTCACACTATATCTAACCTCTTCTCCTTACCTCCGCGCATGCGAGAGCTCATCCGTCGCAGAAATTGAGCCCGCATGAATGCCCAACGAACACGTTCACCTTCAGATATTCAATTATTTTCCACATTAAAAACCCTTGTTTCCAGAGAGATCCGGTCTTTCACCCAACAAAGGTGGTCCGATACTATCAACAACCTTTCAGTACAAGACGGGTCTATTTGGAAATTCCGCAAGATTCTCCTTGGGCGGAAGCCCCAGATCAACAAACTTGTTACCACCCAGGGAACATTCTTCCAACCAGCTGACATGGCGGAGATTCTTGCGGACTCATTCGAAAAACAATTCTCACCACATACACCCCCTCCCCCCCGTCAACTCCGCTACCACTCAATCATCAGGTCCACCTACAATGAATTTGTCGACAACCAAACTATTCAGGAAACCCCACCCCATACAAACAACACCGAAATAGTTAACGTTATTAAAACCCTCCATGATCGAAAAACTCCGGGCCTAGACGGCGTCACGCATGCAGCCATTAAACATCTCACCCACCCCCCCGCCATATCCACACTAACGCACATCATAAACAGTATTCTTTCCTTACAATATTTCCCAAAATTCTGGAAAATAGCCAAGATCGTTCTCATACTTAAACAGGGCAAAAGCCTACTACAACCCGAGAGTTACCGACCCATATCCTTACTTTCATCCCTATCCAAAATTGCAGAAGCAATCATACTTAACAGATTAAACGAATTTCTCGAAACTAATAACATTATCCAACACGAAAAATTCGGTTTTCGAAAACACTCCACCACCCACCAAATATCCAGAATTCTACAAAATATTAAACACGCCCTCAGCCATGACCTATCCACAACACTAATCAGCCTTGACATTTCAAAGGCATTCGACGCAGTCTGGCACCAGGGGCTTATCGCGAAACTTCTTCATCTCAACACTCCCCTATATCTAGTCAATCTCATTTCTTCATTCATCAAGGATCACCGCTTCCAAATTAACCTAAACAATAACACACTTTCTTCCCCCCCCGTAATATCACAGCAGGTGGCTAAACTCTCTCCAACCTTATTTTCCCTTTTCTTCTACGATTTTCCTAAACCGAGGAACATTTCTCTAGCTCTGTTCGCCAATGATGCAGCTATTTACACTTCTAATCCCGACCCCCCCTCCTCGCCTTACAAGCTCTCCAAAAATATCTTTCCAAACTTACTCGCTGGCTCAATAATTGGAAAATCAAAGTTAATCCCCAAAAAACACAAGCAATTTTCTTCTCAAAACATCGAAATTCACCTTCCAACACACTTTGCATTATCAACACCCCAATCACTTGGTCCACCTCAATCAAATATCTGGGCGTAACAATAGATAGAAAACTATTGTTCGCCAACCACCTAAATATTATAAAAATTGAAGTCAGGACAGCATGTTCCCTTCCAAGAAACTTAATTGCCCCACGCTCCTCCCTCTCCAGTAACAATAAAATCCTTCTATACACTACCGCTATACTCCCTATCCTTACTTACGCTACCCCATCATGGTCTCTTCTTAACAACAAAACCCTAACCTCTCTCCAAAAATTTGAAAATTCCACACTAAGAAAAATTTTCAAAATACCATGGTTCATTCGAAACACACAAATCTTCAAAGATCTCCAATTACCTACAATCACTCAAACCATCCAAGATCTCTGTACAAATTATTTTGACAACATCCAATTCCACTCAAACCCACTAATCACACAATCCCATATCTTACATAACACAAATCAAAGGAGATTTTTCGGTCCTCTTCAAGCCTTTGTTAACCGCTTTCACCCACCCATTAACTCTTACCCCAACATCATACCTTCTCCGCCCCCCCATTTCCGCACACCACAATGGCCTCCAACACTATCACATGAGAGAATCCGTCGAAGGTTATCCAGATTCCACCCACCCAGACCCAGGAATCGAAACTCAAGACCCCACCCTACGTTAACCAACCCACCACTTCGCCGGTTGGCCCCTCGGCCACAACAAACTCATTCCCCTCTCACAGCTCATCAACAAAACTCAAATCTGCCCTCCCACATCCAATCATATGCAAACACACCTACACACCCCCCCAATTATATTTACCATTCCACCAAACTCTACTTACTCCATCACATTACTTTAACCAGCTACAAAATAAATCACAGAAGAAACTATTATATCTCACCTCACCAGAAAATTACCTACCTACTCCTATCAACCCCATTACATTCGTGAGCACCGATTGAAATTATGCATCGTGGGTTGGCTTGCCCTGTCTTTCCCGCCTCCCTTGCCTTGTCTGTCCACCACATAGTTCTATCACCTCCCCTCCACAGCCACTTCAAAAATAAAAAGAAACCTTAATGTCAAACGTTTCATCGCTCTAATATTTATCGCTAAACACCAATTTTCTTTAATAGTCTGCCTAGATAAACTCCAAACACTTCCCATTAACCAACCATTACTCCTCTCTTCCCACCTTACCCAACATTCTTACCCATTCACTTGGGGATAAACGAAACTCTCGTAGATGCCCCTTTTACATGGTTATCTAGGCTAGGCTAGCAAAGCAGAGGAAACATTGAAAGCGAGTGATTGCGAATCCATTCTGAGCAGCTTAAATACACAGTTGGCGCAGGCGTTGTTCACGCTGGATGCATCTCTGAAGCAAGAACGAATTACCATATCACAATACATGTAGCAAGGTGCTGACGTAAGCCATTTGATATTTCCAGGATCAATACTGATGACTTATGTCATCACACATCTGTTTTATCTATTATATTCCAACACTGTAACTGATGACGTTTAACCTTATTAATAGCAAAGGTCCAATGCATTTTTTTTTTTTTTATTTAAAATGCATTTTCATCAGGTGCTCAATTTGTTTTTCTTGAATTTGGAATTTTTTCTTATTCAACTAATTGCAATAGTATTTTATGATTTTTACAAATTTATACAGTTTTACCTTTTGCTCTGACTTATGACTGAACCATTAAAGTGAGGCGTAAAGTGTTAAAACATGTAAGATAGGCAGATAATGAAAGAATTATACAATCATCACAAATTTAAAGGATCTGAAAAACAACAGTATTTCTAATTCATTTGATTCTTATTTATTATAGCAATTGTATTTAAAAAAAAATTCTGTATGTCTAACTTTGTGAGAACACTGTACCTGCAAATTTTTTGCTATTGTCATGGAAAAGTGAGAGAAATTTAAAACATTGTTTGGGTAGACCCCTGTCTTTATAATGTGAATTTTTCTATTAATGGTTTTTGCACTTATTAATGTGATGTTGTATTTTTCCTTGTAGACACTTTTTGCACCCTTTCAAGTAGTTGCTGTTAACGAAACGACGTTAAGTGCCAACCAGTTTTTGTCACAAGCTACAAGGCTACATTTCGATACGGCGGACAATTTCATGAACACCATCTACAGAAATAGCAATTCAAGAAGTAAGTTTTCATTTCATTAGTATGTTCAATAATCATCTATCCATCATTGAATGAAGGCAGTGGTGGATTCAGATCTTCTTTTGTGGGCGGTAAGTGCTTGACTTTGTTAAC
This sequence comes from Dysdera silvatica, assembly GCA_006491805.2. Lineage (NCBI taxonomy): Eukaryota > Metazoa > Arthropoda > Arachnida > Araneae > Dysderidae > Dysdera > Dysdera silvatica. The sequence continues at coordinate 83,162,476 of QLNU02014802.1, forward strand.
GTACTGACAATGTGTTTTTACAAGGGTGGACAGTAACGTAGCGGGGGGGGGGGGCAAAGGGGTGGTTACTCTGGGCATCACAATTCAAGGGGCGGCAGTTAGCCTTTAAAAAAAAAACAGATTTTGTTTTGTTACTCCAATCTGGGTATTTTTAAGATTCTTTCCCATTTGCACTTTAAGTTCTGAGGGTGGGGGGGGCTGCAAAACACGCAAATAGCTTTTCCTGTTTAACTTTTTCATTATTCAGGAAAGGCTGTTTGTGTCACGAGATGGAGCTCAAAAGCTGCTGCAGTGACGGCGTTATTTACACCAGGCCTTTTCAAACTTTTCTACTTGGCGACCCCTTTTACCTGAGTAAATATTTCCACGACCCTAGCTAGCTATAGAGGTATAAAAAGTAGGAATACGAATTGTATATGAAACATTTGCTGGTAATAAAGCATTAAAAAATTTATTCCAAAACAATTCTTTAGTATAGATACAAATATAATTTTATTACAAATAAAATTTCTAAAACTCTCACCCCGGTGGCTTTATGTGTTGACCAATATAATTTTACCATGTATTAAAGACAAATATTAGCATTCATACTAATGAGCTGGGTGTACATGTTTTCTTTTACATAAAAGTTTTGCTAAAATTTCTGAGACTCTATAGGCGTATCCAGGGGAGTTTTGGGGGTTGTAACTCCCCTCCATTGCAATGAAATTTTGTATATTTAACATAGGAATATACGAGTTGCAGCTCTACAACCCCTTGCTGAACCTATAACTCCCCCCCTTTATGAACCGTCTGGCTATGCCTATGTGAGACCCGAAATTTAGTTACGCGATCTCATATGGGGTCGCGACCCACAGTTTTAGAAGCCCTGATTTACTGAACTTGACGACGTAATGTCAGCACATGAACAGCTATGCTATTCTTCCTCTGAAACAGTCGTTACACGTATTGATGCTGGTCTAATACTCATCCAAGAGTTCAAATTTCTCGCTCCCTACATGGCTGGTGAGTATTTCTCCCGACCGTTAACGGAATTCAGAAATGTTTTTAAGCCAAAACTTTACCTTTAACTCAATCTATTATTCACCTGGGAACTTTAATTGATAAAATTGAAATTTGGAAAAGTGAACTATGTACTACTGCCATTTCTCAAGCTGGAGGAATGTACAGGAAATGGAACGTTCCAGTACACAGATGCCTGAAAAAGAATCGCTCCATGCCACGTGAAAATGCATTTGATGTAGGATTGAGTGAACAAGAAGAGATGCGGCGATGCCTTAGGCAAATTTTAAATAAAATTGGGATTGAAATCGAAGATTGGTTTTCACAATTGCGAGAGCTGTAGAACCGTTTCTATTTTCTCTGTTCCAATGAATCGTTTGTTAACTAGTTGAACTATAAAACTGATGATCAGCTTGTCAAGCTTCAAGTGTTGATCTTGTATTATTTTATCCAAATGATTTGAACTGATCTTAATTGTATGAGGATTATATCAAGACATAATTTTGTCTTTCAAAAGAGAAAAACGATTAGGAGAAGACTTAGACTACTCTCCACAGGGTCTTCTCATATACATTTCTTCAATGGGGATTGGAAATATATAAAACAGCGGTTCATCGACTGCGGTCCGCGGACCCCTGGGGGAGGGGTCCGCGGGATACTATCAGGGTGTCTGCGAAATCCTCCCAGTGTTCTACGAAGGTTCGGAAAACTATGACAAGAGTATTTACTCTTTAATGCTAAGAATAAATTATGAAGGAATGAAAAATTCCGTCCGTAAACCATGAAAATCAGTGACGAAACGCTAAAAGTAAATATGTATGATTCAAATTCTGGGCTTTAAACTTCGAGTTATTTCTTGGTGGTCCACAAGGGCAAGTGATCTCTGAAAGGTTCCCCGGTCTAGGAAAATTAAAGAACCTCTACTATAAAACATTGACCATAGCACTTCAAATTCCATTCATATTGCCTATTTCAGTTGCATGATGTGAATGGTCATTTAGCAAAATGAAGCAGATTAAAAAATTAAAAATTTTACATAGTATAAAGTAAGTGTTTGTGCATTGGCAAGATTCTCATTTTTGTTTGTAGTGGATAATTCTAGAGAAAACCTGAACTGTATTTAATAAATCTCCTATTCCCTAGCAAAATCTGCATATATTTGAAAATGGCATTTAGTGGGGAAGGGGGGAGGGGATGGCAATGACAGCCACTTGCCCCAGGCGGCAAAATATCTAGCTATGCCACTCAGGGTGGATCTAGAAAATATTTTCAGGTGGGGGGAGCAAAGCTAGAAGACCAGTGTTGCAGTGTCATGCAGTCCATAGTAGCAATGTCTCAGCACTGTTTGATTAACATCAATTTAAAACCAAAAATTTGAAACATTTCCAATTTATTTTTTAAGTGTAAAAGTTCAGCAGAAATTGTATTTTGAAACTTTTACCCTGGCCCATACTGACGTTTCCAATATTTTTGTTGCTTGGCGGCACTTGTGACATGCTCAAACCAGAAGCAAAATGAACATTGCTTCCCAGTGTGATGGGTAACTTAAAATTGGGACTGCATATATAAATTCTTTGTGATCCGGTATTTTCGTCATCCTGTTTAATCCTGTTTTCTACTGGAAAGTCATGAGCAGGTTGAATTAAATACTAATTTAATTTATAAATAATGATTATGCATTGTAACTTTCTGAGCTGCGAAATCGTGAAATAATTCTAATCGAAGAAGCAGTTTGTCAATTCCTTATTTGAATGATGCTGCTGCTTCCGCCATCTATTGGTGAAAATGCAAAATTTTGTTGTATTTTGCATAGTGAAAATAAGACTGCTACACTCGAAGAGATACTGGATGCCATAAAAGGTAGTTGACCAATGTGAAAAATGCACTTCTGACAAATATAAGAAAAAACTCTCCCCAAAGCGTTATTGATGTATTTACTAAAAAAAAAAAGTAGAGGACTCGAGATTTTATAGATGAATAACAACTAACTGTAATGTATAACAATAATAAATTTTGTATATATCAATATAAATCAATGTATGGACCATATACATATATGTATATTTGTTGTTGGGGGGGGCTTCTCATGCACCGTCCCTTTTTATATCCGCCCTTGTTCTATCTTAAGCAGCTTAATCCTAAAGAACATAAGCAATGTATCCCATTTGAGCCCTCCACAATCATTAAGATTGTTTCCTTTATTAATTTCCCTATTCCCGAGTAGAATTTTTGATAGATTTCTTTCAGTGTAAGTACTTCAGCGTGTTCGTACTAGTGTGCAATTTTTCTTTTATTAAAACATACATAGATAACCATAAATGCAATCGTCACTAGCGCACTAGCACATTGAAGCATATGTGCATAGCCATAAGCGACCATATGAGCAATTCATTCTAGGGGAGGGGGTCTGAGAAAAATTACCTTCTTCTCAAGGCTGTAAAACAGTTTAATGAATGTACAAGATACTAAAATGCTGCAAAAATAATTGATACTGCTTGACAGACTTCGAGATAAAAAAAAAAATATCTTATTTTAGAATGTAGTTGTAAAACTTTTGGAAGTAAATGCAATACAGAATTAGGCAAATCAAATTTTTAAATAATTAGGGGAGGCTCGAGCCCCCTGCTGTCCATATTGCCACCCATATGTGTAGCTGTGTATTTGCTTCTCTGGATAATCAAATCCTCCAGTTAATCAACTAATATTCGATGGAAGTAGTTATTATTTGTTGAAGTTGGGCCTACTGTACCTTCTATCATATTTTTTCTCGTGGTAATCACAGGGTCTCCACACACCTTGAGTATTATGGAATTATCAGGAAATTTGAAATTGCCTCTAAAAGTTAGGGCAAAGTAAGCTTTTTTGGTCAAACCTGGGAAGTCAGAGAAAACCTTCGTAATTTCTGTTCGTAATACAATCTTCGCACAAATGTGAAGCTATTTTCCCCCAATACGAAGTTCCATTCAGAATTCTGGTTACGATTGGTCAGTGAAAAATTTGGAAAAGTTAGGGATTTTTTTTGCAGTGTGAGTGGAAACACTGTAATCAGATGACGATATATTTTATGTTGTCTTCTCATTTTTTTTTCCTTCCTTTTTTTTTTTTTTTCCAGTGAGACGAAACCGACGATATGCCAAAGAATTAGAAATTAAATTGGTTCCTATGCAGATTCGTACGTTTATGGCCACTGTGAAGGCAGCAGGCATATAACGACTGAATCTGACTCTTAAGTCTCTGGATGACTTAAGTCTTACGAATGACTTTTTTTTTTAATAATACCTATTTTAATTTTTACTTTTAGAAAAATGTTTACAAAAATTGTATTCTCATTTTTAATTTGCGAAATTTAATGACGTTTTGTTGCACTTATGTGTACATTGGATAAATGCTTTAATGTGAGATTTGTGCGCAGCATGACCCTTTTTGCCTTTGACCATGGAAGAATTCAGCTAACTAAATGTAGGCCGCACACTGGAGGAGCATGTGATTGCAGCAGTACATAATCACAGTACCATGTACGTATGCTTCACAGAACAACCCCCACTCTTCTTTAGCAGGGCGCTTGCCATCATTTCTACAAATGTCACTTTCACAACAAGCGGATTGGGTTTGTGTTCCGTGTTTGATTGCTTCTTGCCAGTGATGCCGTCTCTTTCTCCTTCGGTGTATGGCTTCCCTTAAAAAAATTGGTAAAGATGGTTCTGCCCATACATGTTATAAATGAATTCAACAGCATATTATGGCACCATGTAAAAGCATCTAAGGACACTTCCACGCATAGATAATTCTGGATTTTCACTGTCATATGGCATTCCTATAGTGGCACCAGGGTAACACATTTATATAACATGCTGTTAACCCAAGTTTGGCTCCCATTTCTTTTCTCCACCATAGTCCAGGGTTTGGTTCCCTGATGCAATGAAGGTTCAGATTTCTCGGAAAATTATAGGTCTCTACACAACAAGGCCTGAACTGTCTTTGCATTGTAAAACACAGAATAAACATTTTATGCTTACATGTATGTATGGATTACATATTCGTAAGTACTGGCTGTGGTTAAACTCATATTTTTTTTGTAATTATGTCTTAATAATTTTGCTTATTTATATTTAATGAGGATTTGTAAATTATTTTGTGCCATTACCTGTGTGGATATATGTTGTTAGTACAATATATAAACTGATATGCTTCGCTGACAGTATATGTCAGTGTAGCAAAAAAGTTAATGAATGTGTTGACAGAAAAAAAAAACGAAAGCATATTTTTGCGAATGTTAACAAACTGGCAAAGAATTATGTCACTTCGGTAACATGGCACAAGTGTGTGTAAGAATATTGTTAATATAATATTTTGCTAATAAAATGTGAAAAAATAAACTGTTTTGTGTGTGTGTGTCAATATTATTTCTCTTACTTTGTTTATGTGCTGCACCACTGCAAGAAGGGGTGTAGTCGAGGCCTAGTGGCACTAGGGAACTTCTTATGGATGCTTAGTGGCACTAGGACAAAATTTTAGGAAATCATACATTTTAAAAACAAAATTCTGTTCAAGTTGTAAATAAAAAATATGTGGATTCTACAATTTTATTAAAAAAATTTTTTTTTTAGAGCAATGACCCTAAAATTTTGAATAAATCAACTAAGAATCGTGGGAATTTAAAGGAAATTACAGCTTGGAACACGTGTCATAAACTGCGTTCCGAAATAGAAAAAGCCACAATGAAGACGAAAAGTCGGACTTTTGGCTATTTTTTTCAATTGTTTTCTTTATTTTATTAGCTCACTTCAGAGGTCATTCCTGGTTTAGTTCGGCTTGGGCACACACGTTTGTATCATATTATTATTATTTTGCGTTTATATACCCCAAAGCTAGGTAGTGTCGGATCGAGGGGGGGGCATTTGGGGTGGGGTCTTGCAGTGCTGGCTCAACAACACATATATATAATGATAGTTTCTGTCCCTATCAGATTAATGGGCTACAACTGGTTAGGGGATTCTCTTATTTCTGCCCCCATGGATCCACCCGTGATTTAGAAGAGTGGTAGGCTACTTTTTGTTTTAGGACTACACCACTGATTGCAAGCTCAGATAATGGTAAAATTTTTCAGTAATGAAGTATTTATTAAAACTGAGGTGTGTACACTGGCGTATGCAGAGGTGTAATAGGAGTTACGTAACGTAAGTCATAACCCCCTATTGTGATGCGATTTTGTGTATACGTTTGAATATATAGAATTGTAATTCCCCCCCCACCCCCTTATCAATTTTCTACATATACGAATATGCAGTATTTTTAAACATAACGATTGTTGTTGTTATCCATTCAGTCATGTCCGACTCTTGGAGACTTCATATGCCAACTTCTTCCATGTGTTTCTATCCAGTACTTTTCCCTTTAATTGCGCAATACTCAAGTTTGTGTCGGCTTGGATGATGTCAAGCCAACATGCTCGTTGCCAGCTTCTCCTTCTGAATCCAGGTACCATTCTCAGAATCATAGATTTTTCTAGTGAGTTTATTCGCATAACATGACCAAAAAAAAAAAAGGCCAGTCATAACCGGGTAACCTTGCCTTCCAGTGATGTGTAGGAAGATCTTTCTGTTTGTGACTCAAGGTGCCCATGGCATCCAAAGGATCCTTCTCCAGCAGCGTAGCTCAAAAGCATTCAGTTTGCGCCTGTTAGCTTGTTTTTTTATAGTCCAGATTTCACACCCATATATTTTGATTGGAAATATGATGATCTGGACGTCTGCTCTTAATGGTGACGCTAAGGTCTTTGCTCTCCCAGATCTTATCCATATTGGCTATAGCACTGGGCCCAAGTATAATTCGCCATTTGGTGTTGACTCACCAGTGCAGTCAACTTTGAACCCGAGAAAGATGAAGTCTTGTACCGATTGAATTTCTTCTTCAACGATCTTGGTAGTCACATTAGCAATTTCGCCCATAACGATATTGGATACTTAACAGACTGCAGTATTGTTTAAATGCAATGCTATTGTATAATTAACAGATTGCAGTGTAGGGTAAACGTAAATTTTATATGTACCGGGAAATCCAAAAAAATCCATGACTTGCTTTATTTGGGTGGTCTGGGACAGAACGCGCAATATCTTCGAGGTATTATACAATAATTTTTTTGCCATGTACGTACATGTATACGTGGGTGGCAAAAATTATAGTATAATAAATTCCCCCACGAAAACTCACAAAAATCTCGCCCCGGAGGCTTTCTTGTGTTGACCATATTTGGCAATTGTGTTATCCCTGCGGAGGGTAATAATATCTTACATCTTTACATACGGAGAAAGAGAGCGTTGTTTCCTGTCCTCATTCGTCTAGCGGTCCAAGACACTCCGGGCTAAATGGAGGGACCCTGGTTCGAATCCAGGATGAGGACGGCGCCTCTTTTTCTCCAAAAACAAAAAAGCTCTAGTTTGAGCTACATATACGTGGGTGGCAAAAATTATTGTATAATAAATTCCCCCACGAAAAACTCACAAAAATCTCGCCCCGGAGGCTTTTCTGTGTTGACCATATTTGGCAATTGTGTTATCCCTGTGAAGGGTAATAATATCTTACAGGAGGATTAATTGAAGAAATTACATTTAGCACCCATATTTTTGGCTGAAACTTGAGTTTTTTAATCCATTTATTACGAAGTTGGATATAATTGAAGCTTCAAAAACGAAAAAGCTAAATTTACGAACACAAGCAAGATCCAATCAAGGATAAACCAATCTACAAGTCGAACGAAGTTAAATACCTAAGCGTCACCCTTAATAAACATCTGACCTTACATAATCACATTAAGGACATCACAGAACGCTTTCTGCAGTTATAACTAAAATAAACTATTAGCTGAAAACGTGGAAATCACTAGGGGCGAGGTCCGGACTGTATGGTGGGTGGTCCAGACTCTCCCAGTGAAATGACCGGAGCTTGTCGGCGGTTCTGATTGCATACAGTCCGGACCTCGCCCCTAGTGATTTCCACGTTTTCGGTCCGCTGAAGAAGTTCCTGGCAGGACAGCGATTCACGTGCAACGATGAAGCCAAGACAGCAGTCCGACGGTGGTTCCACAGTCAGCCGGACGAATTCTACCACAGGGGCATCTCAAATTTAGTGCTGCGATGGGACAAATGTCTGAACCGGTGTGGGGACTATGTGGAAAAATAGTGTAAGGTACGTAGAATAGTACGTATATTTGTAATTACCTGTATGTACCTTATTTTGGCTAATAAAAAATAGGGGCAAAGACTTTCTGATTCGCCCTCGTAGCTTAAACTACTAGACCTACCCATTTCCAAAATGGGCAGTTCAAAGGATATGTGGGTGTAGGGTATAAAGCCCACCCTCCCTCTAAAATAATCTTGGTACTTGCCCATGTAGCACGTGTGCGGAGAAAGAAGTCGACAGCATTAAGGGGAATTCCAATATAAGAAGAAGTGGATAGTTCTAAACAAAGTGCGGGCAATGAAATTAAAAAGCACTTGGTTCGCAACCAAATCTCCGCCCTTGCATTTGAAGACGTGCGCCGATATGCTTTCCAGAAGGTGTTAATACAAATTGAAATTCCTACCTTCAGATCTGTTTCAAACTAACACAGAAAACTTGTAATAAATGTGAAACCCAGCCATTTATAAAATGTGCCTGGTGTGAAGAGTTCTTCTGCTTCAAGCACTTTTGCACTTAAATATATTTTCACCAATGAGCAAGTGCTCAATGAAATGTAATAAATGGACACAATGTCCTAGAGTGTACCACTTATTTACTAATCGCTATATTTATGGCATAGCGATTGAATTATAAGAGAAAGAGAGAGAGAGAGGCCAAATTCATAATGTCTAGTATCAAAAAGTACATTTTTTAATGGAAATATGTACCAAAACCCTGGCTACGTTAACAACAGTAGAAAGAGAAAATTGAAAATTATACAAAATAGTATTTCAAGGATTTTTTTTTTTTGTTAGTGGAATGATTGTATGATGGATGGATTGTACGAATCACCTTGTAGCTCCTGAGTAGTTGGATTCGGGTGGGTAGTTCCATTGGATTTTTTGTTTCTCATGACAAGACCTATCCAATGGTACCACTCTTATCAAAATCCGTGCATTGTAAACCACGAGGTTTCCTTATTAGAAAGAGAAAATGGCATTCCCAGACATGGTGAAAAGAATAAAAAAAAAAAGGTTGAAATATACGGGCAAAAAAAGGTTGAAAACCACCGTTTTAAGACAATAAAAAAGTCATTTACACATAACTGACATGTATTCAAAGCACACACACGACATGGAACAAAAATCTTTAATTTATAATAAAACAAATACTACAATATGTTTTCCAATACATTGCAAGTTGGACAAACGTCCTCGGTTATTCACATTTTATAATCGCTAATCAATAAAAAAGAAACTACATTTTTGGATAAACGTATCAGTCTGAACATATGGTCAAGGTTACATAATTTCTTCAGTTTTAGTGCATGTAGAACAGCCATACAAGTACTAATTTAGGTTCGCTATACAGTTTATACAACAATAGTCGTGCATAAAGACTGATATAATAGTAAATGCGTGCTTGAAGCTTAACGTCGCGGACGAGGAGTTAATTCGAATTTTAGTTCAAAGTTTTATCAGCGTGTCGAAGCAAAGAACATGAAGTACAGTAAAGCGTTCTTTATTTGGCCTTGCTAGAAAAACACACACTCCAATTTAAAGACATATAGTAAATCCAGTCTAATAATTGTTCTCCGAACAAGTGCAAGTTTCGCAAACTCCGTGGTCATCACTTCCGCTTCTGATCCTCTTTGAAGTAGGACCCATCTCCTGTCCTGACTTTGCGTTGATGAATGCTATCAGGATTGGCTTTCTTCAGATCGTAAGCTTGCCCAATATATGCCATACAATCAATGAAGACCGTGGTGAAATTATACTTGTATCCAAGCTCA
>QLNU02014802.1:83172527-83203578 GCA_006491805.2 Dysdera silvatica
TGGGATAGAGAGATCAGGAGACCTAGATTGCCAAGGAAGTGTTGGGCAAGCTTGAAGACAATTCATAGCAACACGTGCCGTGTGCGGCCGGGCATTGTCTTGTTGAAACGTAAGTCCAGGGTGTCGCAAAAGGAACGGTAACACAACCGGTCGTAGAATGTCGTCTACGTACCGCTGTGCTGTAAGTGTGCCAGAAATGACCACCAAAGGGGTCCGGCTATCAAAGGAGATGGCACCCCAGACCATAACGCCCTGTTGTGGGCATGTGTGGCGTGCGATAGTAAGGGCAGGATCCCCACGCTGCCCTGGACGTCTCCAGACACGTCTGCGGTTGTCGTCAGGACACAGTTGGAAACGGGACTCGTCACTAAAGACTATACGTCCCCAGTCAGCGCAGTTCCAAGTTGATCGAGCCCGGCACCACTGTAATCGGACTTGACGGTGTAAAGGCGTGAGAGGTAAGCGGCGTAACGGTCGGCGCGAGCGTAAATTCCGCTCTCTCAGTCATCTGCAGAGGGTCATGTTGGACACATGTGTGCGGGCCACACGTTGGATAGTTGATAATGACGAATCCGGTGCTGTGACAGCTGCTCTGACAATCGCTCTGTCTTCCCGTTCTGTTGTGTATATATAAACATTAATATATCGTCTTTTAATATATATCAATAACTTTACAACAATATATCATAAAAAGTATTGTTTACAAATTTCAGGCAAACGGGTCTACTTGCTTTAATGGTTTCAGTTAGCTGATTTTACTTCCCCCTGTTCTGTTTTTTCTTTTGCTACCCAATTCTTCTTGGAACTTCATCTTTATTATTTGATTTTTTTTCATTCCTTCCTGTGAGTGGGCTCGACTTTTTTTGTGGACTCTGAGCCACTCTCTTAGATGATGATGCTTAGTGCATCCTCAGGCCCAACATATCCCATTTTTCTCCAGCGGACTTCGTTCAAACACTAGTTCACTTTGCATCTCTATACACCCCTTTCTGGGAATACAGGGTCTTCATTTGTGGATAATCGTCCCCCGATATTCTATTGATTGACTGCTAGATTGATTGCACAAACAAGAAAAGAGAGGTTTTATTTCTTGATTTCTTGCTAAAGGCTAATTACGACTAGTCTTAAGTTCATCTGGCATAGTGTGTCGACCGTAAGAACTCCCCCTGCCATTGGTCAGTGCGTGTCTATTGCGACGAAAATGGTCTTAGCTCATTTTCAGTAGGGAGGTGTTAAAACGTGAATCCACTGTTTAAGCTTATCTTATTGTAAATGGACTACAACTTATTTCCATGAAAATAGACGTTTGCAGACAGAGGCGAGCAGGGTGTTCGTCGCAGGCAGACAGTACCTTATTCAATAGCTACTCTCTTGAAAATTTCTTTTCAGAGGCAGCCAGACATCTTCAAATAATTTCTATCATAAAGAAAATAAATAATTTTCACCAATTCTATCTTTGAGCCCTAATACTTCCATCATCAATACCTCCACTAAGTGGAAGACTGTTTCAATGTGTGACCATCCTTAATGCGATGGTTACGAGGTTCCCTCCAAAATAATATCGAATAAACTATACGTACTTATGTTGTATTCTGACTACAGGATCTGCCCATACATCACTAAGATCCACGGTTTTCCCCTTCTCGATGACGTCTTTTTGTTTCTTTGACATCAGCCAACCAATGTGGGCGAAGAAGAAGCCACGATTGACATTGTGAGGGTCTGCATTCGTTTCCGCAAATTTGTGATGGACGCGATGATCACGCACCCACTCGTAGATATCATTCTACAAAACAATACAAAAATCGATTAATCGATTATTAGGAAAACTTACCGATAGAGAAATCAAGAAATAATTTAATCGTTATATCGGTTTGATTGTTTTATCATTCGGAACCACTTGCTGGGACCTTCAGATAGGATCTGATCTGATCTTAAGATCTCATGAGATGAGCTGCAATCAGCGGCCATAGAGATAGGAAAAGTCACGAGTGATTCACTGAATAGTTTTTCTGATCATTAAGTGGATCATTTAGTGAATCACTCGCAGTGCCGTGCTTGTGGGGAGGCAAGCTAGGTGACCGGCCAGGGCCGCCAAAAAGGTGCAAGTATCGTGAAATCAGTTTTTAGCGGCCCCATAGTCTTACGACAGAACATTTGGTCAACTGACCTGTGTGTAACGCCATAGTTCCCATAATGCAGCTTCTAAATGGTTTATTAAAATAAATACACGTGTTATTAGTCAAATGTGTTATCATCAGGAGCCTATGTACATTATCATGTTTATTGTGGTGGCCATATGACCACTGCAGAGACCCCTGGTTTCTGACACTTGGCTGCACAAAAGGCTAGGAAAATTACTTTGTAAGTTCTAATAGTATAATAAAAGCGGCTTTGTTCATTGAGTTAGCTTTTCATTAATTCGTTATAATTATAATGATTCGTATTTTAATTAATTAAGCTTTATCTCTTATTTTTAATTTCACTTCATCATCTCTTTATTTTTATCTACGGCGTTTAGAACAGTGAAAATCTTTAGTTTGTAATGCTAAAGCCCGGTCAACATTTTTTTTTCCGCTGCGTTATGTCAAAACATTTTTAAGGGCCCCTAAAATTTGCTTTATCCGGGGCCGCTAAAATTTGCCTTGTCCAGGGCCGTTAACATCGTAAGAACGGCCCTGATGATTCATTAATCATGAATCATTTTGTAAATTTCTAATGTGACGACCAGGTATCTAACACGACGACTCGGGAAGAGTGGCCAGAAAAGTGAAAGTGTTCTAAGAGAATTCCTATTATAATGTTGTTATTTGTTACTCATAGTTATGAGATAAATTATTTTGCAATAATTATATTATTTATATTTATTTTAATAATTGTTATCATTTGTTATCTTTATTTGTTATTAATTTTTAAAACTCATTAATAAGAGTAGGTATATGTAATAGTAAAACATTCAACCCAGTGTTGGATTAAGGCAATTGGGTTTTTGTACCTGAGTTAGAACAGAAACAGACAGTCAGTCAGTCAATTAGTTGAATTCGTATGACACGCGGACAGCAAGCGCCATGCTGCATTATACGTCAAGAAAGCTATTCCAGAAGAAATTCGTTCATGATTGGAATGACGGTGTGAGATTAAGATTTAAAACGCTGCAAGAGAGCAAAGAAATGGAAATAACGAGTGCCTGAGGGCTGGTAGAGGAAAGTAGACTTGGGTAGTGGCGGGAAAAAATTGAGAAGAGAAGAAAAAAATTGCGTCAAAGAGCTGTAAAGAAGAATATACCTAACAGGGATAGCAACATTTGTGTGTATATGACAGTGACATCAGAGTTATTTAAAAATAAGATTTACTGATTGTATTAAAGCTATGCTGACCTCCCTTAGCGTTTAAGGAGGCTTATAGATGCTCAAGACAAGGCATAGCAACGTCGATGTTGTCAAAACGTAGTTCATTAACATTGTCATGTTATAGATGACAAATGTGTAACCATTCATCTATTTTTGTTTATTTGCTATCGCATTTCCTTCGTCTATTTCATTGAAATACAGGAGTATCAGTAATATTTGGGGGGGAGGGTTGAGGGCTCGTCCCCCCTTTTTCAGGCGAAGGAAAGAAGGAAAGGGTTTCTCTTGTCTACGTCTCCGATTACTGATACAGTCGAGCCCACATATAGCGAAGTCGCACGAGCCACTGCAAATTATTCGCTATATCCGATGTTCTGTATATCCGATATAATAGAAAAATGAACTTAACCGCATGTTCTAAGGCAAAATTTTCACACAAAGGCTAAAACTTTATTACATAAGTGGGAAAAAGCCTGCAACTTTCTTTTGAATAGTTGACTTTACAACTCATTTGCATAATTCTTTTTACACTGCACTTAAATTATCACCGCCGTCAATGCTACGGAATTCGATGAACGCACGCAAATTTGGAAAACTGTACACGGTGAATTTTGATGTCACTAATTACGTCAATTTAAATGTCTTCCCCTTCGAAATTATCAGAAGTATTTTGTAATACTCTTGCAATAATGTCAGCGTCTATTTCTCGTGTTTCAATTTCTACGTTGCAATCGCTAGAAACATAATCAGCCAAAGTAACATCTCCATTCAAAATTCCCTTTTCTGGTAAATTTTTTCTACTGGGAGAAATTTCTTCAAGATTAGAAATGAAACCTGGGTCTCCAAGTCGTCTCAAAAATCCTGCATGTTTCCAGCAGCTTTGGACGGTTTTCGGTTGAACCAAATGCCAGGTATCATCTAAAAATTGGCAAGCAATTTTAATGCCCGCAACAAAATGCAGATCAGTTTCTATATTCAAGAAAGAACACGTCAAATAACCTGAGATCTGTAATACACTTTCATGCATTTTATTATGCCAATATCTAAAGGCTGCTGTTTTGATGTAACATTCGATAGAAAGCGACACACCGTAATGTTTTTTAGTTTGATATTCTTATTATGAGCAGTGCAGTTACCAAGCAAAAGCAAAATGTAGGCGTATATATACCCTTTTTTTTTACATTTCGCCATCAAACCCTTTCAGCCATACTGCAAAAATTACGTAAGTCATTCAGGTCTTAATTTTTAACAGCTTTTTGAACGCCCTCCCCGCTTTTAGGCAGGACATTATTTATGGACAGCCCCTAAGGCGATCACTGCAAGTTTCGTGAAGAGGCAGTCGCCCAGAGAGCTGGTCTCTGAATTGAGGTAAATTTAATATTGGATCTATGGGATGGGAGGAAATCCGTTTCCAAAAAAATTGATTGTTAAGGGAGGTGGTCGTTAAGAGAGGTCTTATTGTATTTGTTTCTTTAGTTCTACGGCTCAAGTACACGTTGTAAAAAAATAGTAGTAAAGTAATAGTTGTAAAAAAATATACTACTCATAGTATTAGAAAAGAGAGAGAAAGAGCTGGGAACCTTTAAATATCTAAAATAGGACCTTTCTGTTTTATGGCGCAAGGACAACAAGGTCATGGGAAAAGGCCATACTGCGCTAGGAGCTGCAGTTATTCGGCAAGCGTTTCCCCCCACCGTTAAAAATCGAACCCGGATATTAATGGCGCACTTGGAGAACGCATTACCACTGCGCCATCGTAGGGCCTTGGAATATGACTTTTGTATGTTGGCAAAAACAAACTATGCGTTGTTCACATGCAGGAGAATTACGTGATACAAATATGATTTAACTAATATACGGATTATTAAAAATCATGAAAATTATCAGTGGCGCAGATAGTGGCCCGTAAATCTCAAGCCAAATGTATCCTCAAGTACATCGTTGATCTCCAAATATAGAATTATCGAAGAAGAACGACGGAATTACAGACGCGCATCGTGAAAAATAAACAACACCCATGCGCGTGATTCTTGTGCTAAAATATTAAGAACTGCCTAAAGTTACAGACGAACCGCAGTATGTTTTGATATGTCACCATTAGTCACTCGATAGTATAGTAAGACTCGATAGTAAGTCTTGATAGTAAGTATCGATAGTAAGACTCGATAGTAAGTCTTGATAGTAAGTATCGATAGTAAGACTCGATAGTAAGTCTTGATAGTAAGTATCGATAGTAAGACTCGATAGTCAAGACGATAATCAATGTCGTGTCACGTTTTTTTAGGCATATCCGGAGTTAAGATTACAATTGCAGATGTGAACCGACGTCTGAAGTGGCTGAGATCAGTAATGTTTTCACTGTACCCAATGATCTTAAATATCTCCAGAATAAAATGTCCAACAGGGTAAGATCTGGGCGTCGTAGAGGTCACACTGCTGGGATACCCAATCCACGGGTTGGAGGAACTTCGCATTTAAAGCTTCATGTATAGATAGGGAGAAAGTGGGGAACAACGTTTTGCATAAAGTAAGTCTTATTGACTGACTCTAAATCTGAAATTTATAAAAAGGCGTAAACTTGCAACAAATCGAGATGAACGGTTCCTGTGATGATGTTCTCAGCAAGATGGATTTTAGTGCGCCCCAGTAATCCTCAAATTCGACAATTAAGCAAATTACTAAACTTATGTACTTCCACTACATTTTAATACAAGAATCAGGTGGATACGTTTAATAGCTTTTGAGTTACAAGGTTTTGTAATCCCGTAATTCTGTTTTGATGACCCTACATGTGCAGCAATTTTTCCCCCCACTAAAAGAAATGTTAAAATTCTAATATTGCCCTTCCTTTTTTTTTAAAAAAATAAAGCTGTTAGAAAAGCCTGCCCATTTTTCAACACCAAAACGACACTACGAGATTTTGAAAACAGACATTGTTAGTGTATTTATGAAGGAGGAAAAAAAAGCAATTACCTGCAAGGCCATGGCGTTAGCCCAAGCAAGGAATATTCTCAAAGGAAGTTTAGCTTTGTAAGCTCTATGTGCCCATAACCTGTGAGCTCCAGCTGTCACACCTAAACCATTTACATAACATAGGAATACACCTATGGAGAAGAACGCATAAATATACATAAATAAATATATTAACAGCACCCATAAAAAATCAATATACATGCAGAAGAAAACACAAAGGTAAAAAGTTTAAACTTTTGGATCACTGCGTGTACACAAAGATAAAGATGAAATTATTAATATTCCACATTTGATTAAGACAACGTCTGGAAACAAAATACAGCAATCATAACTTATCTTAATGAATAATATTTCGCAAAATTAATCGGCATTGGACACTCAGACGATGTTTTAAATGAATTCTATAAATTAAAGAATATGTTAAGTGAGTAAATACGTAAACACAATGTTGTTTTGAATGAATGAAGTGAATTCAGTGATGTTTTAAATGAATTAACTGATTTCAAAGATGCTATTATACAGTGAAAATCGGTTATAACGACCTTCAAGGGACCGTGCAAATTCGGTCGTTATAAACGATATCTTTTTAAAATCATAGTAGCCTATAGTATTGTAGGGACTCATGAACCGACGATCAGTGATACATGAATCCACATTTCCAAAAGGTTTAATCATGATTTAATGTTCGCCATTTTGTTTCCCCGCACATACGCTTTTCCCATCCACAATCCAGATGGACCGACTCATCAGAGGTTCGCTCTGTTCCCAGCGACGGAAAAGACATAGGCTGCAGGCGACGATTGAACTTAGTGTGCAATCTTATCTCAATTGAGTCAGGAATACCAAGATACAGATGAACCATGTAGACAGCATGTCTCTGGGTTAAACAATTTATTTACAATCGCATAGCAAAATAAGTTAAATTGTTACGATTAAGAATTGACATTATTATTGTAAGACATTATGAATGTACATCATGGGCAGCGTGACCATCTCGCTAAGAGTCCTACCGAAAGAATGTCTTTTATTGGTGTTCGCCTCATCGTCTCTACACTCGCAATCACTCTTATTGGCTGTTCACCCTTTTCATACGCAAATGTTCATTGGTTACCCCTTTAACACTAATCGCCGATTTGTTATTCTAGTCACGGGTTCGTGACATCACACTCGGAGGCTGGGATTACAGCGCCGCCTCCGGCGGCCACCCTTCCCAATGAAACCCTTGCACAATTCCTCCTCCTCCCTCACACTCGGAGGGTCGTAATCACCATGTCCAGCAGGGGTATTTATAAGCAGGAAATGTCTGTCAAGGAGTTTGAAGAAATACAATTAAGTTATCCTTGCACCGTACCGTGTTGTACACTAAACTCAATCGTCGCCTGCAGCCAATGTCTTTTCCGTCGCCGGGAACAGAGCGAACCGCTGATGAGTCGGTCCATCTGGATTCTGGATGGGAAAAGCGTATGTGCGGGGAAACAAAATGGTGAACATTAAATCATGATTAAACCTTTTGGAAATGTGGGTTGGTGTATCAATGATCGTTGATTCGTGAGTTCCTACAACTTAAAACATTTTTGAAATCAGTTCTTTCATTCAAAACATCACTGTATTTTCTCACTCAATATATTTTTTAATTCATAAAATTCATTTAAAAAATATTATATACATATAAAACAATAATAACACAATGTTAAAATATTGAAAAGTATTAAAAAAATTAATATATAAAGCTGTTTTTTTTATACATATTTGCATAAACTGTTCTTATATAATTCTTCCTCTCCCACTCAATACCACTCTCTGACATTTTAAATGACCATGCTGACCATACGCATGTTTTTAAATTTTTAAAAAGTACTGGTTTTTACTACAGTCTTTGATTTTACCATGTTTGGCGCAGTATAGCCCAGATGCTCTTGCGCCATAAAAAAGCCAAACAAACAAACAAACCACTCAATTCCAAAAGGCCTGATAAAGCCAAAGTGGGGCCCAGGGCCTAGCATTTATTTGGGGGCCCCCTCCCTCTTCGCTTACAACGAAATTATTCAATAAGTAAGTAACAAATGCAAACTCTTGTTATATATATATTATCTACGTAACCAATAGTTTAAAACCGTTTTTAATGGCGCCGAAGTTATATTTAAGAAAAGATGCAATATTAATAAATTAGTACTGTAAGTTATAATTAAAAGACTAGGTTTCAAACTAACATTTTAAACTTGCTAAAAAAATCATATACGAAATTTGAGTTGGTCGCGACCAGGAAGCCTGTGCGTTAAGCGAGCCCTGTAATTCCTCCCTCACACTCTATAAAATTTAAAATACAAATCTTGATATATGCTAATATTACAGTATTTGTAGTTGCAATAAACTAAAAAAAAAAAAAAAAAAATCAGGGGAGCGTCAAATTTTTTTGAGTTTATAGTGACAAAATATCAAAATTCTATATCGCTTCTGATAATTATATTATAATCACGATTCGCTTGATACCTTGTGCCACAGTTGACCCTTTAACTTAGCTACAGGTCTAAAAAGTATGCTATTTCAAAAGAATAATGAGTATGCTATGAGGGTTTTAAACGAATGAGGAATATATCGTGATATTTTAAATGAATGAAGAAAATGTCATAGTATTTTAACTGAATAAAGTGAATGTCGTGATGTTTTGAATAAATGAAGTAAATTTAGTGATGAATTAAAAAAGAATACCGTTTTAGGCGTAATTTTAAAAATTTTAATAACAAAAAACGATATACGTTTCGGATGAGAGACGGTCAAAACCCGTTCGAAATGTACGTCGTTTTTTTGTTATTAAAAATTTTAAAACTACGCCTAAAATGTTCTTCTTTTTCAATTCATTTTACTGCGTAGTGTTACGTCACCTTACTAACCTTAAATTTATTGATATTTGAATTGAATGAGATGAATTCGATTAGGTAGAAGAAGTGGACTCAATAGTGTTTTAAATTAATGAAGAAAATTCAATGACGTTTTTAAATTTGAAGAAGATGGTCGAACTTTTCTTACCATATAACCATGACGTCCACGTAGCATGGATAAATGCCAAGTACCCGCCATAAAGGGAGGCGGTATGTAGGCCAATAAACAAAAATACATTTCGCCAAACGATGGTCACGGGTTCTAACTTTTTAGAATCCTCAAGTCTGTGGTGATGACCATGGTCTGTTTCTTGTTGGACAGTTGTAGCTACTATGTTCGGCGCCATCCTCCAAAACGCCTGCAAAAGGAAAACTTGGATAAATGCAACATTCCAGGTACATATATGTGGTACACATGTATAACATATATGTGGGGATATACATGTGTAACATATATGTGGGGACAGATATCAATTCATTCATCACCATACTTACCTCAATGAGATCATGAAATATCACCAATTATTAAATTAACATGCAAGATGGAAGTATATACTTAACATTGTGTAAAAATATATAATTACCATTGTGTCAAAGTATATAACACTTTTGTCAACGCATGTAATTATCATTGTCAAAAAGTATATAATTATTGTGTCAACGTATATAATTATCATTATACGTGAAAATTCCGAAACCCACATTTATTAGCCCATACTAGAGCTTTTGTTTTTAGGAGAAAAAGAGACGCCGTCATCCTGGATTCGAACCAGGGTCCCTCCGTTGAGCCCGGAGTGCCTTGACCGCTAGACCAACGAGGACAGGAACAACGCTCTCTTTCTCCGTATATAAGGATCAAGATATTATTACCCTTCACAGGGAAAACAAAATTGCCGCATAGTGGTCAACGCCATTTTTATTGAAAAATATATTTTTTCCTCACCTTTAGGCTCCATAGTTTTTTTTAGATCGAATGAATGAATGAGTGTAGAGAACACTAGAAGTCTAGGCCGACGCCTCGACCGCCATTCTTTTGTACACTTCCGGTTTCATAACACAACGTTTACCATTGGAAAATTAATAATCTATTTTCTTCTTCTTGCAGGGTCTGTTTCAAGTCTAAATCTTCTATGTTCATTCCTCGAGTGATTTAACAATTTACAGCGGCATAAGCACCCATTTCACCCTATTTTATTAAAAATAGGGTTAAATAATAATAATAAGGTTGAAATAACCCTTGTACATCATTCAACTTTAATACAGCAGTAAATGAAATAACGTAATACAAGGGCAACAAAATGGCGGATTGCTCCAGATCCCTTTTTTAGGAGTCTTAAATGAACTGCGGCTTGAAATGATGTAAAGAATTCAAAAGAAATTAAACTTTTGTATGCAGATTTCTAAATCAGCTTGAGTCTGAGTGTCACGACAAGATCAGTGGGTCGGAAAATTTTCCGGAAAAATTTCACCCTCAAAATTTTTCCGGTCTTGAAATTTTAAAAATTAATTTTTCTTTTTAAAAAATGTCATAACTTCTCCCTTTCTCTCTCTCTCCGTGTACGCATATAATTTTAAAAAGTTTAAACATAGAAAACAATATTAGGTATATATTAAGATATTACCATCGGTCATGCATAACATAATCATAATTCTTCCCTCTCCTGATTATATAAAATATAATCCCTTTCGAACATTAGCTTTTCTTTTCCCATCCTATTAAAATATATCTTACATTTTCACTGGACCATTTCAAATTTCATCAAATATTTTAAATTACCAAACGTTTTTAGCTGAAGCCCCCTCCTTTTTGCGATTTCGCGGAGGCTCACACACCCTCTTATTATTTTGAAATAAGGCTTCAAGATAAATAAATGAATCTAAAAAAGTTCATTTTTACACGCAAAAGTATTTATGTGCAAAATATTACCAAATATCCTATATGTGAATAAAACTTAAAATATGAAAAAAAAATTAACCTATTTCATAAAAGAAGATTCTTTATATCACGTTATGCTTTATTTTTTGAGTAATAATTTTAGGAATTCACATATTTTAGTTTCGAGTTTTATTTATGTGTTAAGTAAAATAATGATATATTTGTATTTGTCTTCGTTAAACTAACATTTTTAAATGTTAAATTTAAATTTAATGTCATTTTTAAATGTGCCGAACATATGTGACCGGTATCAGTGGCGCCGACTTCGTGGGTTCGAGACACTTTTTGAACCCTCAATAATTTTGTTGTGGGTTCCTCGAACCCCTAATATTTTTGCTCGTGGGGAAAATACATATATGGAAATATATGCACAAAGTTTTTCGTCATCGATTCTTTAAGATTTTCATTATTTATACCCTGTTCCCTGGACCTTTTATAAAAGAAAATTCTTCGTTTTGTCTGGGTTCACAGAAAATACAAAACTATAGTCTCTAACTCCATGTGCAGAGACGATAACCTTTAACGGTCATAGTCATAAAGGCGAAAATATATTAGCCAGTGATGTGAACCACCTTATCTTTCGACAGCTGGGGATCCATCAATTTCTTTAATTTTTAATTTTTTCTGCCCCCAAAGCATCCCTGGAGCGCCTGGGGAATGTAACTTTCATTTCAGCTAAGTTCATTTTAGAACGAGACGGAGGTGGGGGGTGGGGAGGCAGCTGAACACAGCTGACAATATTAGCAGTAATCATAAAACTATAGGGGGTGAATACATTTAGGGGAAACCCCTTCCACCACCCAATTGTGGAGAAGGTTTATACGAATCGATGTTTAAGCAATTTTGTCACCAGGACCACAGGCCACTCCCAAAGACCTTTAAAATACTGAAAACAAAATTTTAACTCAGAAATCATTTAAAGGAAAAAGATGTTGGCATTTTTATAATTGGTAAAATATTTTTTGCTTTTATGCAGATAATTAAGTTGGAAACAAAAGTATCTGTATGTTGTATATCACGATGTTACGCCTACAAAAGTAAAATAAATAAATTAAATAATTATCTAGAGAAAAAATATTTTTCTATAATTAACTATAATTTGCTTCATTTTAACATTTCAGGTGTCTTATTGTACCAGATAATCTGATAATGAAATTTAAATTACACTTAAATCCTTTTAAAAAGGGCGTGGGTCAATCGATTTAAAATTTTTGGAACTCACAATAATTTTTCAAGTCGGCACCTATGACTGGTATCATCATTATGTTATGTATCATTATCATATTAACTATCAACCCCTGACTCTCCGATCGAACTGTTATGTAGTAACCAGTTAAAATAACAGTTACTATAAGAAGTAACAATAACGAGTTTAACCAACATTATTATTAAAAATTTTCTGTGGACCAGTATTTCTTTCTGAGGGAGTAAATATGTGCCGGGAATCTCAGTTTATGCAGCAGTATAACATATAAAACAAACATTATTTAATAAATATTATATTACGCTAGATATTTAGTAATTGAAGTGCTGGAAAATTTAAAATTTTCCGTTTCGAACTTTTCCGGAAAACCCACTAGTTACGACTAATAAGCACTGATAAAACGCTAGTTGGTATAGATGCTGTTCAGAAACATATGATAAGTGAAAATATATTTTAAATCAAAGTTTAATCAGAAAAAAAATCTTCTCACGGCGTGAATGTTTTCTCCGCTAGAATGGATTTCCTCAGCATGTTGCCATCCTCGGCAAGCGTAATTTTTGTCGGTTGGTTAGTTTAATGGATTAGGACTATTTTTTCGATTTTGGGGTCAATGTGTCTGGTCCAAAAACGGCATCAGTTCATAAATATGGCACGACGAATGAGGAAAAGAGGAGGGAAGTAAATGACAGGTCTTAGGTTAGATGGTGCAGCTAATGTTGTATACCAGAGTTGTCCAATCTTTTTCGGCAACGAGCCACTTCAAACTTTTTCACGAATCTCGTAGAAGCGGTTATTCCTTAAAAAATTAATTAAAATTCTTCTTTCAGAGTTACTTCCGGTTATTTGTTTGTTTCCTTGCGGTATGAAAAGGGGTTACCCGTGCTGACACCGCGGTTTTTTTTTATTTTTGGAAAAGAATCCAAAAATTTTTTTGGATTTTTTTTTATTCCAAATGGTTGTCAGCGGGCCAGATTGTGGCACACAAGCCGTATTTTGGAAAACCCTGTTGTGTACGGTAACCTATCTGAACCCATCCCAAATTCAATTCATTATGGGGAATAAAAATAATATGGGGAAAAAGAGGAATAACAATAAAACATTTGTTAAGTATTTACGCACTGTAACATTTTATATTAATACAGAAATTTAAAAATTTCTGTATTCTATTATAAATTTAAGTAGCTATATAAATTTTTGTGTTTCAATAGCAAAGTTTGTTTTCCGTGAAATTCATAATGAATAAAGCTAAGAGCAGGCATCTTGATTGACATTATAAAGGTGAAAATTTACGTGTTTTTAAATGTATCAGTTTCTAAACAAATTATGTTTTCATACATGTTTCACCTTTATTAACCGTGAAAAGTTTACGTTGAAAATTTTTAGAGACAAAGTATGTAAATGCGTCAAATTAGAGTTCTCACCCCCTAAACATTTGTCAATATAAATATTCATGCGTATATATATATATCACACCTTATCAATTCCGAAATTTTATAAATTGTTCGGTAAAATAAATTAACGCAACATTTCTATTTTCAAAATTTATCAATTCCATAAGCTTATTTATATATCCTTACGTGTATGTACGTTCTTATGTATGTTTTTACGTTGATATACATGTTTTTAATGTATTGGGGATATTATGAAAATTCAAATTTAGTTTTACAATCTTCAACTGTTCAACATCAGAAACGTTCTGCGGCCACCCCCATGGGCGGACTTATCATTTTGCAGCCCCGAGGCTACTTTTTTGCTGCCACTTCCTACCCGTCCACCCCCCCTTCCGGGAAATTAGTAATATATACATAAAAATTGTTACATTCAACAACTCATAAGTTGAAACATAAATATTAAACAATATTAACTTATATTGAAGTATTATTCCTTTTTGGTATATAATAAATCAAATTCAATTTTATTGAAATAAATTTTAATTTTAGCAAAAAATAAAAGCCTATCGAACACTGGTATTTAAATGGCAAGCATGACGTCTAGCTTTCTTCTCGGCAAAACATCTGATTATATCATCATATGGTATTGATTTTGTTATATCAGACTCAATACACAAAATTTTGCCGTCCTAGTCTATCGCCTAGTATAGCTCATTGGGAAATATGGCGCTGGCCACCCCCACAAAACGGTTAGTTTTCTAGAAGAACAAGTGGTGGTTGATTTAGGCAAGTTTTACTGCATTATCTAGGTCAGTGGTTCTCAACCTGGTCCACGATGGTCTAGACCAGCGGTCGCCAACCGGTGGTCCGCAGAAAAATCTGGACATTATTTGCATTTTTAATGATTTATTAATAATAAAACAAAAATAATATTCTAAGAAATTCTCATATTCTGAATGACAATTTCCACCTTTATATTGCACTAAATTCACGAAATGTGGTCTGCGGGATTTAAAATTATGAATTTAGTGGTCCGTGAGGTCCGAAAGGTTGGCGACTCCTGATCTAGTGTAATCTCCGAGATCTAGTGTACAGTAATCTAGAGTAGAGTACTCCGGCATCTCTGCCTATAAATACATCTCTCCCGTGTCTAATTTTAAAAAAATGGTTTTGTGTATGCTAAAATATGTACCTGAGATCATTCGATTCAATTCATCAATTCATCCGCTATGTAATTGTTTTCTCGAAGAACTCTAAGAGGAAATGTAAAAGAGGAATAGGTAACTAGGACAGATGTCCTGGAGGGGGGGAGGGGGGGGGGTTATGCCAGAAGGGGTCTGATGAAAGGAACCGCATAAAATATAAAGGTCATTTGCTTCTTCCCCCTTAAATACAACCATTCTCTAGAACAGTGGTCGCCAACTGATAGTCCACGGACCACTAGTGGTCCGCAGAAAAATCTGGACATTATTTGCATTTTTAATGTTTTATCAATAATAAAACAGAAATCGTATTCTAAGAAATTATCATATTCTGAATGACAATTTTCGCCTTTGTATTGCACTAAATTCACGAAAATGTAGTCCGCGAGATTTAAAATTATGAATTTAGTTGTCTGTGAGATCCGAAAGGTTGGCGACCGCTGCTCTAGAAAGTCTAGTCTAGTCTAGAAAGCTACTAAAATAGGATCTAGTAAAATATTACATTATTTTTTCTCACTAACTTTGCCGTTATTAACGACTATTTCTGTCTACTAATTGTATTTTGTGCGCCCGGCAAATGCTTACATCGCAGCTTAACATGTGTCATTGCGAAATGACACGTGTAGCTTAACATCATTACATAAATTCCGATTACCGTCCTTTCCTGTTCAGTGACGTACTTTCTAGCCCTGTAAAGTTGTTAATGGGAGAATTTACTGTTTCTAATATTGGTATACAAATACAGAAAATATTAAAGTGTTTTACAATCGAAAAGCTTCCCGACTTATTTGTATATATGTATATACTTGTATATACTTATATATGATAACTTGTATATACTTTTTTATGTGTTTTTCTTTGTTTAAAACTATCCAATTAAGTAACATAAAATAAATTTAATAAATTAGATTATATCCAGTACTAAAATGAAACAAAGGGAAATATTACTAGATGCTTTAAATCCATTACGGATGAAACTAGCGTCGGAAAACCCTCATTTTAATTGCATCATAGGCCTCATTAACTCAACTTCCGTTAATTT
Organism: Dysdera silvatica; assembly: GCA_006491805.2. Lineage (NCBI taxonomy): Eukaryota > Metazoa > Arthropoda > Arachnida > Araneae > Dysderidae > Dysdera > Dysdera silvatica. The sequence continues at coordinate 83,188,502 of QLNU02014802.1, forward strand.
TAATTTTAAGGATTTTTCTTTTATTTGACGAGTAAATAATTGGAGAATGATCACGTGACCTTCCTCATTCTTGAATATTTTTCCAAGTCATTTACTAACACCGACAAACCTTGGAAGTTTCTTATTAGACGCGTTTGAAGCCTGAAGTTGAATAATTTTGCGTTTCAAATCTGCATTAACCTTCCGAGAAGAGGGGGAGATAAATGATGAGCTTCCGAGAAGAAGAGTACAAATAGTGTTTGAATTAGATATAAGTGAACCGTATCTAAATCGCTTTCTGCAAATCCATCCATTAAAACGGACAATGACTACTACCCAAGATGAAATCTCAACGAAGAAGAAGAAGTATTCTAAACTTGTAGAGGTGACCTTTTAACGCAGTTTTAAAATAGATTATCCTTTTTCTCCCTTGACAGGAAAGAAAGCTATCCAACATGAGCTTTTAATTTAATTTTATATGGATCGAAATAATGATATTTTTAAAATGATTAGCGGAAAATTTAAGAAGTTTAGAATAATTAATTTTAATTATATAATGGTCTTTTCATCGCGTTAAAAGCATAGATTTAATAAGGATTCATGAGGTGACCTGCATTAATATTATATGGCACATATAGTGCAATTAATATTACGTGAATTAATTAATTCAAACAGACTTTTTGGAAATTATAACTAATATGTAGTGTAAATCAGTGGTTCCCAACCTGGGGGTTGCGAATTGATTTTTTGAGATCGCCGCAATTATTTTTAATCGCAATAATTTTTATAAGGATATCATATCAAATGTTTGTTTGTTTGTTTGGATTTTTTATGGCGCAAGAGCATCTGGGCTATACTGCGCCGCCAAATGTTTAAAACGCTTTTTTACTTATTTCAACATGGCTACATTGCAATATTCTATTAATGTGGTCGTTAATTATAATATGCATCAACATATATTATTAATATAATATATATAATTAATGTAATATATATAATTAATGTAATATATAATTAATATGACACATATAATTGATATATTAAAATTTCTTATTTCATGCACTTTCTTTACTTTGTTAAAAATGATTGTATTATGAAAACGGAGCGGCGGCGGACAGAGGGCGATCGCAGACAATTTGGTTACTAAAAAGGGGAGTCGACGATTACTTGACTACTGTAAAAGGGGGCCGCGTAATTTATTAAAATACACATTAAATCGATTTAATACACTTAAATAATTAGTGCACATTCAATTTAATTAGTATAAGGATTTTTTTAATCAACATCTCGTATTTTTGCTGATGTTTCTCAGTTTTTAACATTTGGCAAGACTTATTACTTTTCTCTCGCTCTCTAAAACATTTTAATTTTGCAAAAAAACAATAGTTACACAATGTTACCTTGGTAATTCGAAGTTCTCAGTAAGTCGAAGTAATTCTCATTAGGCTTGAACTCCTCTTAAATCTCGATAATTCGAACAGTAAGTTACTAGAAGCAAAACCCTTTCTCTTTAATGTCGAATTATCGAGGTTCTGCAGTATAAATATAGTTATAATAATCATTTTACAACAATAATAATTATAATAATTGCTTTATGCATTATTTTTCTGGTTTAAATGAATTTATTAAATGTTTGTATTTAGTTACGTGCATTATTCCCAGAGTTCTCCCCAAAAAAACTAAATCTGTAGTAGGTAAAAATACATATATGTGTTTACTTGCCATACTTGTGAAAAAGGGGAGAAAAAAATCTCAAACCCTGCATAATTATCAAAATTCTGACCACAAAATCTCGTTTTGCAGATGACCAATTTGAGATTACTTTAAAGTAAAAAATATAAAAATAATTTTTTTAAAAAAAGGGGACAGTATAAAAAATTAAATTTTGATGGCAAAACTACAAGTAAAAATTTATTGACGATGTCTGAAAGCAAAATCGATATTCTCTAATTTATTTTAGTGTGATATATTTATATTACTTCTTTACGATAAACGTTGTACGTCTTTATTCAGCGTTATTTGGTAAAATTTTTGAACCCCCCCCCCCAAAATTAAATCCTGGCTAGGGCCTGGATGTACACTGTACAGGCCTGTACCCAGACAGGCATGGAATAATTTGCAAAAAAACTTTGTAATGAGGAAGCCGGTGTAAGCGTTGAGTTGATAAATGGATTCCTGAAAAACAAATTGCCTACGAGATTTTGGAGAAGTATGTAACGTCTGACATATATGATGCGGATGAGACTGTAATTTTCTGTAATTTTGTAATCGCACCTTATCCTTAAAGAGTTTTAAATGTTCTCGAAGCAAGTGCAGCAAAGAAAGTTTGACTGAGTTAGTGGCTTGAAGTATGGATGGGACAGAAAAGTTGACATTACTAGCAGTAGAGTGGCAATTCAAAAATTATGTGGGGTGGCTCAAGTGGCTATAAAGAGATTATGTGGCGAAAAAAATAATGTGTTTGATATCCAGTGGGGATTGGGCTCCCTGATCCTCCGTTTCCTACGCAATTGGTTACCAGTTATTGGCAAATAAGCAAAGTTATATGCTATTCAAAATCTCTGTAAACATTACTGATGACCGAGGAGTAGGTTGCCAAAGTGATTTTTGTAGCTTTTCGGCTAACTTTCACCTAAATGTTCTAGCTGAATTAAAAAAGCTGTAGCCGAATCTGAAAAGTTGTCTCCACGTTTACCAGAAATTCTGGGTATGATGACTCTTCCCCTTACCGCACCGTTCCATGCAGTCGAAGGATCTCACCATCATCATCACCTTTTCAATATTTTTCGGAGGATTGATCAGTATTTTTCTAGCCGAATTTTAATTAATGTCGCCTTTCGGTGAAAAAACTGGCGACAGATTAATCCTTGCAGGTGACCTATGACTTCGCGAAAAAAGAGTGGATAACTTTTGAACTTTTCAGTAAATGGCTAAAACGGCTAGACCGGAAGTTCCAACAGCAAGGTAGAAGGCACGGCCAACTAGATTACTACTAGTAGTAATACTAGACTACTACTAGTAGATTACACTACTAGATTACTACTAGTAGTAGATTATTACTAGTAGTTGGCCGTGGTAGAAGGGTATGTCTGCTTCTGGAAATGCGTAACTTCCACAGTACCATTTTGGGATTAAAAGCACTAGAACCTTACTCATAGTTCCTTCCTCGGACTATCACATCCAGGCCACAATCTTGTGGTCAAGGGATGATATGCAGCCTATTATCAAAAAGAAATAATTCGCCAAGCAATTTACTGTTTTGGTCAAAAGGTTGAGTTCAAGTTGGATGCCCCCAAGTTCAGAACTGAATGGCGTGAAGTAACATCAAAAACAATCATCAGCCGTTTCAGCAAGGCAGAGTTTGATAGGCACGGCACAGTAGAAGATATCATAATGGAAGAACAAGTTAGATTTCAACATAACCGATGCACGAACTTGTGGTGTGAACATGACCAACTTCCTTCCCTATTTCCCAGGTTCTCACATATTTCAGCTTCTCTCGACCCCGTATTGACGTTCTATTTCCATATTTATTTCACTAATCACCAAAATGGCGAAATTTCAAGTATATATTATTAAATTAAATAAAAATTTGTGTATGGTATATTTATCTAAATTTAAATTATATATTATTAAAGGTTAGGGCCGGCGCAAATAAATATGCCGCCCTAGGCAAAGGACTTGTGCGCCCCACCCCATGGAAAAAAAATCTCATCCTAATACGTTTTGCTACAATCGAAACGTGAAAAACTACGGCACGTTCCGCCCTTTCTTTATAGTTTTGGTTAGAACGAAGTATTTAATAATAATATTTTATTTATTAACAACATCTAAGACATAGGAAATAACCAGTCAGTAAGTTCATAATTTTTTACACTATAAATGTTATAAACACTATCGAAATATTATGAAATAAGTCAGTTAGCAAGGAGACAATTTCAAATTTATGCCTCTATGTAAATCTAATTAATTTGGTTATTGATGTAAGCATCAGGGAAAGACAAAAGTATGATAATCAAAGCTTATCCCAAAAAATAGTCTGGGATTTTACTGTTGAAGGAGAAACTTTTAATTCTCAATGCTTGTAATTATGCACAAAGATATTAAAAAGAAGGCAAGAAGCTAAGGGTATGGAAAAAAAAATGGATAAGAGAGAGACTGTATATAACGAATATAGTAAATATTAACAAACAGTTATTTCGAAGGCAGAATTCTGCCTTCACTTGACAAAGGGAGCAGTTGGCTCCCGAAACGTCGTGTTTTTAAACCTTACGCCAGTGTCGAAATAACTGTTTGTTATGGAATCTCCTGGTGAAACTCTGTATTGTTTCGATAGTAAATATTGATAAAAGCATGCAATCGAAAATAATTCATTCAGTTGCATTTATTTATTGTCAAGTTTATTTCATCCTGCAGTCATCCTGTAGTCATCCTGCAGTTAGGGTATGATGCGCCCTGGGCACAACAATTTTGTCCCCCCCCCCTCCATTGGCGAAATTAGGATGGCTAGGAAATTTATTCTAAACATTGAGGTATACGGTTTAGTTCCCCTAGAAAAGAGGTCAGCGCCATAGACTTCGAAGCTAGTTACGCCCATCTCCAAATTTTCAAGGAGGGCGCAAAGCTTGAAAATTTCACTTGTAAGTTTAGTTTGAAGTATTTTGTACTTGAAAACAATCATTTTTAGTGTAAGCTTATTATTCTCGGGGGGAGGGGGGGGGGCGCACGCCCCTTCCTGAATCCGGCCGTGGGGGCAGGGGTTGTTTCACGCAATCTTTCAGAATTTCAGATTTAGAAAAAGATGGTGGAGGGCGCCTTCTCGGGGAGAGCTGATCGACAGAAATCTACGGTAAATAAATTGCAATTAAAAAAAAAAAATCCGCAGCCTCTTGCGCCCCTAGCAATTTTGGGCCCTGGACAAGTGCCCAGCGTGCCCGTTTATAAATACGGCACTGCCTGCAATATTAAGCATCTTAAAAAAAATCTGTCGTGGTGCCGCCCTGGGCGGCCGCCTAGTTTGCCTATATGGTGGCGCCGGGCCCGTTAAAGGCTCTCATCCATAATCATCGGTAAACTATCTGTGATAACTAATAGTTGCAATTAACTATGACTATGGCGGCAACGAGTTTTTGAAACTTAGTTTAGTTGTTGAAGATTTGTTTTTCCAGTTACGTGTAAATTTGTATTCCATGCTGTAAACTGCACATTGTCACTCTCTTTTTTTTTTCAACAATATTACATAAAATATAAATTAATTATTTTGTTTAATATTACTCATTGAAAGAACATTTTCTGGAGCGACGACTTTCTCTCTCTCAAAAGAATCCAGGAGCTGACTGGGTCCTCTCAAATGGCGCATAACTTGGACTTTTCGGAAGGGGCGAGTTATTGCCCATTCAGAGGCGCTAGTCCTATCGGCCATAAGAGAGCACCGCCCCTGAAAGGATTTCAAAATTTGTCGCCTCCCTTAATTTCTATTAAGATTAATCCCCCTTTATAACTTCATGGGCAAAAGTTGGTCAATCTATGTGGATTCTTCCCGATTCCGCTAAATTTTATGAATATGTCTCAGTGGAAGACAATATCATGACGTAGGATGTTTCAACGGACACTGAAATAGTTCATAAATATATCATGCCATTAATGGTATGATAAAACCCTTGTCGAACAATAATATATTTAAAAAAAAATTCAATTATACGAAATATACTTACCTTTGCAGTGAAACTTGGATTATTTAAAATAAATGTGAAAAAAAAAATACATTAAGGCAGTTGAAGTGGATTATTGGCGCAGATGCCGTGAAAAATTAAGTTGGACAAAGTTAAAAATTAAAATATATTGGCTACAGTAGATATGAGTAAAATTATAGAGCAAAATATTCAGGTAAAATTACTAAGACGCTATGGACATGTGAGGAGAATAAACAATGAAAAATAGTCGAGGAAGATGTTGGATTTTGCGCTGGAGGGAAGGCAAAAAAGAGGCAAAACTCGTATAAAACAGGTATCTATAATTCCATGTAAAAGTGAGACAGCTATGCAAATGCATGATGATATATGGATAAATGGATTAAATACATTGAATGATTCAGGGTATCCCCAGAAGGGAAAGACCTTTTGCATTGAACTGAAAAAAAACATGGCAACACAATCTCGGTCGATGGTAACATAAATACGCTCGTTAAAGATGGCGGCTTTTAATAGTATATCCAATATACCACACCCTGTCTTTAATTCCACCCATAGGATCAGCATGACCTCTCGGTCATGTACTTCTTAACCTTAACCGACTCAATGGTTACGAAGAATTTGAAGCGCCAAACGTGCTTTTGGAAATGAGGCCAGAAACGTTGCCGTCTTCTTGATCTTGGTAGCACTCCCGCATACGAATTGAGGCCTTGAACTTGTCTGTAGGACGTCATGGGCATGACGTCATAGCGAAAACTACATCCGGGTTACCTCACTGTAACCACCTGATGGTTCAAGGAGGGAAAGCTGCAAAGGAAATAACGACATCTGAAGTATTGCTTGATCTGTAATGGTTCCTCAACAAGAAATTTTGAAGGTTTTTAGAATTCTTCGTTGTTTTCTTTTTCCTTTTAAAGGAACTAGTTTTGCTATTTATGAGTCCAACATGTGACTCACCCAGGAAAGGGATCCACGGGCGTTGATCGGAACCCTAGCCAGGATTTAATTTCGGGGGGATAAAAAAATGTTCAATATGTATTGAGAGCCGTAGCCAAGTCCCATTAAAAATTTAGTTTCGGGTTGGGGGGTGGGGGGGAGAGATTGGTCCCTAAGTTTCCTCCCTCTGAATATTGGCATGGCGCCGATAGATATTAGGTGCAAATGTTGCAGACCGCTAACATGGCGGGGTGGGGGGGGGGGGGACTTGAGCGCCCTCCCACTTTGTGAAACTCACATTAACGTCCATCCAAGGGATATACAATTCGATAAGTATGAAGCTATAAATATTGAAGAAATACGGTAGTTCCATCCAGTTGAAACAACATTTATTGAAGCTTTAAATATTTAGGTTAATTCAATAATAGACGCCAATAAATAAATTAATTCACTGGAACACATAGCTAACGAAATTTAGTACGCCGTTTTGGCGGAGCCTCCGAGAATGACGTGTGCATACTTCGATGGTAAACGGAAGACTGATTTGATTTTAGAATTCGGAAAACAATTACACGTACTGTTGCCAAATATAAAAAGTGAAATTATGATTATACAATATATGTTGCCAGATACAGAAAGTGAAATTATATATATTTGGAAAATGTCAAATAAAAGGACACAATTTGGCAAGTTGCCAAGTTTAGAAATTGTACGTATTAAGTTTTCGTTTCTTGCTATTCTAAGTGGCAACGGTCGAGGAAGCCCGCAAAATGAACATATAGCCTCTCTATTTTGGTTACCTGGTTACCCACAAGTAATCGGAAATTCCGAAAGCCCATTCCACCTCGGGACTACGACTTTCTTGTGTGCATGGGGGAAATTGAGAAGGGCAGCGCTGTAATCCCAGGTACTACGAACTAGTAATTCAGTGACCGGATCACTGAACGAGCTTGCTCGTTTATTATAGATGGGCCAAATCGTTTATATATTCCATCAGGGAATGGGTTGGCCCACCTGTACGAAGAACGTAATATATAGACAACCGTTACAACCCTCCCCCAATCTCCGTTTGAACTATAGTATTAGCTGCAAAATAAAATTATGAGAGGTAATTTTCTTCCCATAGAAACGCCCTCCCTCCAGTTTTATTCGAAGACCTTTTTTGAAACCCTGTTTACGGGCCTATCTCTTATCTCTCTCTCTTATATATATATGCACAGGGTGATCCAAAAGAAACTTCGACTACTTATAGAGCTCTAGCGAGCGCAGTTTTTGACGCACCGAAGCGAAATTGGAGATCCATACCTCTTTAAAAAATATGTGCTCGAAATGTATGCAGTAAGAAGCCTTTGTGTTCCTGTGGCTGCGGTTAGACCTCACGAATTTCGGAAATTTCCAATGGCAGCATTACATTTTGAAATGTCATCCTGATCATCATGAGCAGAAATCATAAAAAGTATGCACCTTTTTCTTTTTTTTCTTTTTTTTTAAAGTTTTAAAAATTGCTAAGAAATGGCACTTAGCAGACAGAGCAAGTTCAGTGAAAATGTACAGGAAAAGAATGCGTGTGTATGTGTGTGTGTATGTGTGTGTACAATGGTAAATTGACCACCTGACCAAAATGACCACTTTTTATAAGAGAGAACTTGCAGGGACTTAGCATTGCCTATACCAAAGCCTGTCATGTATAGTGACCATCTATCCATGGTGACCATTGCAGTCTATCCTCAAAGGTGGTCACTTTAGGCAGGTTCGACTGTGTATACAGCTAAATTACGAACAACTGATTTCGGTTAGTTTGACTTAACGTGTAAAATACATGCAATATTCCAGATATAATGAACTATTTTCTTCATTGTCTATTTTCATTTTCAGTCTTATATTAAAAAATTTTAGGGTTTTTGTTCACTTTAAATACAATAATTAATTTAAATTATTTAATTTAGTTAAAATCCCGTTCATTCGACAGAAAAAGTGCACTGGTACAATAATACAAGGGCAAAGACATAGTAAATGATCTTTATAAAGATGTTTTTCTGCCTGAATATTGAGAAAAACTCTTTTCTCTGCCTGAATATTGAGAAAAACTCTTTTCTCAAACTTCTGTATAAATTTACTCCCTTTTAATGCCGATAGATGTCGCTATAAGTTTATATTGCTTCCTTTCTGTGCCAACAGATGGCAATACAATTTCACATAATTGGCTTTAACAATAAAATATATCATGCATATTGTTATTACTTAATGTTTGTAATGGCTTATTATACGTAATGCATCAATTAAATTTTATCATAAGTGTATATGTTAACAACAAAGAACTAATTTAGCTATACTACTTTGTAAATCTAAAGTATACTATTATTCGCTGTGGCTTTTGGAACCACCTGCACATCGGCGCCAATATAGGGGGCAGCGGTTTCATCCCCAGCCGTTGTTTAAAAATTTTATTTGCCAATTCGGCTGTGCATTTATTTCCAAATAAGTTTCATATTTACATTTCAAAATAAGATGCTTTTTAACTCATTACTAATTATAAGACATAATCAATTATTTTAGCACTATTTTAGTATTTTCTACATTTACTAAAATGTTTAACAATCTTGAAGGAGGTAATGATTTTTCTCAGCCCTCCCTTCCCCACTAGAGCTACTTACATGGGCTCTATTGCTCCTGCAGATGAAGCAAGCTTTTTTAATAATGCAAAAGTTATTGGCATTACTGTGTGGACATCGAGATTTTTAATGTTAGTGTTACACTTTTTTTTTTTTTTTTTTTTTTTTTTTAAATCTTCGCGAAATCCGAGATTCTCCCAGCCCCGCAAATTTTACATTTTTCCCCAGGATAAAATCACTGCCCGACGTTTAACCTCCGGATAGGTCAATATAATCCTACTATAATATCCTACTATAATAATCCTACTATATAATAGTTGTAATACTGTTTCGAAACTTTTAAGCGTTACACTTCTTCAGCTTTTTTTTTTTTTTTAATTTTCGCGAAATTCGAGACTTTTCCCGCGACTATCCCGCGAATTTTCATTTCTTTCCGCGAAAAAATCACTTCCCTAGTTATAATCTTAAAAATATAAAACTGAAGTCGCTTAAGGGTACTTAGGGATTTAAAATTTTCCAAAAATTGATTTTTTTATTATTTTATCGGAAAGCTCAGTTTTTCCTGGAAATTTCTATACCAAAATTATTGGTTTCCGTGAAATAGAACGCTAGATTATCCAAAACATCTAACGGTAGGGAAAGATAAGTGTATGCAATATTTACCGAACTTTTTTCTTCCGCAATCTCAGAAGTGTTTCTTCTCAAAACTTGAAATTTCAATTTTTCGCGCGTGATAATTTTGAAACTATCTGATTCGATTTTGAAACGATCTGATATTCTGATAAAATTTGACAGGAACATTCGAACTACTACTTAGCATAAAATGAAGTAGAATTGTGTTAATTAAATGAAAATTTAATTAGTTTTGTCTATATATGTCTTGAAAAATTTTCTCCTCTTTTTCCATTCGCTGGTTTTAAAATCTAATAAAAAATATTTTACTTTATGACATACTTGTTTGAGGTTCATATTAAAGTACAAGTCTTTCTCTGTAGAATGGTGTCATTATTATTATGTTACAATCATAAATAATCATGCGCGTAAGGAACATATATGTGCTCGTATAAAGTAAAAAAGATGTATAAAGTTGCTCACTTAAAAAACAAACAACAGAATTTTTTTTTTTTTTTAACAAAAACTTAAATATTAATATATTTATTATTTTCCTGTTGAAAATGAGGTTGGTATCTTTGATATTTAATTCACAATTTGCATTTAGAAAGTTGTATATATTGATTGTTTTTCATGTTTCGAAACCCCCAAAGTCCCTGTAAGTAGATGTGTTTTAATTACTAATTACGTATGCGAATAAACATGTACCGTACAGTAAAAGTAGGTAAAACCTTGGAGTTCTAATGAATTGGGGGGCCGGTCGCTTCAGTTTTGGGCCCTTTACTTTAATGAAAACGGGAGATCCAATATGATTTCTCGCTTGAGGGCCCAAAAGAATAGCTACGCCACTGGTTGGGAGAGAAAGCCATTTAAAAGCCAAGTGGGGAGAGAGAGCAAATGAAAAAGCTGATATTTCTAGAATTTCCAGTTTTCTTAAATATATACAGCAACGAGGTCAAGTATAACCGTTACGGACGTACACAGTAAGATTAATGGTTTCACTCTTTGTACAATACGCGATGAAAAAGCATTTTCTTTTTTAATTTTTAGCGGATGTTATAAAACGTTGCGCGCAATTTTAGTGTAAAACCCTTCTGCCTCAACAAAATATCCCTCGTTTTATAGATCGAAACAGTGATGCGTCAGAGAGAGGGACTTACACATTAATACGTGAAGTTCGAACCACGGCGGCAAGCCTGAACTTTGGAACAATAAATTAATTTTTACGTCGCCTTAACGGCTTCGTAAATTTAAATAGAGCTTTTCAGAGTTGTTTGGCTGTGCCAGGGGTCGCCGGTGTGGTCGATATAACGTTGTTAGGGGTCTATTTGGGCTTGAGGATCGATAGAAAGGTATAGTTACTTTTGAGCTGCAGAAAAATATCCAAAGCTTTCTGAACTAAGTGGCAATCTCCTTTTAACTTGTTCTTCCCAGCTTGTACATGGTTCAAGCTGGTTTTAGCCATATTAATGACACTTCAATGAAATAATTACATTTTAACGAAGTAAAAAATAAGATATAATATATATAATTACGTGGCGATTTAAGGCCGAAACTAACTAATTTAGACCCAACCTTGCCAATCCTGTCAAGAGTCACGAAGCCCACCCTTCACATTGCCAATGTAAGCGAATTGTTTACTAACTTAATAAAAATACTATTTTCATATATATATAAAGAAGTAATACCTGCCTAAAGTGGCCACCTTGATATTAGACTGCAATGGTCACCATATACAGGCGTTCACTATACACGACAGATCTTACTATAGGTATGACTAAGTCACTACCAGTTTTCTCTTATAAAAAGTGGTCACTTTATCAAGGTGGTCGCTTCACTAGATTCCACTGTATATAGATTATAATGACGTAATAATAAAATATAGAGCGGTCGGTAAAAGGTCAAGGAACTCTTGAAGGGGTCCACAGTCAAAGGCGACTCCTGGTCTATGTTTCAAGTTAGCTTTCTCGACATTCTTCACTGTTAAGCACTGGATGATTTAATAAAGAAGGGGCTCACAGCTTAACCTAGACTCCAGAACGACAAATGCTTAGTGAGTAATTACATATGACCGAATCAAGATTGAACAAGTTTTGTTTTTACTTTCAATCCAATGGCGATGCACGGCTGATGTTTAGTGAAGTAATTCCATCTCATCGAATCAAAATAACCATTTGTTTTGACTTACAATCCAAACGCAATAGAAACAGCTTCACTAAGCTGCCATGTTTTTTTTTAAATCCCTTATTAAGAGACTGATCATGAATTACTACCTTGTAAGGCCAATATTGTGACGTCATCCTTTTATAGTTCGGAACACCATCATCATCATTATCCAACAACAAAGGATGGGAAGTGCCATGGTTTGCTGTTAAGTTAACCGAACCGAAACGTAGGAGTGTTTTTCAAGATTGAAAAAACGCTAACAATTCACGCTATATGTCTGCTCTCAATCATAGAAAATTGTCAGCCGCTACGGTGGCAGATAGACAATGTGTTCATCTACTACCCTGTTTGGACTCTAAGGGTGAAATAGGCCTACCTCGTAACACTTCAAGTACTCATACCTTCTTCGGCAAGTCCCAGATTGGGTTCATACAAGGGCGGATCCAGGATGTTATTTATTAGGGGGTCTCTTGGAGCTGTCAACAGGAAAATTTTTAGTTTTGGACTGTTAAATAGTTTAGGTAAATGTTGTTATATTACTAGCCTTCCTTTATACTCACCAAAATATTTAATTTATGACAATGAAGTAGAGTTGGGCTTTCCTTTAATTAAACTATATGGTTTAGGGTAGATTATAGTCAAGTATGACAGAAGGATAACCTAGTAAAGGAGACATATACAAAAACCAAAACTATAATTTACAATGTAATTAATAGAACAAGTTTAAATTTAAACTATAAAAACATTGTAATTATTTTACTTTTTCTTATATATTAAATAACTTTTTAACCCCTTAAGTGTTGCTTATTTTTCAAGAAAAGCATGCAAAAATTAACTATTTTTTTTATTTAAGAAATAAAAATGTTAACAAATTTGTAAATGAGATATAAGACGACAAAAAGTAAATAAATCAATGCTTTCGCACTATTTATTATATAGCTTCTAAAACGTTCCAGCCCGTCATATTGACGGGAGCGACAAATATGGATCGATACTGCAGCCCGTCATATTAACGGGAGCGAGACAAGGGCTTAAAAAACTTGAAGTTTATAGTGCAAAGTCAAGCCATCTTGGTTTCTTTGAAAATTTGTCAATCACTTTATTTACATCAACATGAATGTCTCTGTGGGTGTGTATTAAAAGTCTCTCTTCTGTCATCCGCGTTCGAAGCCAAGTTTGACGGCGCTTCAACGATAAAAAACTACGTTATGCTGAAGTAACCCTTACTGAAAACATAGTTTGAAGGGTGAGAAGCTTGTGTATTCGTGGAAAAGTGTCTGGATCGTATTTCTCCAAGACTTGGAGACTTTAAACGCCAGTGTAATACTTTTGTTTATTACAGTCTTAACAAACAACACATAAAATATTCTTCATCGTCTTTATTTTTTTCCTATTTAAGCCTGACGGGGGCAATCGCCCCCCACCCGCCTCTCGCTGGCCCCTCCCTTGGTATCATGATGTTTGGGAAATAAATCCAGAGCTCGTTTAGAGTTTACAAAGAAAAAAATAATAAGAGAGCTGTTGCTTGAAATTTCCGATAATCCTTTTATTACATAGATGATGTCATCATGAGCTCATGAGCATATGCAGCGCGATAGAATTAAACATTTAATACTAAACTATATACTCTTTTTCCTCAGCATTTTTTACAAAACGTGCATTACTGTATAAAGCTCACTGTGAGAATAAAAAAACCATATATGTATAAAAAGAACCATATATGTATAAAAAGAACCATATATGTTTTATGAAAAATATCTGGCGCGTCGTGTGCTTCGATAACCAGTCAAAAAATGGCGCATCCGTAGACTTCGTTAATCTCCAAGTAGAGGTGGACTGTATCTTAAAATATCATTCTTTGTTGAAAGATATTATTACTAGCCGGCTTATAGCTTCTTAGTGTACTTATTACAGGCAATAAGAGAGACCTTGTATCATATGTAAAGGAACGATTTATTGAATTTCACCGCATATTGACAACTCTTGAATAGTATGAACTATTGGCTGACAGTTTTCGTTTTCTAAATTACATTATTTTCTTTCATGCAACAAGATATTATGAGAGATGGTACTTGAGACCCATTCGATTTAATCAATTTTTTTTCAAGTATATTAATAATTTATGGAATAAATCTATAAACTATCTATATGGGTTCAGGTCCCGCCGAAGGCAGAAATATTTATTTTCTTTCGAACGTTTCACCATCTAATCACGCCATACCATCGGCGCTGGTATCACTACGCCAATAAACGTTGATTGACATTGTTGTTTGATTTAATCTGCGTAGTGTTCGATTTATATAAATACATATGCTGCAACGTGCATTTCGATCAATTTAATACCAGTCTCTTTGCAATTTGGTTTAAATAGTAGTCTATGTACTACACCATTCTGCGAAATAACTGGCAACAATATATATACGTTCGTAAAGAGATTATATATTGTCCTTCGTAGCTCAGTGGGTAGAGCCTCCGCCCGGCAAGTGGAAGGTCGTGGGTTCAGGTCCCACCGAAGGCAGAAATATTTATTTTCTTTCGAACGTTTCACCATCTAATCACGCCATACCATCGGCGTTGGTATCACTACGCCAATAAACGTTGATTGATATTGTTGTTTGATAAATCTATAGGTCGCACGTGATATAATATGGTGAGACCGACAGTGACTGAGTCAACACTTAATAACTGCAACCAACAGTATCTTTATATGGAATTTCATATAAAAGACTAGACACAGAATATAAAGAATTCATATTTTTAATTATGAATTTGAGTTTTCTTATAAAGTCCCAAAGTAAATAACTAAAGATCTGCATATGACATAAATTATCACTATAAGTACAGCTTTTGGATTCGGTGGCGGTATTTATTATTATATTATTATTATTAACATATCGCTGATGTAACCAACCTCGATGTCTGGGGGCGGGGCCGACTATGGCCCCACCCCAATTCTCCACATGTAGTATCTATTTTTCTTCAATTCCTATTTTCGAAGTTTCAATTCTCTAGGAAGAGAGCTAAATTTCTTCTAGGGGGCGCATGCTCCCTTGTCCCTTACCAATGTTATGCCAATGCTTCA